>OY829915.1:173067844-173212419 GCA_963691935.1 Nephrotoma guestfalica
TTCCATAGACACCTTACTCTCCAAAATGAACCATATGGAGAAATCCATGAGATTCAAGTTTGGTGAATATGGTGGCCATTCTTTCGACGAAATCAGCCGCGGAACGCAATTTTGTAATAATTGCTGTGTCGCTCGAGCTTTGTGTGACGGTGCCGAGTCCTGTTGGAATGTCCAACGGTTCGTACCAAAGAGTTTTTACGTGCCCAAGGTAGCAAAGCATCGTTTAGGATCTTTTGGCGGTACACCTCTTGGTTTACCTTGACTCCATGTTCGATGAAAACCAGAGGAGTGCGTCCATCTGAAGTCACTGCAGCACAAACCATAACATCAGCTGGTGATTGCTTGTGCATGGCAACTTTTGTGTCCAAATTATCGTTGGACTTGTGCTCTAACCAAACACGATCATTTTGTTTATTCACTGTTGAATGGTGAAAATGTTCTCATCAGAAAAGACAATTTTTGGAATCTCATCACGTTCGGCCAAGGCCTTCAATGCTCGTGTTCTTTCAAGCCTAACTTTTTTTTGTGCCTCCGTAAGATCTTGAACTTTTTGTATCTTGTAGGGCTTCAAGTGTAGTTCAATTTTCAATATGGTTTGAATGCTGTATCGTGAAACATGTAGACGTGCGGCTAATTGATTGGCACTTTGACGAGGATTTCGTTGGATTCGTTTCTTCACATTTCGTATCATTTCTTTTGATGTTGCTGTCTTTTTAGGACCGCCTCTGTTGCGTTTAGCGATGCTACCAGTTTCGTTGTATCGAGTTATGGTTCGATACACAAACATTTTATTCACATTCAAATGCTGGAGCTGACGAACTATTGCTGTTTGTGAATTTCCACCCAAATACAGTGCAATTACACTATTACGTTTGAAATCCATTACGATTTTTTTATGAAGATATTAATTTAGAACAATTATTTTTCGACCACATGTAAACAACTAACCAAACTTCAATCTGCCAAAAAATTGACGCTCGAAAATGACAACTACACAAATGACAGCAGAGTGAAGTCAGTAACATTTGGTTTCAGCCACCCCGTATAAAAACAAATCAAATAAAAGAGTGGCTGTTCTAAGTTGTAAGCATACATTTGTGAAAATTGAAGAAAGTAATAAAAAACGTTTACCGGAATTTATTCATTTATATAATTGGACCAAATTTGTAGTTGATATGGCCGAAAATATACAGTAAAAGCTAGTTCTCGTAGATGATCCCTACAAATAGTTTTCAATGTTTAGATTTGACTGCTATAAATGTTTTGATCCCTTACAAACGACAGGAATAAAAATAAAACGAAAATCTTCTTGTTTCTCTTAGCAAAGCAGCTTCCCATCGAATATATAAAAGCAAGATAAAAAATTTCACCAGACCATTCAACAGAAATAATAAAAATTAATTTTAAATAAATTATTTTACGCATTAGTTATTCTTTCACAAAGCAGACATTTTGGCAGCTAAATATAATATACTAATATACTAAGTTTCAGTACTAGAAAGACTAAAATGATAATATAATGTGTCCAAACTGGTTTGTATCTTTAATAAATTTGAATACACAAATTGCGTTCAATTCATTTAGTTTGCTTAACTTATATGGTTTTTATGTATAAGCTAATTTCTTAATTTCATTATGTTTGCTCCTAAATTCTTTGTAGTATAGCAAATTAATAACCACTAATGGTGGTAAGACACATTCATAATTTTTGAATTTGACATCAAGAGACCTGTAATCTTGAAACCAAAAAACTTATCTACGTAATTTTTCAATCGACCAGGGCTGACATGTTGCAACATCGAAAATTTCGATGTTCGATGAAATATCACATTTTCGATAGTTTGGTATGTTGTAACATTTTCGACCATCACATTTTTCGATCGTCTATAAACTTTTAAATTTCTTCACGAATGTCAGTTTGTTATTATAAGTGTTCCTAATTTTTTCATTTTTGTTTCCTAAAATCTACAATGTAAGTGTTGAATAATTATAAAATATATACCTACCATACATTTTTTACCGTTATTAACAAATTCATTTTATTAATAGGGACAAACAAAAAAAAATTACCACAAATCAACAGTTCGAGGAAATGTTGAATTTCTTGGAAAACCACAGCGAAATGGTTGTGGGAATAAATTCAAAGGCGGAATTGAGCGATTTATGGAAAAACTTAAGTGTAAGTCTCAATTCAGTTGGACCACCAATTAGAGATGAAGACGGATGGAAAAAGGTACGGAATAATAAACATTTTATTTAAATAACCCAATAATACTTACATATATTTGATTTTAGATTTGGGCCGACTTAAAAAATAAAATTAAAAAAAAGCTTCGGAAAGAAGCTATTGATATTAACAGGACAGGAGGGGGCCAAAGAACTATCACTTTGAACCCATTTGAAGAGCGTGTGGTACAGCTGACAGGAATGAGGGAATGTGTGGTTGGTCTGAAAGGCAACGTGTTCGGCCACGAAGAAGATGTCGAAATAATGAATGCACATGTACTCGACAATACGGAGATCGCCGATGGAATTTTACCGACCCGAGGTACCAACAGGGAGGCAGCACGGGCACGGGTACCAAAACGACGGGTAACAACCCAACAAAAAATATTAGATGAGTTGAAAGCGCAAGGAAAGGCCAATATTGCACAATTCGCCCAGCTCAAAGAGATTGCCGAAAAAAGGCTAAAGATTGAAGAAAGGCTTTTGGCACTAAAGGAGGCGAAATACGCATACTTAAATGTATAGTTTATATATATATATATATATATATATATATATATATATATATTATATATATATATATATATATATATATATATACATATTTAATAATCCTAATTTATTATTCGTTATAATTATAAACATGTTGATAATGAAATATTATTTATATTATATTTTAAAACCAATAAACGTGATTTTTTATTGAAATCTTAAATTTTTTGGTATCTTTAAAAACAGTTTAACAAATTATCTCTTATTTGAGCGGCAGTTGGTTGATCTTCCATTTCGTCATATTCGAAGTCGTTCTCTAACATATTGTCAATATGTTGTTGCTATAATACCTCATCAGCGGTGTGTTCATTTTCTTTTGGGGCGATTATGTCAATATGGGTACAATCTATACAACCAATAATTCCAGGGTGAGATGTTTTCTCAAAGAAACGCTGTTTATTTAATGTTTTCCAGCCTCATCAGGAAATTTAATAAACTTAGGGCAAATAATGCGCTCTAACACCTTCGTTATGTCACTTATTGCTCTACACATTGTTGATTGATCCATTGAATGTAGTAATACATCTCCTACAGTGCGCTGGTAGGATCCTGTGGCGTAGAAATTGAATACAGCAGCCAATTTGGTGGTTAAGGGAATTTTTGTTGTACGAATTCCGTCAGCAAGATGTGGTTTAATCTCATTTAAAATGAATTTAAATGTGTTTTTTGTGACACGAAACGATTCAATAAATCTAAACTAACTTTGCATCTGCCATGTCCATTACATCATACCGATCTCTCATGTAGCGCCGTGTAATTGTATAATTTATATTATCCTCATCGTTATAATTAATTGAAACAAAAAAACCTGCACGAGCACACGTACTTAACATTACATACCAATGTTTATTTTAACTTAAAATATAAAAATTTGCAGTCAACAATGTTATATATTAAAAAAATATTTTGACATCTAAAACTAAACCAAAACTGTCAAAAAAACATCGAAAAAGGGTTGCCATATTGTAATATCGACTATCGAACGTAAAAGTTATAACATGCCGAAAATGCAATTTTTCGCTTCGATGATCACTAACGAAGCGAATCGAAGTGATGTTACAACATGTCAGCCCAGGGCAATCAAGATTCAAGGTCAATCTTGATAATCGTGTATTAATACTTTAATTTTATGGTCCTTAAAACCATGATGCAAATATTGTTAACGGTTTAGAGGAAAACTATTAAAAACATTTATTTTTACGTTTCTGAAAAACTATCAACTTTGAAGCCGGTCGTGCAATCGACCCCCATCACACAGCATCTGTATGGTGGCTTTTCTGACGTATGTTTGAAAATATATTCGAATAAGGCTGGAGTGAGTTTTATATTTAATTGATTTTCAAATAACCGAGATGTTCTCTGGGATTACAAACAAAATAGCTGACATTACATCAGGCCAACATAATATAATACCGAATGTGAAAATAAATAGTCATAAAGCACAAAAGTGTCATATTTTTATCCGGAGTTATAAAAGAATGTACATGTGTTAAAAAAATTATGATTACGGGAACGGTATCTACAAGGTTTATTTCGTTTGGGAGCTTTTCCCATAAAGGTAAAATTAACATTTAAAAATAATATTTTTGATTTACGAAATAAAATAAAAAACCTATTATAAAATTTTAATTAAATTTTTAATTTAAATGTCTGACCGTACTTAAAAACTTGCCTAAATATTTTCCAATGTAATTTTTATAATCGGGTCGTTTACGAGCAAACTAAAAATTAAAAATCTTTATACAGAAAATAAGTCTGAATTTTTTTTTTGTCTGTTCTGTGAAATGATTAAGGACTAACATTCTGTTTGTGTTGTATACTAGGAACTGGCCACACTGTGTGGTATTGTGTTGTATTATTTCGTAAGATTACCACACAAATTTGTAGAAAATTGTTTGAATTTGCGTTAAATTGATAGTTTTTAAACTTAGGATTCTTTGGCTAGACATTTTCAACTACAGTGGTTTCTGATAGAACCAAATGACCGTTAAAATATAATAGTAATTGAAATTTAATTGTAATACTTAATTATTTTAGCTACATCTTAATTCATTGTAAATGTCTAAAAATCCAATCGCCAGTAATAATAGTACTGTAATCCCAACCATTATTATCCATAAATGATAAGTGTGTCTTGGCACCCCCCAAATACATGTTAAAATCAGTGAGATATGTAATAGTTTTGCCCAATTTACCCTTCTATTAAAAAATTTTGCCCACCTCCAAAAACGCTAAGAGTATTAATGAATTCTGAACCATCCTCTCATAAACGGAATAAAGATATTGAGTTATAACATTATTTTATGCAAATTAAGCCATGCCCAAGCATTACAAAATACTTCCTTCTGTCTAAAGCTTTTGATGGACCTCACAGTTTAAAGAGTAGTTTTTCAGTTAAATTATGTGGAAGATATGTAAGACAGTTTGATGAATTCTGATCACCCAATAATTAGTTTTGACTAATTTATTTTATAAGGCTTTGTACGGAATATTTAAAAGTCTAAATATACTTTTGAATTAAATTATGTAATTGCTCACAAAGCACTATTTATTGTAAATTTAAATAAATTAGAAAAATCTTAGAATTTTACATATTTGTTCGGGTTAGCAAAACTAATTATTTGGTGAGCAATTTTGGAATATTCTTATAATTGAACTCAGAAATTTTAATAATCCGTACACATTTTTATGGGAGTGGTGCTAAACTAATTATTGGTTAGGAAAAATTCCTCAAATATTTGATAGTTCCATGTTTATAAAATTAATTATTGCGTTTGTAAAGCTCCTTTACATTTGAATCATTTCAAGGCATCAAGAGTTAATTTACATTGACAACTAAAGTGCTTTACGAAACTTAATATTTTAATGAGTACAACACTTGGTTTAATATGGCCAAATAATGTCAAAGTGCAGTTTCTAAATTTCGCAATTTTGGTGCAGGATAAAAATTTTATACATTTAATTTGTTTTATGAAGCAAAAAATTGGAGGGGTAATTCGTTGTAGACAACACCCGACTTTCTTTTACCACACATGTATGCATAGATCTCGAATGCAAAAATAGAAAAAGCTCCTATGGAATCTATAACTTTCGGTACACAAATGTCCAACAAATTTGGCAAGGAACTTTTAATTAACGAAAACAGGTTATGGTAAGGAAGCTGCTAATTATACTGGAATGAGTTTGACCAAAAATTACTGGTATCTCTCAATTTGTGGAATTTTTGTTGAAAAAAGGTTTTTTTTTGTAAAGAATCGTAATTTCCACCAAAATTTTAAACAACTAATTTAAATCGATATTGTTGCGCTAATTTAATTTAGAATCGTTTTAGTTCCTAGTCGGTTTTCCCGTAGATGATGTACTTGAACGTTCATGGAAACTATTACCGAAGTATAAAGTTTCACCCAGATCATTCGTTCACAGACAAACAGATTAATTTAAGAACAACTTTTTCGACCTCGTTTATATGGGCTCTCCTCCCAAATTTCATCAATATTTTTCCATAAATCCAATAATCCAGGCCATGTAGACATAATATGTGTACCGAATGTGACAGCTTTTCTTAAAAATGTGATTCGTTTTTACTTTTACTTTAAGAAAAGTTTTAATTTCTCTTCTTCATTCGCGCCAAAGGAACTACTTGGATGTGGCTAATACCCCATCTCTACCTGCAGCGACTTTAAAAAGGACCACCATACTACAAAATTTCTCAATTCATTGACGTTCAACCCACTAAACGCGCATTCAACTGGGTCCTTTGTCCTTTGATTTAACGTGTCTCCTCAGTTATCGGTTATAACACACCATAGTCGCTGATGTTCCTGGAATTTCTTTGAAATATCCTATTCGTTCATATTTCGATATAAAATATTTCCATATCTCGTAAAATTTGGAATCTCACATGAAAGATTCGGTAATCGCCAATAATTGGGTAGTTAACGCTTGCTTTGGTTATTCCAAATTTACACTTTGATCTTTAAATGTTAGTTTTGTCACAGACTTTTCGTCATGGCGGTTTAGTGGAAGAAACCCGAAATGATTTTCTCTACTGCTACTAACCTCGATGAAGAGGCTTTAGATCGCTCATCAGTTGTTTCGATAGACTTCTGACTTATATTATTAATAAACATGTTTTCCGTTGACGGCAACGTCTGACGCAAAGTTGACACAATTTAAGCAGCTTCTTTTATCGTTGATTATTTTTTGATTTTTTTTAATTGTTCAGCCCTTTAAACTCCTCGCAGTCAAATAGCTTTTGATCATGTTTTGCACGCAGAACCCGCTGATACGTTCTCCAAAGTTCTCGTACTTTGA
The DNA here is from genome assembly GCA_963691935.1 of Nephrotoma guestfalica. Taxonomy (NCBI): domain Eukaryota; kingdom Metazoa; phylum Arthropoda; class Insecta; order Diptera; family Tipulidae; genus Nephrotoma; species Nephrotoma guestfalica. The sequence continues at coordinate 173,074,937 of OY829915.1, forward strand.
CCTACATATAAATCCGCCTCCTTCACAGATGATTTAAACAAATTTAACCGCGTCCACAAGCACTCGTTTCTAGGATATAAACTAACCACGGATTTTTCTATTCTGTACGCATTCTTATGCGGTTGCAGTTAGAAATTGCTGTAGCTGTAGTTACAGCTACAGCGTTGCATTTATAAAATGATTGGTTTTGGCAAACCTGCCGACTCAAACATGGCGAATTGTGCGGAAATTATTAGTTTTTACGAATTTTCGCAATAAATCGTTACGTAAAACTGACCAAACGAACACAACTAGCGACCAATTCTCAATGGCAGATGATCCAGCGATTCCGATCATTAAATTTATGAAGTTATTCGTATTTTTCAACTTTCCAGACCCAAACAAACCGAATTGTGCAGAAATGATGAGTTTTTAACGAATTTTCGTAATCACCAAACGAAAACAACTTGTTACCAATTATCAATGACAGTTGACCAAACGATTCCGATCGTTGGATTTATCAAAAATACATTTTTAACAAATTTTCGCAATAAACCGTCAAAACAAATATTAATCAATCCTTAATAAGAGATGGCCATAAACGATTAAGATTTTGGCTTGGCTTTGTGAAAATATTAGGATTATCCAGTCAAATATTTCGCTTACTGCGTTTCCGTATAATATTCCAAATAAAATTTATCATTTCATTGTTGTCAAATTATGAACAACCAAAAAATTGCATTGATTTGCCAACAATCCCCTCCGCCATTACGACACAAAAGTTTGTTAAGCTGGCGCGATAAATTGAAATTCTCTATATCACGCGTCGGTTTGATCGCCCGTTTTGGAAAAATCAGTGTTAATTCCAGATAATCCCCATAAATATTTCATTTAACATAGTCATCTTGTGCTTCGTTTTCTTTCTAGAACAGTAAACAATTTTATGATATTTTAATTAGGAACTGAGATATGGTTTCGCTCCTCAAGTGGTGCTCCAAAATCGAAAAATACTCCTGAACAATATATTTTCCCATACAAATGACCTTTTTCTAAAAATGCTCCAATCGTCATGGAAATTCTTTTAAATGTTCTCTATGCATTGTTGAGCAATTACGTAGAACTTCATTTTTGCCTAAAGTTACGAGAAACAACCCAAATCTGGGCCATCATTTGGGTTATTACTGTTCTAGATAGAGGAAGGACTATAGCATGACTATGTTATATAACATATTTATGTGAATTATCTGGAATTAACATTTATTTTTTCGAAAGGGGCGATCGAACCGTATCTGATAATTTGAACTTATAGAGATTTAACGCAGGTCGCAATTTTCTGTTGTCAATCATCATGTTTCTAGTGGGATTTGACATCAAAACTCATGTATTCACGGAAATAATTTTTTAATAATTTATGCCAATGGAATGACCGGACGATTCCTTAATCATCTAATACCTTTCCCAATAACATTCATGTTTTTATATAATTTGGTACTAGAGACCAAGCAACCACTTGGTCCCTTAGTTCTCGCAAATTGTAACAAATAAATTATACATCTCATGTCAGTAATCCGCTTCAAAATCTAGGTGAAAAATGTGCGAATTGAGTTTAGATGGGGATAACGGTGGTAATAATTAGGGTGTGAATGGCGGAGGGAATATGACCGGGAGATAATGGCGGGAAGTATTAACCGGGGGACTAACGTCCGGGAAGGTAATTTGTTTGTCATTTTTGGTATGGACAACGATGGTATACGGTGGTGACTTACGACTTCATGGTAACAAGAGCGCCATTTTGGTTGTAAGTTGCTTGTTGCAATATTATACGTTTTCCACTTCATTGCATGGTTAGTATGAATTGATAATTTTGCCTCTAGGATGATGTCGGATCAAGGAATAAGGATGAGCATTATGTTTTTGGAAGATATAAGTTTGATATTGTAATAAATAAGTTTTGATTCTAAACATTTTCCTACTTGTGCACTAAGTACAATTTTGGATTGGTTGTATTATCCTTGTCAAGCCATTAAGTCGTAGATATTGTTAGGATTTAAAATTTCCATCTGGTCGTGGGGTACTTTGTCGTTAATGAAGTGAATTTCACTATTGGTCAGTAGATGTCGTAAAATCCGCCAGTGTTTGGCCGACCTGAGTGCGTCTAGTATGTCGTCGATATGCTGAGGGAGCATTTTGAGCATGCTTAGTCCTATTTCGGTTGCGTTAGCCAGTCGGGTTAGTTCGAATGTTATTTTATTGTTGCTGTTATTTTCGGACTCCTGTATATAATTGAACGTATCGATCATACCTTGATTAATCGCAATTTAAGCGTTGTTTGGTTCATTCAATTTAATTTGATTTTCTTGGAGATCGAGTAACTCTCTAGTCTTGTGTTCGATAATTCCCATTTTATTTTTGAAAGCATAAGCATACTCCCTGTTGTTATTGGCGGATTTCCCAACTAAGTAGACATTGTCCTAGATGGTACAGAGGTTTCCTTCGTAATACTGGATATCGATTAAATGGATATTCTAACATTTCAGGATCGACTGTTATTATAAGCTGTGAACTGAAGTGGTTTATAGTTAAGTTTGTTGTTGGAACAAGGTCTTGCGGAGGTTCGGGTTGAGTACGTCAGAATGCATCCGCATTTTTAATTTTTACACCCTTCTTATATACGATTTCGTAATCGTACTCTTCTGGTTTCCATCTCTAACTTCGAGTTGGGTTCTTCATATCATGTCAGCGGCTTGTGGTCCTTTACGATTTTGAATTTTTTCCCGAATAAATATGGCCTGAAGTATTTAATGGCCCAACCGATGGCCAAAAGTTCCTTGGTAAATTGGTTTATCCTCTCCTATGGGACCCTGAGAGAGGACAGCTTTAATGACTACGTTACTTACATCGGTAGTCAAAATGAACTATTTAGAAAAATCAGGATATTGCAAGATTACATTGTAACGATACATTGTAAGTACCTTGTGTCCAAAATTTTGTCTTTGTCTTTTCGTAAAAATTACATCAGTGGTTTTGTGACGTTGAAGAAGATCTTGATAAATTTCTGATAATATCCCAGAAGCCCCAAAAAGCTTTTAATTTGTTTCTCCGTTTTAGGGACGGGAAATTCCTTAATTCCTTTAATTTTATCGGAGTTGGGTTTAACTTTGTCATAGACAACACTATGGCCCAAATATGGCCCAAAAAGGCAATTTCTCGATTTAGAAATTCCGATTTGTCCATTTGAACCTTTAGATTGTACGTTCGTAATTTGTTCAACACTTGCTTTAGATGTGTTCTTGGAGTCATTCATGTAACACATTAAAGATCTACTTTGAATATCGTCTTACAGAATATCCATGACTCTTTGAAATCTTGAAAGGGATTCTATAGACCAAACATCTTTCTTATGTATTTTTAATGTCCGTGCTCGACGGAAAACGCGGTTTTAAGGATGTCTTGTTTTCTTACCTGGTGGAAGCCAGATGCAAGGTCCAAGGTTAAAAACATATTTTCTTAATTTATTGAGTATACCAGTGATGTTAGGTAGAGGGTACCGATCTTCGATAGTCTTCTATTACTAACTAAGGGTTTGTCATCCTTAAGATTTATTTCATGCTTTACGGCGTTTGTAAAAGACAAACGTTGTACCGTCTTCATAAATAAGTCCCCATTCGAGGAGTTATTGTCTTTTCCCCTGCGTTAAGGTGTTATGTTCTTAATAAATTAGAAATAGTTTCACCTTGAATAGAGAAGAATCGCAGTTTTGAACGTTACAATGATTGGATTTAGCTCGATATGTTTCCTTGATTAGTTTGACTTCTAAGGCTGCAGAGATAGAGTCCTTCGGGACTCGCGCACTTCTCAAACACGACCATATCTTTCGTGTTCCTATGTTGGTACTTGCACCTGTGTTAGTACTTGCACCTGTGGTAGTACATGCACATGTGTTAGTACTTGCACCCGTGATACTTCTTGCACCTGTATTAGTACTGGCATCTGTGTTAGTACTTGAACTTGTGTTAGTAGTTGCACCTGTGTTAGTTCTTGAACCTGTGTTAGTACTTACACCGGTGTTAGTACTTGCATCTGTGTTAGTACTTGCACCTGTGTAAGTACTAGCACTTGTGTTAGTGCTGGCACCTGTGTTAGTACTTGCAGCTATGATAGTGCTTGCACCTGTGTTAGTGCTGGGACCTGTGTTAGTACTTGCAGCTGTGATAGTACTTGCATCTGTGTTAGTACGGGCACTTGTGTTAGTACTTACACCGATGTTAGTGCTTGCACCTGTGTTAGTAGTTGCACCTGTGTCAGTACCTGTGTTAGTACTTACATTTGTGTTGATAATTGTACCAGTCTTGGTATTTGCACCTGTGTTGATGCTTGCCTCTCTCTTCATACTTGCACTTGTGTTTATATTTGCACCTGTGTTGGTACTTGCACCTGCTTGGTACTTGCACCTATGTTGGTAGTTGCACCTGCTTGGTACGTGCATCTGTGTTGGTACTTGCCTCTCTCTTGGTACGTGCACCTGTGTTGATATTTGCACCTGTGTTGGTACTTGCACCTATGTTGGTACTTGCCCCTGTGTTGTTTCTAGCACCTGTGTAAGTACTTGCACCTGTTTTTGTACTTGCACCTGTGTTGATACTTACTCCTGAGTTGGTACTTGAACACGAGTTGGTACTTGCACCTGTGTTGGTACTTGCACCTGTGTTGGTACTTGCACCTGTGTTGGTACTTGCACCTATGTTGTTACTTGCTCTTGTATTGGTATTTGCACCTGAGTTCATACTTGCACCTGTGTTGGTACTTGCACTTGGCTGGTACCTGCACCTGTGTATTGGTGCTTGCACCTGTGTATTGGTACATGCACTGTGTATTGGTACTTGCACCTGTGTTGCTACTTGCATTTGTGTTGAAACTTGGAACTGTGTTGGTACTTGTACCTGGGTCGATTTGTTCGTCGGTATAAGTACTTGCACCTGTGTGAATATGGCTCCGGCTGGTTTTATTAGGTTCCGGATGTATGTATCCGGCTGAAAAAACAATTAGTGCACAATGATGCACAATACATCGTGCTTCTTATTCCATAGTTGGTTTGGCCGTAGTATGGCTCCCGCTCGCTATATTAGGTTTCGGGTGGAATTATAAGGTTCTGGCTGAAAAATCATATAGTGAACAATGATGCACAATCCATTGTGTTTTTTGTGTCATAGTTTGTTTGGCTGTATATAACCATTCGATCAGTTCCTGCAAGAATTATAAGGTTATAAAATCGTGTAGTGCTAAATTTATCTGGCTGAAAAATTTCTATATTAGGCTTCGGCTGGAATTATACGATTCCGACTTAAAAAACAACTAATGCACAATGATGCACAATCCATTATGTGCTTCTTGTGCCATAGTTTGTTTGGCTATATATAACCATACCTTTCCGGATGAAATTATAAGGTTCCACCTAAAAATCATATAGTGCTGGATTTATAAGTTTCCGGCTGAAAAATTATATAGAACAATGCATCGTGCTACTTGTGTCATAGCTGGTTTGGCTGTAGTATGGTTCTGGCTGTCTTTATCAGGTTCCAGCTGGAATTATAAGGTTTCGGCTGAAAAATAATAGAGTACAAAATACATCGTGGTACTTGTGCCATAGTGGGTTTGGTTCCGGCTGGCGTGACGGACACGAGTTTTGCACTTTTTGTTGCGCGTGTAACACGTTATGTTGTTGTACTATCAGGTGTAGAGGATCGTAACTCGACGAACCTGGTTTTTTAATTTTAAAAAACTAATTATTATTGACCAGGCTCCAAAATATGTTTATCAATCCTCGACTAATGATTACCTAACAAAATTTGATGAAAACGGAATGATTTTTTCAAATTTTTATTATTTATTTACCGTTTAATCATATGTGACCAAACGGCAAAAACTAGTAACCAATCCTAAACGATAACATAACAATTCCAATTATATTTTTAAATAAAACGGTCTTGGGTACTAGCCCTGGCTAGGATTCAATGGACCAATCATTCAGTAATACGATATTGAATTGACTATATTTCCTTAGAAATAATGCGGTAAAATGGGGTAGCAGTAAAATACTACAAAACTCTAAGTGAAAAAGTGCCAAACATTACAATTTATGGACAACAGCAGCAAATTTTTCAATCTGGTTTCGCGGAATGTTTGATTATATTGCTTATTTTACCCTTAAGCGATAGATTTGGAGTATAAGGCATCAATGTGGCTATGTGCTAATGATATGGTGAGTTCAATAAATGGGGACGAAAACTGAAATGAAACTCGGTTCCAATACGCGTGAGTATTTACACATAAACTATCGCAGAACTTTATTTCCGTGCACCTTAGTTGTGATAACCTTTAATAAAACCTTATAACCTTAAAACATTATAAAACTATCGTTGTTCAATTTTAAAAAAGTGGTTTTTAATGAAAATTTCTTTATGTGTGGTGCCGGGCAGACTAAATGTTTGTGCGTTCTCTACAGCCCAGACATAATGAGAGCTTCGAACGAAAAACGACTAAGTGACAGCTTTTATATTAGCTTTCTCAATTTTTGCTATGACGGTGAATAGTTTAACAGTAACAAACAAGTCAATGAATTAGAAGATTCCAATAAATTTAAAGATTAAATTGGTAACAAGGGTTGACGTTCGCTTTTGAAATTAAGAATGGTGTATTCGAGAACTATGTATACTGGTGTTGAGCTCAACATTTTTTGATTAAGAAAACTGCAACGTTTCTCAGCAATAATATGTACAAAATAATTCATCTTCCTGTTCTTTTAAACTTGCTGCAATTTTATAAAGGCAACACGAGAGATATGGCGAATTATTATTCTTGTTGAAGTTTCTAAAATTAATCGAAACGGTTGTATTGCCATTCAATATTTGCTTGTACGTGTAATGTGAATTTAATGTTCAATTTTTATCACGTCTAACTTTCCAAACGCTAATCAACATAAGTTTTAAATGAAATAATAATTGAAATTCAGGAAGCAAGTTTTTCTACGAATCGCAATCTCAAACGGGAAATGATTTTCTTCAAAAAATGTACATAAAGGTAATTATAATGCTTATTGTTATTGCACTACACCTATACCGTTCTATAGATAACACAGAGTACGCTCGTAATATGTGCAAATACAAAATGCAAATTTGTATAGTTTCCATTCGATCGTCATCAACGTCTTTGGTTGAATAAGCATTATAGCGTAATAAAATTGTTAAGAATTTAAATGTAGGGCAGCACGTGGTACCCAACTTTATACGATTCTAGTTATAATCAATCGTTTGTCTTCATTTTAAAAATTTCATTTAGTTTAACATAGTTGTGGGGTCTCATTAGCGAAATATTGATTGACGGTATGATTACGATAAACGAAACTAATAGCCGCATATTGGTGAAATATTGCATTACTTTTAGAAATCCTGCAGTAGATTTCCTACCAACATTAAAGTACTACGAGTATATGACTTAACCCATCTTGTAGATATAAAACAGAATATCAAATGAGTATAAATCGAGCGATAACTTCATTATAATTTTCAATGCTGGAAAATCTTATTTTTATTTTTCAGCACGTCTCAACAATTTTCCATTTGACGTACATTTATATTATGTTTCAACACACGTTATACATAATTAAACAGGAAACACGAAACGCAATTATTAATTTTCATTTTGCTTTCCATTTTTTGTTCTCGGAAGTCGGGAATATTTTCTGTGAGAGATTGAAATTATGTTTATTGCAAGGATTCGAGAGGTTTTACCAGTCCAGGTAAATCACACCTTACAGAGGCTAAAATATACAATTCATTGGATGTACAAACCATTAAAAATACATTTGCCTTAATAGCTTTAAACAAAAACGAAATCGTTAGAATAATTTATGATTTGATTACGGTGGTGCAGATTCTAATCCCAAACAGAAAAGGTTAAAAAATGCCTTTGATGAACAAAGTACATTGATTTGTTAACGGAAGGGTTGGTTTAGGCCGCATTGGAATAACATTTCAATAGAAATCAAATTAATCAGGGACGATCTTCCCAGTAAAGGACTAATATTGTAATGAAGAATGATTAGGATATACATCAAGCATTAAACATTAACTATCGTTAATGTTATTTCGAAATTTATAAAAAGAATTGTATCATACTGGGGGTGGTACTGGATTTACAAATTAATTACAACATATCGGTATAGTTCAACCCCCAAAAAACTACCCATAAGGAGTGAAATCCTTCAAAAACTATATTTTTCGTTACACTAGGCTTTTACATTTCTGTTAATTTTTGTTGAATCATATTGCGTGTGGTACTGGCATGTTTCATACATTTATTATAACAAATTGGCACAATTCAACCCCCCAATACCTAGCGGTTCAGCGGTAGGCTAACAATCTTATCGTACAAAAACAAGCAAGTTATGACCCTACACAAACCTCCGGATTAGCTTATCGGCTATAATCTTTATTATTAGCTCATCTCAAACCCGACCGACCATATAACGCGCTTCTTAAAACCTAGTCTAGACAAAGAGTTACACATTAGATGTATTTTCACTACAAGAGCTTAGACAGTCTGAGAATGGGATTCACGATACAATCAACGGCTATACACTTTATTATAGCTGCAATTAGAATGGAGGAGAATTTGGAGTTGGCCTTCTCATCCAAAGGCGCCTAAAGCAACAAATTATCCACTCCGGACCGTTCAATTTAACATCAAAATCGTTAATGTACATAACCTATCGAATAAAAATCAGAAGACGTCAAAGATATATTCTTCGCACCACGGCATTAACATCATCGTGGGTATGTGAAGTTATCCCAGCATTCTATCCCAGAAAATGAAAATACCGATCTCGTGTGAAGTTAGCTCAGCCCAGAATTTCTATCAATATTATTGAAAAACCGGTAAAAAATTACCGAATTTATTAAGTACGATTTGTTTTTCGTATAATTAAAAAAATAAATTCAAAAGTATCAAAAAACTGTAAAATTCTGAGTTGCATATAGTGATGGAAAATTTCAGACCATGTAAGAAAAATTCGTTCGGTGGCAAGATCTCGACAATGAACTCGGGCTAGAAATTTCATTGAATTTTATATAAATTTTCGTCCCGCTCGAAACTAAAAGTATTTCACCAAAACTAAAAACGTCTCGGATCAGGGCTGCGTGATTTTGAAATGCTCACACAAGTAGCTAATTTTAAGCTGAACTAGAAGAAAATCGTTAGTGGCAGGTACTCGAAAATGAACTCTGGGCTAGGAATTTCATTGAATTTTATATAAATTTTCGTCCCACTCAACAAATCTGAAACTATTTTGCCAAAACTAAAAATGTCTCGGATCAGAGCTACATGATTTTGAAATGCATACACAAGTAGCTAATTTTAAGCCAAATTAGAAGAAAATGGTTAGTGGCAGGCACTCGAAAATTAACTCTGGGCTAGGAATTTCATTGAATTTTATATAAATTTTCATCCCGCTCGAAACTAAAAGTATTTGACTAAAACTAAAAATGTCTCGGATCAAGGCTGCATGATTTTGAAATGCATACACAAGTAGCTAATTTTAAGCCAAATTAGAAGAAAATCGTTAGTGGCAGGCACTCGAAAATGAACTCTGGGCTAGGAATTTCAGTGAATTTTATATAAATTTTCATCCCGCTCGAAACTAAAAGTATTTCACCAAAACTAAAAACGTCTCGGATCAGGGCTGCGTGATTTTGAAATGCACACACAAATAGCTAATTTTAAGCTGAACTAGATGAAACTCGTTAGTGGCAGGTACTCGAAAATGAACTCTGGGCTAGGAATTTCATTGAATTTTATACAAATTTTCGTCCCACTCTACAAATCTGAAACTATTTTGTCAAAACTAAAAATGTCTCGGATCAGAGCCACATGATTTAAAAATGCATACACAAGTAGCTAATTTTAAGCCAAATTAGAAGAAAATCGTTAGTGGCAAGTTCCAAAAATTGAACTTTTGGCTAGGAATTTCATTGAATTTTATATAAATTTTCATCCCGCTCGAAACTAAAAGTATTTCACCAAAACTAAAAATGTCTCGTATCATGGCTGCGTGATTTTGAAATGCTCACACAACTAGCTAATTTTAAGCTGAACTAGAAGAAAATCGTTAGTGGCAAGTACTCGAAAATGAACTCTGGGCTAGGAATTTCATTGAATTTTATATTTTTATATAAATGTTCGTCCCACTCAACAAATTTGAAATTATTTTGCCAAGACTAAAAATGTTTTGGATCAGGGCTGCGTGATTTTGAAATTCACACACAAATAGCTAATTTTAAGCTGAATTAGAAGAAAATCGTTAGTGACAAGTTCCCAAAAATTAACTTTAGACTAGGAATCTCATTGAATTTTATATAAATTTTCGTCCCGCTCGATAAATCTAAAATTATCAGGATCAGGGCTACAGGATTTTGAAATGCATACACTAGTAGCTAATTTTAAGCTGGATTAGAGGAGAATTGTTTTAGAAAATGAACTCTGGGTAGTAACTCGTAATTATGTATTGAATAACCACCAAAAATACCTTGCAAGTTGTATTAAAATCGGGCAAACCCAAATTGGGTAAATGCAGCCTCAATGTATAGTCGCTATATCTGGGTCTCGTCCATATTTAGTGGATACAGTTTTTGTTTCGAAGATGTATATGAAAAACGGTATATTACGCAGGGAATTTCTCTTATAACCGGATTTAGCGTGGTTTGTTTAGAGTTATGAATTTATGATTATCAATGCAATCCCAATATTTTATTCGGATTTGTTGATATCTCGATTCTAACCAGAATATAAATAACGTATCAGGAAATGTTACAAGATCATATTACACTTCTAAGATCAATGATTTTATCGGCGTGCGCTAACTTACCGATATATATGTGAGAAACAATTTTTGAATAAGCTCCGCCGAGTGTGTTAAAAGCTTTCGTTAAAATGCTTTATGCTAATGATCTTGAATTTGTAAACAAAATAATTTAGGTTTGCTATCGGTAGTACTCTATTACTTGTGGTTGTTCTAAAATCGGTTCCAAATGGCCGGAGGACTCTTTACAAATATTTTAGTTTATATAGTACTGAATGTGCTTAAAATAATTCTGGAAACTAAACGGATGACCCGTGGCAATGTACTTATTTTAAAATCACCATTGGTCCTGGCCAGTAAAAGTGCAAATAGATACGGTCTTCGACAGCTCGAATTTCGGCAATTTCTAGACCGATGATCATCGTCAAATCTAGAATATGAGATTCCATCTGATTTGCATTTTAAAATGAATTTTTCAAGAATTTTTGGAATTAGGCCATGCCCAATTGACCTTAGCCATTCCTCAACCAATAATTGTCAAAATTGATATGCAGAATTGGATTGGATTCGATAGCTTCTATTCTATTTATACTTGTATTTTGAATTTTGGAAGGGAACGGTTCGCTTTTAGAAAAGAAAGAAAAACACCCAAATGACGTAAATTACAAAACGACATTTTACAAATAAATTAAAATTCCATTTCACAAATTATCATAACATAAAAATAAAAATTCAAAATCCCAATTGTGTAAATCCCAAAATTTATTAATTAAACATGAAAAAAAATTGGAAGAAACTACTTGGTTCCATTTCTCACAGCCGAGAAATGGCTGAATTTCATCCCCTACAACTGAGTGATTTACAAACCAAATTTAACCTTAATTTGTTAAGAAATGACCTAGTTCCGTTTATTTCGACCAAAATTCAAAATTTCTTCAATCGCGTCCATGCTAGAATTCCAATTCACCTTGATTCGGACCTATTAATGCAATTAAAATGGGTTATACAATAGACTTACACAACAATCTTTTTTTTATTTGTATCGAATATTGTCATTTTCGTGGATCTTGGAAAACGATAAAAATTACGATAAATAAAGATGTGTAAGTGTATAACCCATTGAACTTGCATAACCCATGCATTTATTGATGGAAATTTTCATTCATTTTCATCCTTCATTTCGTTACTCTTTAAAACAATAAATACTCCTTGATTTAACGCTGTCTATTTTCAAAATACAGTACAAACTCTTTAGAATTGCATCTGTGCCAACTTAACCTCGATAATTGCAACTTATTCAATTCAATCTCAATAGAATATCGTTAAAAAAGGAACGGAAATAGTGAAACGCATATATGACGAAAACTAGCGTAGTATAAATGTAAATAGAGAGTATCCTCTCACATATTCATACTACTCTAGAACGAGCTGACCGTATGATTACAAAATAAAACGCTTTGTCTTCTTTTATTCCTAATTATCCTCATAACCTAGTTTTTTCTTTATTTGCTAATGTGTAACTCGTGGGATTGGATGCTTGCTTTTAAAATAAAATTAAAAATGCGTTTAAATCTAAAACAAAAGTGCGAGATTCTGTCAAAATTAAATAAAAGTGTATCTTCAGTAGTTTTAGCAGCCGAGTATAAATGTAATAAATCAACAATATCACGGATAAAAAAAAACGAAAGTGCAATTACAAAATATGCCAATTCGCAATTGAAATCGTTGTCAAAAATTAGAGCGATCAAACTTTGTGAATTGCCTCGGATGGAACGAGCATTGTTTAAATGGTTTTTGATTCAGCGAGATCGACATATTCCAATCTCTGCTGATATTTTGAAGAGAAAGGCTAAAGCATTACATGTTAAGATTCAAGAACAACACACCGGTGAATATAAAGCTAGCAACGGTTGGTTCGCAGGCTTTAAGAAACGACATGGAATCAGACACCTTAAAATTACTGGAGAAAAATTATCGAATAAACCCGACGGCATCGACAGTTTTAAAACCAAATTACGTGATAAAATCCAAAGTTTGAATTTAACTCCTGACCAAGTATACAATGCGGATGAATCGGGTTTATTTTGGAGGATTCTTCCAAACAAAACGCTCCTTCACTTAGAGGAAAAATCTGCACCAGGTCGGAAAGTCTCGAAAGAGCGGATTACCTGTTTAGCATGCACTAATGCAACCGGTAGCCATAAATTGAAACCGTTTGTTATTGGCAAAGCTCAACAACCAAGAGCTTTTAAAAGTTTTATAGGTAATCCGGTTATATACAGAGCGAACAAAAATGCGTGGTTGACTTTGGAATTATTCAAAGAATGCTTTGAAAAATTCTTTGTTACGGAGGAAAGAATTTCGAAGATTTTACTATAGCATTTAACATAAATTTAAAAAAAAAAAATATTTTTTTAGGTTCGTTCATTTTTGAAACGAAACGGGCTGGAAGAAAAGGCACTTCTATTATTAGATAACACTCCCTGGCACCCGAAAGATGGGGATCTAATCAGCTATGACGGTCACATACATTCCACCAAACTGCACGGCATTGATCCAGCCTATGGATCAAAACGTAATCAATCTAACAAAATTAATTTACAAAAGAAATTTACTAAACCATTTGGTAAAATCGAGTGATGACGATTTTGAGGCTGCTTTAAGAAATATTAACTTAAGAGATGCCGTTAATTTTCTTTCTAATGCCTGGCAAAATCTCGAGCCAATCACAATCGCTAAGTGTTGGAAGCCTTTAATGCCATTAACTGATGATTATGACTCCGAAGATGACATCCCGTTATTTGAAATTCGAAACAGAATAATCAATGAACGAGCTACTAATTTCCAACCTATATTGAATTTATTAAATCAAATTTCACCTAACGATGCATTTTCGGATCAAGAAATTAACGAATGGATAACTGAAAATGTTTTGCCTATAATTTAGAATTAATTAATGTACGCACATTTCATTATTAATTAATTATTATGTGCAATGTTTCCCTATGAAGTTTTGTATTTTAAATGAAGTTATTTATCTAAGATTTAAGTTTTGAATAAAATATGAACCCTTATTTTTTTACAATAACAATTTCTTATTTTATATCATTCTAAAACTAAGACTAGACATTTGCAACTTTTCGATTTTTGCAACTCAGGTTGAATTTAATTGGTTGCAGTTATCGAGTTTGTACTTTTGAAAAACTGGATTCTGTAGGACGCGGTTTGAAAAGCGACACTTGAATATTCGTGCTTATGAAATGTTTAATTTTGATTTCGGAAATTTGAAGAGCGGGCAAACGACCCCAACCCAGTATGAATATTTTGAAGAAATTGGCTCAAGTTGATTCTACCAAATTATATTTAATAAGCGACCATAAAAATTCAAGAGGCAGGCGACACTTGGTTTAGATTATCCTTGTTATTGCAATTTTTTTCCAATTGTCACATAAAATTTAGAAATTTATTACTGTATATACTTAAGTCTCTGTTTGGCTAAATCAGATCCTTATAATTGATATTTATGGTAGAAACAACCTACATATAATCTTAAATGTTACGCTAACTCTTGCGACTGAGCAAATTGAACAAAACATTAAATTCTGTTTAACTCTCTTATTTCGGAAAATAAAAGTACTTCTAAAATCACAAAGCAGATACATCTACAATAACGTTCCTAAATGATTTTCAAGAGGAACGGTTCAGTAAACAAAACATAATTTTGAAATGAATTTTCCTGAAAATGAAAAAATGTGGGCGATACATACAAACATCACTTCCCCGAAATATTATTCGAATATTAGCATTACCAATCCAGAATTAAATTAATATGACTCTTTTAGGGTTTCGCTGAAAGAGCAGCACAAAGAATAATACTTTACGTAATGTCACATTACATAAGGATTGACGGTTTCAATATACGAACAAGGGTTAATTGTATTGAACAAAGATGTATGTGAAAGGCAGTTATTTTTAAATTTTTCCAAAATTTAATCAAAATAAAGAAGCTACTTCGTATTTATTAAGGGTTGTTTATTAGATTCGGAAGGAATATGTTATCAACCTTTGCTGAAATTAGCAACTTTCACGTAATGCTAATTTAGATAAAATTTATTTAAACCAGTAACTTTACTTTTAACTACGTCATACTCCTATCATTGATAAATAAAGTGTTAAAATAATTTTATCTTAATCTTTATCTTAATCGTTACTGCCATTAAAATAATCTGCATCTGTCTCCTACTATTAATCTATAAACGATAATCTATTCAATGATAATAATATTTATTTCACCTCAATATTATTTATAGTCTTTAGACCTGTTTTCGATTGACTTAAAATTTTTCGTGGAAAATAATCTGAGATAAAAAAATAAAAATTTATGAAATATTAAGATGATTTTGAAAGATAATTTTTAGGAAACATATTCTAATGAAAAGCAAGGATTACACGAAACAAAATCCATAACCCCAATTGTTACTACAGATTGCCGGTACAACAATCTGATTAACTCCAACAATTCACTGATTGTACAGCTTGCTCGTACAACAATCTGATCAAGACCTTAGTTAAAGTATTTAACTGCCGTTGTTATATGTTACACAATTTTATTAATATTCAATAGGCTACAATTGCTCGCTTCAAGATCCTTTTGTGAATGACAGAATACATAATTTCGCTGTACTATTCTAAAAACTGAGCTACTGTCTTGTAACGATAATATTTTTCATAATGGACTACGAGTACATATTCATTATAAAGTTCTTCTAGTATAATATAGAGTGCAACAATAATTAATATATCCTGAATGTTGATAACGAAATTCACTACTATAATACTATAAGTATTCCAAGTGTTTAAGGTTTTTAATCTATACTAATTTGACAATTTCAACATAAACAATGGATAAATAATGTATCTAATCTACAGGTAAATATAATTAATTCTGTATAAATCATAAAAGTACTGGTATTTTTAGATCTCGTAAACGTAACACTCGTATCATCTCGTCATCAATCAGCTGCATCAACATTTACCGGCGGCCTTGAATCGCTTAATTCAATAAGATGTTCTCGTTCGGGTAACTTGCACAGTTTATTTATCGGCCGTTTGATAAATTTCCCGGAGCTGCCGATCTTGATAGTTACTACCCTCACTTTCCCATCATCACCTGGATGTGTTTTTATAACTTTAGCTAATGGCCAACATGTAGTAGGTAAGTTGTCTTCAGCCAGAATAACTATGTCAACTTCTTTTAGATTGGTTGGTTCGTTGTGCCATTTTTGTCTTCTTTGAAGTGAACGCAAATATTCTTTGTGCCATCTAGCCCAGAATTGCTGCTTGATTTGTGAAACTAATTTCCATCTTTCGTTTGGTGATATCTTAACCTTTGTGACGTCCATCTCAGGTACATCAGTGACAACTCTTCCAATCAGGAAATGTGCAGGAGTAAGTGCATCAATGTCTTCCGCCGTATTAATGCATATTGGTCGAGAGTTAATTATAGCTTCTATCTGCGTTATTAAAGTTGAAAACTCCTCAAGAGTATAAGGTATGCCGAGTTATTAAAGTATGGCCTCCCCTATGACCCGTTTAAGGTGGACCTTCGCTAATTTTACTGCAGCTTCCCATATACCTCCCATGTGAGGGGCTGCTGGTGGATTGAACTTCCAATTAATTTTATTTCTAGTAAAAAAGGAAGAGAACTCATTAGTGTTTTGTTCAAAGAAGTTAAATAATTCCTTAAATTCATTCCTCGCTCCTACAAAATTAGTGCCATTATCACTGTATATGGTATGACACAATCCGCGTCTCGCAGTAAAACGTTTGAAAGCCCCAAGGAAGCTCTCTATGGACAAGCTGCTTGCCACTTCTATATGGATGGCTTTGGTACTTAAACATACGAATATGCAAACATATCCCTTTTTAGGTTGTTGTCTTCTTCTTCTTGTTATATGCATCTTAAAGGGTCCGCAATAATCAACACCAACTTGATTAAACGGATGAATAAATGTAACTCGCGCTTCAGGTAAGTTGCCCATTATCTGGTTTTCCCGTTTTGGCTTGTGTCGAAAACATTTAGTGCATTTATATATTGTAGTCCTGACCAAATCTTTGCACCTGATGATCCAGAATCTTCGGCGAACCAAACTAAGCAGCATACTGATTCCAGCATGGTGATGGAACTGATGTAAATCCCGAATGATTAATTTGGTCAAATATACGTTTGGAAGAATTATGGGGTGTTTGACGTTGAAAGGAGCGATCGACTTTTGAATTCTCCCACCTACTCTCAATAGACCACTATCATCGATAAACGGGCTCAATGACGTCAACTTACTACGATTTGGTAGTCGTTGGCTCGTTCTTAATGCCAGAAGTTCCCCTTTGAAATAAATATCTTAACATATCGTACCACTAATGCAAACACTTTGAACACCTTATATGCATTAGAAAATCTACTTGCAATTTCCTCTATAAAATTCGATGTGTTAATAAGAAAACTGGAAGATTGTTTCCGTTCTTCAATATCTTCGTCCTTCAACTGTGAAGTGCTTTGGTTGGGCCAACATGACTCTTCTTTAGTAATCCATTGAGGCCCCCTCCACCATAATGCACTGGATGATAAGCTTTCTAACATTAAACCTCTTGAGGCTATGTCAGCCGGGTTTTCCTTTGAGGGAACATGTCTCCAATGATAACGTGGAAATTTGGATAAGATTTCGCTTGTTCTATTTCCTACAAACGTTGTCCATTTCCCAGGATGTTGCGACAGCCAGTCAAGAACAATTTATGAATCTGTCCACAACATGATATTTTCAATGTTCACCGTAAACGAATTCTTGACTAATGTAACCAACTGGGTAAGCAAGAGAGCGCCCATCAGCTCCAACCTCGGTCTACTTAACTGTTTTATGGGTGCTACTCATGTCTTGGCTATGATTAAAGTACTATGGTTTCTATTTTCGACGTCTTCCACTGCATACACCACTGCACCATAAGCCTTTTCACTTGCGTCGCTAAAGCCATGCAAACTGAGTCTATCTCTTGTGTGTATCCATCTCGGTATTTTAAGGATGCATATATTTCTTAATTCCTTTTCTAAACCATTCCAACTCTGTTGAACATGCGATGGTAATAAATCGTCCCAATTGATCTTTTCGGTCCACAACATTTGAAATAGAGTTTTCACCCTCACCGTCAGAGGCGATAGCCATCCAAGTGGATCAAAAATTTTACTTGCCGTTGACAGTAATTCCCGTTTTGTACTTGCTTGCTGTTCCGATAGATTGGGGATGAACAGGAAACTGTCCTCTTCTGCATTCCACGTAAGGCCTAAAACATTTGTAACGTCGTCATCGCTGAATATCTCCTTGGTTTTATTAATCTCATCGCTGAGTTTCTTGAAGCTATTTTGCACTTGTGCGTTATTTGACTGAAGCTTCCTCAAATTAAATCCAGCTTGCTGGAAATAACTCAAAATATGACCCATTTTTCTTGTAGTTTTAGTTTATTGCTAGCTCCGGTCATTAGATCGTCGACATAAACATCATTCTTAATAGCATTGGATGCTTCGGGATACTTGTTTTGTATATCGCATCCAATTTGAACAATTCCTCTCGTCGCTAGAAAAGATGCGGGTGCGGTACCGTATGTCACTGTATTAAGTTGATAGGCTCGTATTGGATCCGATTCCGTATATCTCCAAAGAATCTGCTGATATTGGCGTTCTTCTTTACAAATGCGAATCTGCCTATACATCTTTTCGATATCTCCGATAACCACAAACTCATGTTATCTGAAACGTAACAAAATGTTGATTAGGGGAGACTGTACCACAGGACCAACCATCAATACATCGTTCAGCGATAATCCAGTGCTAGATTTGGTGGATGCGTCGAACACCACTCGAAGCTTCGTTGTGGTACTGGATGCCTTCATCACTCCGTGATGTGGAAGGTAATATTCTTTGACTTTGGGATATCCTTTAACCAACTGCATGTGTCCCAAATCTTCGTATTCCTTCATGAACTTCTTGTAGAGCTGAGCGAATTCTAAGTCACAGGAGGCCCCTAAGTTCGCGGGTGCTTGGCGAAATGGCAGTTTTACTATGAATCTGTTTTCTTCATTGCGTTTTGTGGTATTACAAAATATTTCTTCACATTTATCTTCTTCTTCGGACCTTTGTATCTTCTTTGGCATTTCCTCGACTTCCCAGAATCTGCGGAGACTACGATCAATATCAAACAGAATATTAAAATTTTGGATTTTGTCTTTATTTAGCATTGAATGACCAGCCAGTACCCAACCAAAACTAGGCCAGACCAAGTGAGCAAACAATTAATGCGATTGTGACCAAGTTTCGCACTCAGTTTACTTTATTGGACATTAAACCAACCACACGAATGCGTACAGTGCGTACAGAAGAGAATATTGCGTCTGTTTCTGAGAGTGTTGCTGAAGACCGTGAAATGTCGATTCGTCGCCGTTCGCAGCAATTGGGTTTGTGTTATTCGACGACATGGAAGATTTTACGCAAAGATCTTGGTGTAAAACCGTATAAAATACAGCTCCTGCAAGAACTGAAGCCGAACGATCTGCCACAACGTCGAATTTTCAGTGAATGGGCCCTAGAAAAGTTGGCAGAAAATCCGCTTTTTTATCGACAAATTTTGTTCAGCGATGAGGCTCATTTCTGGTTGAATGGCTACGTAAATAAGCAAAATTGCCGCATTTGGAGTGAAGAGCAACCAGAAGCCGTTCAAGAACTGCCCATGCATCCCGAAAAATGCACTGTTTGGTGTGGTTTGTACGCTGGTGGAATCATTGGACCGTATTTTTTCAAAGATGCTGTTGGACGCAACGTTACGGTGAATGGCGATCGCTATCGTTCGATGCTAACAAACTTTTTGTTGCCAAAAATGGAAGAACTGAACTTAGTTGACATGTGGTTTCAACAAGATGGCGCTACATGCCACACAGCTCGCGATTCTATGGCCATTTTGAGGGAAAACTTCGGAGAACAATTCATCTCAAGAAATGGCCCGGTAAGTTGGGCACCAAGATCATGCGATTTGACGCCTTTAGACTATTTTTTGTGGGGCTACGTCAAGTCTAAAGTCTACAGAAATAAGCCAGCAACTATTCCAGTTTTGGAAGACAACATTTCCGAAGAAATTCGGGCTATTCCGGCCGAAATGCTCGAAAAAGTTGCCCAAAATTGGACTTTCCGAATGGACCACCTAAGACGCAGCCGCGGTCAACATTTAAATAAAATTATCTTCAAAAAGTAAATGTCATGGACCAATCTAACGTTTCAAATAAAGAACCGATGAGATTTTGCAAATTTTATGCGTTTTTTTTTAAAAAAAAGTTCTCAAGCTCTTAAAAAATCACCCGTTATTAACCGCTACCAGACCGTTGGATAAAGATATTTTCCCATTTTGAATTATCTTTAGGAAGATATCAATTCCCAGTAGGACATCAATTGTTCCAGCTTTATTAAATTTAGGATCCGCTAACTCCAGCTTCTTTAACAATTCGCAATCCACTGGAGAAATTTCACATTTCGAAAACTGATAGCCAACACGAGACATGATGAATGCCTTCGTTGTTATTTCCAATTTAATATCATTAAATGGTTCAATCGACAACTCTACACAACCACGTGCGCGTCCAATACTAGCATGTCCCATTCCTTGAACCAATATTCGACTATTTTCTCGTGGTAGCTTCAAAATCTGTGCACAGCTTTCGGAAATGAATGAGGCCTGTGATGCCGAGTCTAGTAGGGCTCTAAATTTGTGTGATTCACCGTATGCATCCTTTATTTTAATTTCCGCAGTAGGTAGTAGAGCTGATGTTGCATTTGATTCCATCTTAAAACAGATTTGTGATTCCCCTACAAGGTGTGTGGCTTTAACCTGTAGAGTCTTCGCTGGTTCAACGACTGGTTGCTCCGTATTATCTGGTTTGGTCACTTCATGAAGGAGAGTGTGATGTTTTCTACCACAACTTTTACACCTAGCACGAACTCTGCAGTCATAAACTCTGTGCGAAGGGCTGAGGCAGTTGAAACATTTATTCATAGTCTTCACTAATGTAACTCGCTCGGATT
This sequence comes from Nephrotoma guestfalica, assembly GCA_963691935.1. Taxonomy (NCBI): domain Eukaryota; kingdom Metazoa; phylum Arthropoda; class Insecta; order Diptera; family Tipulidae; genus Nephrotoma; species Nephrotoma guestfalica. Next base: position 173,095,885 of record OY829915.1, read on the forward strand.
GTGGCATTTCCTTGAACTGCTCGCATTCATATATCACGTGAGCAGACTTGTTGCAAATCGAACATTTTTCCCTTATGGTGGTGGTAGCAAGAGCTTGCGTTTGATACCGCTTTGGTTGCACAACCTTTGCACTACCTTTGATAGATTCTAACGCATCTACTCGTTTTCCAAGAAACTTTAAAAAACCATCGAATGTCGGATAATCCTGATCAATGACCTCTTCTGCCCATTGTGCTCTTGTTTCATTATCTAGTTTGTTAACTAGAATATTTATTAACCATGGATCTCTCTCCGTTGCCTTTGTGCCAAGCGCCTTCAATCCGCGAATTACTTCGTCTGATGTGTCCATCAACTTGCAAACGTTCTGTGCATTGGCTTGTGATATGCTTGGTTGATCCATGAAGGTTCTAATAAAAACATTCACAGTATGTCTTTTCCTGCTATATCTTTGACACAATTTTTGGAAGGCCTCAAAATAATTAGCTCCCGTGATATTGAAGTGCCTAATTAGTGCTGCGGCTTCACCTTTCAAAAATCCCTTCAGATATTGAAATTTTTGTGCCGGACTTAGTGAATCCTTATCATGAATGGCGGCAGTATATAAAGCATAAAATGACTGCCATCCCGTGTACTCGCCTGAGAATGGCCGAATGTTAAGTTTAGGCAATTTTACCTCTGCCTCCATTTGAGACGCATTAATATTTGACTCATGCAACCCCGATAATCCCACGCCAGATACATTACGTTGACGCAATCGTGCATTTAAATCTGCGATTGCCGTATAGTAGCCATCCTCGAATTCATCCATGTGTGATTCTTCTGTTGGCTCTCGTAATATTTTAACCTCTATCGTTACGAACTGATCCATAAGGTCCTGTGCACGTTTTAGGCGCACCTTTAATTCATCTACTGGTGCTTCACTACATGTTTTCGCATAGTTTACTAATTTAGTCATAGACCCTTTAATAACGCCCCGAAATCGTTTTAGCAAATTAATGTCCTCCATATTATCGTAAAAACGGGTTGCCAATTCTTCGAATAGGATTCGCTTTAATTCACCACACTTTTGCACTGTATTCCCCACCGATAGCTTGCGAGAACGTTATTAATTGCGGCACAAATTTAATGTTAGTTGATTAAATATCAAGTTAAATAAGCTCGGTTGAATAATAAAGATATTAAATCGATACTTATCTTTATTCAGCCACGTGTGATTTGTCCTTGCCCTTGAATATCCGTTATTTTCCTGTAGTGGTTTATTAATTTCCGGAACGTTCTGCTGCTTTGTGGGCTGTATTTTTTGCTTCACTGCGATCCGGCTCGAAGGACCAAAATTGTACGATTTCCGGCACTAAAAGGTTGTCGTATGTTTAGGAAAGTTCAAGCAACGTATCCGGACTTCGCAATAAAATGATATACGAATATTACGAGTAAATTGCGAAAAGATCGTTGTGCGATTTGAACATTAAAAAAATGTCTTGCAAAAATATGTTTCGCCAGAAAATACCGAAAATATAGAAAACTAGCTGAAATACTTCGACGTTACACGAGAACAATTAGAATTATTTTGAACTTCGAATATTTTGCAAGAAATCTCCCGACGTCACTGGAGTTGTAGTTATATATAACCATATATGCATGACAGGAATCATAAGGTGCTGAATTCAGTAACGGAAACAACGCCTTCCGCCTACCATTTTCTTGGAATATTCTCCTTATAGAACATACTGTAATGATATTATTTGACATCGTATTTGTGGAGTTAGGTTCATTACTGTAGGCAGGATGTGATTCAATTGTTGGGCTGTAATCATAGTACGACATGCATAGAAATTTATACAGGAAACCTTGCTTATAATCGCCACACCTCTTGCTGGATTAGATTGCACCACATTAAAATCGTACCTGTCTTCTCCTTGCCAAAACAGTATTGGGTATTGACGAGCGTTCTACGATCCGTGTGTTTCAGTAACATTTTCTAGGCTTTCATTTCGCCTATGGATAATAATACCACATCGATGGAAATCCTTTTCGACCTTGACAATAGCAACTTATTTGATTGTTGGTGCGTTAAAGCGTCTTTCATGTTCACCAGAGCGTATTCTGTTATCATCTGATGGCATTTGGTCCGACGCAGTTTTAAATAAATTTACCAGATGATTACGTGAATGGAACAAAACTGTAAATTTGATATTATTTGACGTTTTGTTACAGGCCTAATACCATAATGTTGTTAAATCTTTGTCTCGTCGTTGCCCATAAAGAAAATTATTAAAAACTGGAATCCTTGTCAGGGAGAGCAAACAGTGATCCCGCTTTATAGTAAACATGACCTTGTACTTTAAACCTGGGCCTGGAAGCTCCATCGCTGTATAATAATTTGTGTTGCTCTAAAAGGTGTCTCTTGAAAGCTTGCGTTATACTTTCGAATGTTTTGGAGAAATTGTCTGAATAGCTCAGTAGTTCCGAAGGCGTACGCTAAAAGGTGTTCAGGTGGATTATTTAGAGGTATAGCAAATTAACTTTTCCATTCGAACAAAATATTACAGTCGTTTCAATGTGACCAATTGAAACATTGGAGCGCATGCTGTAACCATAGTCTTTATATACACTACACTCTACAATATTTCAGAGTCATCAGTATTCTCTTCTGTTCACTGAGACGATTGTATTTCCAATTGCTAAAAAATGCATCCCTATAGATTTAATCCACTCTCTCCATATACTATACGTTATCGATTATTTGGGCTATTTTAATTTAAATGACAGTTTAACATATTTGTAAAATGTCTTTTTCTAAACTTTTTGTTTAATTATGGGGCCCTAGACTCAGGGGCCGACCCTATAAAAAATAATACGGAAACCTGCTCATTTTGGTATAAAATTCCTATGCCTATAAGTATGAATCCGTTTGAATAAATGGTGTGCAAACTTATAAAGAGGACCCCCTTGATGTACGGGCTCTAGACCCCGGGGTCCAACCCCTTTAAAAATATCGTAATCGATCGGTTGATATAGAAAATATAGAAATTATAGAAAATATGGAAAATATACAAAATATACTAGGTGTGTGAATATGACTCCGCCCTTTTTTATTAAACTAAAACACACTTGCTTGTTTCGAAAATGAAATACAGTAAACGCTTGATTTAACGGACCTCGATTTAACGGACGCTCGATTTAAACGGCAATTTTTAATTTTCCATTTTTCGGTTTCCAATTATGATGGGATTGAAATATGGCCACCTGGGACGAAACCCAGTCATTTCTTAACCGGTAATGATCCGGGTATAATGAACCCATCCGGTAATGATGGGATGTGGTATGCTGAATGGGAATGGGATTATTAAATGATTTTGTGAAGAAGTTCTGTAATATGACCACCTGGGGCAGAACTTAGCCATTTCTTAACCGCTTATGATCGGATTGGGTATGTAGGATGGAAATGAGCCTCTTAAATGATTTTGGAAAGAAGTTCTGGAATATGGCCACCTGGGACGGAACTCAACCATTTCCTAACCGATTATGATGAGATTGAGTATGTAGGATGGAAATGGGATTTCTAAATGATTTTGGGAAGAAATTCTGGAATATGACCACCTAGGACGGAACTCAGCCATTTTTAACCGATTATAATGAGATTGGGTATGTTGGATGGGAGTGGAATTCTTAAATGATTTTGGGAAGAAATACTTGAATATGGCTATTTGGGATGGAACTCAGCCATTTCTTAACCGATTATTATGGGATTGGGTGTATTGGATGGAAATTAGTTTCTTAAATGATTTTGTGAAGCAATTCTGGAATATGGCCACCTGGGATGGAACGCAGCCATTCCTTGACATATTATGATGGGGTTGAGTATGTAGGGTGGAAATGGGATTCTTAAATAATTTTTGAAAGAAATTCTGGAATGTGGCCATCCCCGACGGAACTCGATCAATTTTCAACTGATTATGATCGGATTTGGTATGTTGGATGTAAATGAGATTACTAAATGATTTTGGGAAGAAGCTCTGGAATATGGCCACTTGGGACGGAACTCGATCAATTCTTAACCGATTATTATGGAATGTGGTATGCTGGATTGAAATGAGATTATTAAACGATTTTTGGACGAAATTCTGGAATATGGCCACCTGGGACGGAGCTCAGCCTTTTCTCAACCGATTATGATCGGGTTGGGTATATTGGATGAGAGTGGGATTCTTAAATGATTTTGGGAAGAAATTCGGGATTATAGCCACCTAGGACGGAACTCAGCTATTTCTAAACCGATTATGATGAGATTGGATATGTAGGATGGGAGTAGAATTCTTAAATGATTTTGGAAAAAAGTTCTGGAATATGGCCACCTGGAACGGAACTCAGCCATTTCTTTACCGATTATCATGGAATTAGGTATACTGGATGGAAATGAGATTCTTAAATGATTTTGGGAAGAAATTCTTGAATATGGCCAGCTGGGACGGAACTTGATCAATTATTAACCGATTGTAATGTGATTGAGTATGTAGGTTGGAAATGGGATTCTTAATTGATTTTGGGAAGAAGTTCTGGAATATGGCTATCTGGGAAGGAACTTAGCCATTTTTAAAGATCCTACTCCCATCCAACATACCCAACCCCCATCAGAATAGGGTAAAAAAAGGCCAAGTTCCGTCTCAGGTGGCCATATTAAAGAATTTCTTCCCATTTCCAATTGTGAAAGAGATTTCCAAGAATCCCATTTCCATTCAGCATACCACATCCCATCATAATCGGTTAAAAAATAGCTAAGTTCTTTCCCAGATAGCAATATTCCAGAACTTCTCCCCTAAATCATTTAAGAATCCTATTTCCATCCAATATACCCAATCCGATCATAATTGGTTAAAAATTGGCTGAGTTCCGTCCCAGATGGCGATATTCCAGAATTTCTTCAAAAATCATTTAAGAATCCCGCTCCCATTCAACATACCTAATCCCATCATAATCGGGTAAGAAATGACTGAGTTCCGTCCCAGGTGGCCATATTCCAGAATTTCTTCCCAAAATCATTTAAGAATCCCACTCCCATCCAACATACCTAATCCCATCATAATCGATTAAGAAATTACTGAGTTCCGTCCCAGGTGGCCATATTCTAGAACTTCTTCCAAAAATCATTTAAGAATCCCATTTCCATCCAGTATAAACAATCCCAACATAACCAGCTAAGAAATGCCTGACTTTCCCAGATTAAATTCGGTCGAATCGATTAAATTAAAAAACATTCGGATTTAACGGACATTCGGATTTAACGGACTCCCCCAATTAGTCCGTTAAATCGAGCGTTTACGGTAACTATTTTTTAATAGTAAGCTCCATCTGCAGCTGTAACTTTCCTCCTTCTTTCAGGCAATTTATGGATTCCTCTCTGTAGAAACCCTGGTCTTTGGTAGGCGATCCAACCAATAATCCAATTTTCGATCTCTGCGCGAGAACTGAACCGCTGTTCAGAAAGAGAAGACTGCACTGTGTGGAATAAATAGTAATCTGAAAGAGCTATGTCTGGTGAATATGGCAGGTGGGGTAGAACTTCCCAGTCCTGTCATTTTACATAATTTTTCACAATTTTTTTTTACAAATGTTTTTTCGACGGTTGAGGTCTCTTTCTTTTAATTCACGAGGAACCCAGTTGTTAGCTTTTTGAGCCAATAACGTTTTCAACCAATAACGTTTCCAATTCAGCATCTTCAAATTTTTGGGTGGTTTTCCATGTTCGTTATTTTCAATGCCACAATCATCATTTTTAAATCATCGAAACCATTCTTTGCATGTGGTTCACAATGGAGCATGCTCACCGTAAATTTCCACAAGAAAACGATAAGTTTCCGCTGCACTTTTTGTTGCAATAAAATAATCGAATAAAGCTTCCCGCAAATTATGTTTATTTGGAATAAAATTCGACATTTTCAAGGAGCTCAAAGTACTAGTTGTTTACACTTGAACCGTTTAACAGCTAACATCATAGAATATCGGTATTGTTGATTTATAGTACACGTAAGCAGTACTGGTAATGACAGTATCGGGCGTTCGATACGTATTCCTAATTGATTTTCCAAATAAAACACTCATTTAGCTTGTAAGGTTACAAACAATAAGCAAGAAAATGTTATTACAAAAGAAGTCATTACAAATCCAACCGTGTTGGGACAAAACTAACCCGAGTATCAGAAATTTAAAACCGCAACACTTTTTTCACTTTTGCTTTGTTATTGAAAGTGAGCTTAAATAGTGGAAGCACTCTTTTGTTAATTTGAACTCCTTGTTCAATTGCGATTGTTCTTTCTTAATTATGTATACAGCATTTCCTATTTGATAATAGTTTGGTTGTGATCACAAAAAGGAAAAAGTAAAGAATGAGTCCCACATTTTTTTAAAGACTATTATAAGTATAAATTTTATGTATGGTTGTTTCATTACAAATCTTAATAGGAAACGGGAATATATTAGAAGTGCAAGTAGAAACTCGGCTCTGAAGTTATTTGCTTTAAAATATACTTGAACGCATCCATCCGCCCGCCATTATCGATATACTGGTATGGATGGATTGGCCGTGTGGGCCAATTTAGCGGCCTCCATGTTCCCCGGACCTAAACCCGCTGGAGTTTTTTTTACTGGGGCTGCTTAAAAGAAGAGGTCTGCTCTAAACTGATCAGGAGTTTAGAAGAGTTAGGTAGCCGTGTCCAGCCAGGAAGCCGCTTCAAAAATTACTCAACGGCGTTATGCGCGACTTCTCAAAAGAGTTTTTATTCGGCGATGACGGGCGTGTATCAGAGTCGGTGGCAGAAAATATTTATCACATTTGATGCTAAAAATTGAACTTTAGATTTTTTTCAAAAAAAGTGCAACAGCTACTCATACTATTTACTGCATATCTATTAGTATAGTCCATTAAGAATGTTATAACACTAAAAAACCGATGGATTTCATTTATTTGTAGCCGTGGTGATCGGAAACGTAAAGTAATGTGAAAAAATGGACTTGTTTAAAAAAAATGATATATCTTAGGTACTACTTGGGATATATTTTTTTTATATTTTATTTTGAGCGCCCAATAGCTCTACTGTAAGGTGTTTAAGGCTTATCCATTCATTCTGGGACACCCTGTATGTACTTTGGTCATTGATATTTTTATGACATAAGTTTCAGTCATTTACAAGCTGAGCTGTCATTACGTGTGTATCAATTTTAAGAGATGGATGCATTCTATTCTTTTTTAAGGCAATTTGCGTCTTGAGCACGATCCAAGTCCAGGTGCAGTAAACCAATTTGAAGACGAGGAACTGAAAATCCGCCTGAAACTCAAAGAGTGCTTGCAAAACAGTTAGGAGTTACTCACCAAGCAAAATCACGTTTGATTACATGCAATGGTAAAAATACAGAAAGAGGAAAAACGGGTTCGTCATAAACTGACCAAAGAAAACAAAAACCGAAGAGTTGACATCTACATGCTTTTCTGATACAAAAGAAAGAATGTTTTACACAAAATCATTACGGATGATGAAAAGTAGATTTCGTACGATAATCATAAACGCAGAAAATCATGGATTGATCCAAGCCGGCCATGAACATCAGTTGCAAAAATGAATAATCTTGCAAAAAAAATGTTACTATGTGTCTGCTGGGATTGGAAAGGAATCATTTACTACGAGCTTCTGGAACCTAGTCAAACTATTACAGTTAAACTGTTACAGCTGAAATTAATTGATGCTCTGGAAGAAAAAATATCATTTATGCTCGTATACAGCAAAATCAACACAGGAACTCATTTTCTCCTTAGGCTAGGAAGTTTTACATCATGTGGCGTACTCTCGAAGTTCGATACATAATAATCAAGTTTTGTGGGTGTGGGCTGTTGTAATAAATTCAGGGATACCTATTTCTTGCGCAGGAATGAAATTTGATGCATTATGATCAATTTTTATGGGCTTGGGCTGTTGTGATAAATTTAAGAGATATGACCTTTACAGAAAAATATTGTTTTAAAGAGCTTCACTTTATAGAGGCAGACTCTGGCCATTGAACTATCCGCTATATTGTAATTTATTTTGTAAAAACTTTTAGTATCACCCTCAGTACGATACAATGATTTTAAACGGTTGCTCCCTTTCGGGGTAGTTTTCTAGGAGTTTAATTATGCAATCAATAAAATCTTAATTAATTGGTAAAAAATTACAGTACTACCCATAGTACGATACAACAAATATTAACTGGAATGAAAAAAGTATGGTTTAATGAAAAATATGGTTTTCGAAGAATTCCACTCCTTAAAAGTGATTTTTTTTGAGGAAGGGGTTGAACTATACCAATATGTTGCAATTAATTTGTAAAATATGCCAGTATCATACCAACAAGTCCAGTATCATACAACAGCGTTAAATAATGACGCTTGGAAAATTAATACTCTGGACTCAGATACTTATAGAACCTTATCTATGAAATTTAATGCTAGAAAGTATCAGTGGTTCACTTACGAAAACAAACAGGCCCGACCTATAAAAGTCATGGCAAGAGGTTTCCATCACACTTGCTCAAGCAAAGAAATAATTGAAGACTTACAAAATAAAGGATTTAAAATACTAGATGCTGTGAAAATTGTTAAAAAAGAGAGAACATAAATTCAGGAAGGAAACAAAATTATCAGTAAAAGGGGACTCTCTCTTTTTATGCTAGTATTTGATAACAAAGAAAATGTTCAAAACATTTATGGAATAAAAGGAATCCTTCACATGAAGGTGAAAATCGAACCAATGAGAAGAACTATAACACGCATATGCCAATAGAAGAAACGGCAGGCATTTAATCACAACCAGATATTGAAGATATTGCGGCCGGAATCCAAGATGTGTAAAATGCTCAGGTAATCATTTTACCCAGGCATGTACAATGGGGAGAATGTGCCAGCCAAGTGTACAAATTGTAAGGGCCAACATCCGGCTAATTATCGAGGCTGTGAGGTTGCTAAACAACTGCAAAAATTAAGAGATAAAACATGAAATCAACCGCAAAATCACGAAAATCGAAGGGTTCAAATATCAAATCAGATGAATCAAAACCCACAACCAAGCAATGCAGGGCAAAGAAGTTCACTTGGCCAGGTAATGAAAGGTTTGGGTTCAACCAAACATATGGGCTGTGAAAGTAACCAAATTATGGAAAACATTATGAACAGCATTGCAGCTATTACACAGCGGCTAGATGACCAAAGTAATCTAAACAACATGATATTTGATCAACTGAAGAAAATGCAACTCCCTCAACGCAATCCAACAAAAAATGTTAAGTAAGAACACAACTTTCAAAATAGCGACCTGGAATGCTAATGGCGTTATACAACATATTCCAGAAATATAAATATTTTTAAATTCAGAAAAATCGACATTTTCTTAATATCTGAAAGCCATCAAGTTAAATCTTCGTTTGTTAAAATACGGGGTTATAACTTATATCACTCCATTCATCCAGCGGAAAGAGCAAGAGGTGGCTCGGCATTACTAATAAAAGAAAATATAAAACACCATTTAGAATCAAATATCGAAGAAGAAACAATGCTAGTCACTACTGTAAGGATCCAAATTAAACACAGGGAGCTTACTGTCTCTGCAATATATTGTCCTCCCCGGCATTACTTGAAAAGGGAGGACTACCTTAAACTATTTAAATCGCTAGGACGTGATTTTATTATTGGAGGTGACTTTAATGCGAAAAACACCTTTAGAGGATCTAGACTTACGGCGTCAAAAGGTAATGAATTGCTTCAAGCAGGGCAAACATCAAAATGTGAATTTTACTCTGGTGGTTCCCCAACATACTGGCCCAGTGACGGAACGAAGATACCTGACCTAATAGACTTTTATGTAGCAAGAGGTATATCCCAGAACTACATTCACATTGAAGACAGTAATTCTCTAGTATCGGATCATTCCCTGGTTATCATGGCAGTCAGTGAAATGGTAATTCAAAGGGAGAGTGCACCCAGATTAACAAATTCAAAAACAAACTGGGATCTCTTTCGTGAGGTATTAGAGGAAGAATCAATCTACAGTTGCCGATAAGACATCCCCACCAGTTTGAAGATGAATTAGAACAACCCAATGAAACAATTCACTATGCTGCTTTGGAAAGTACTCCCATTATACAAAATAAGAAGAAGCTTAACATATCCTACCCAATGGAAGTTAGAGAGTTGGTAAGACAAAAACGACGGGCACGTAAAACCTGGCAAATAACTAGAACACCGTAGAACAAAACAATTCTTAACAATTTAGGTAACCGTCTCAAATCTCTTCTTAAAGAAGTTAAAAATGCATCAATCAACAGATATCTAGTTAGCCTAACCGATGAAATAAATTCTGACTATTCTCTGAGGAAGGCGACGATGGGACTCAATAGACCCAAAATGCAAGTGCTTCCACTTAAAAAGGAGGATGGAACCTGGGCAAGATGTCCTAAAGAGACGGCTGATCTGTTTGCGGACTTTCTCGAGTATACCTTCCAACCACTAACAAGGCAAACGGCCAATGAAAATATAATGTCAATTCAAAAGCTAGATGATTTTGATATACGCCCAGTAACTCTCAAAGAATTAAAAGAAGAAGTGAAAATCAACATTAATGTTACAAGAGCCCCAGAATATGACTTGATTACTTGCCAAATAATCAAGGCTCTACCAGATAAAGGATTTCGTAAGCTATTACACATAATCAATGCAAGCATTCGGTTAAAATATCTTCCGTGGCAATGGAAAGTAGCAGAAGTAAGAATGATAGCAAAACCTGATAAACCACCTAACGATAACAAATCATACAGGCCAATGTCATTGCTGCCAATTATGTCAAAACTCTTTGAAAATTTAGTACTAAAAAGACTTAAACCAATAATTGAGGATCGACAACTAATTTCTTCACATCAATTTGGATTCAGGGAAAAGCACTCCACAATTGAACAGGTGCATAGAATCACCAACGCTATTAAAAGGACGTTAGAAGGCAAAAAAGTATGCTCCAGCATATTTCTGGATGTCGCCCAAGCATTCGATAAAGTTTGGCACAGTGGACTGGAATTCAAGCTGCATAGAGATCTGCCGAGGCAATTCTATGCCATACCAAGATCTTATTTATCCAATAGACATTTTCGTGTGAAATATGAGGAATGAATACTCCGAACTAAAGAAAATCTCTGCCGGTGTCCCACAGGGGAGTGTCTTACGACCAATCCTGTATTTATTATATACAAAGGATATTCCAACAACAGATGAAGGAACCATAGCCACCTTTTCAGATGACACAGCAATCATGGCCATTGGAAGTAATGTCGCTGATGCAACGAGCAAACTCAAGAAGATTACCAATGCGGTTTGTAACTGGACTAAGCGCAGGAGAACGTATCAAAAAGCTTTATCTACCGATAGTAATTAACCCACGACCAGTGCCATATGCAAACAAAGCTAAATATCTGGGCATGACTCTCGATGCCAAGCTCAAGTGGAGAGAGCATGTCAAAAAGAAAAAAGAAGAACTTAATATTAAGTTCAGAAAAATGTATTGGCTCATAGGTAGAGGCTCTGAGCTTATAATATACAACAAGCTGCTGCTATATCAACAAGTACTGAAGTCGATATGGACCTACGATATTCAACTCCGGGGATGTATTAAGCAAACAAACGTAAAATGATACAGACGTTTCAAAATAAGGTTCTCCGTAGCATCGTAAATGCTCCGTGGTACTCAAGAAATGAAGACCTTCACAGGGACTTACAGATGGAATACATCAAAGATGAAATAAAAAGCACACCGCCAAACACGAAATAAGGCTCCAGGACCATGGAAACTCCTTTATTCGCCATATGGTAGATAACCCTGTCGCTGAAAGAAGACTTCAAAGAACGAGGCCACTTGACCTAGTAAACATAATTTAATTAATTTTGTGACTAACCATTGGGTTTCACCCCAACAAATCAGAATTATTTAAGAAATGTAAAATTTATAAATTTGAAAGATAAATCGCTAGATGAGCACAGTCTCAGTTGTAATTAATAATGAAAAAAAAGTATACGATACCCAATACGACACAACAAAAATTATCAGAAATGCGATAAGCATGTTGTGACGAAAAATATGGTTTTTGAAGAATTGCACCCCTTAGGGTAGTTTTTTGGGGGTTGAACTATACCGATATGTTGTAATTAATTTGTAAAAAATTCCAGTACCATTTTCATTCGATTGTGCTACAAATGCTGGTGTAGCATTAGGGCCATGCAAAACTGAATTAAAGAACTTTGGAAATCGTTTAATAATTTAATTAGGAACATTTGTTTCCCCTATCTAATTTTTTCGGGCCCATATTACAGAAAAGATGTTCAACATACATGTAATCTCATTTAAAATTTTGTTCTGCAACTTTCATCTTTGGTTAAGCTCGTCGTTATTATTTTATATACACATCATTTAATTTACGTAGACATCATTCAACATCGAGTTAAGTGAATAACATGGAAAATTAAATAATTTGAAAAGTTCCTGTTTCAATTTATGTAACTTGAGATTTTTTATTCCATTAAACAATTTGTGTGATTCAGATATTACGTCTTGGATAAACGAATTACGGTGGTGATAAAAAAATAATTAAATCTTAGAAAGGTTAAGATTTTATTATTCAATTATAATTTATTTACTACCACTGGCATAGGCTGAATTTGAATATCTGTGTTTAAATACAGGCGAAAACTGTACACAAAATTTCTCAAAACAGTTTTCAAGTTGAGATAAATTTTTTTTAATTTGAACTTTGACTTTTAAATGTTTGTTGTATGATAATGCACGAGTTTATTGTGAACTTGGGATCTCTTTGAGACAAATGAAACTGAAGCTTTCTATCGAGCGAACTTTATTAAGATTCTTGTAGAAAATACATTTGCCCAAGGATTAATTTAATTTTCTATGAATAAATTTTAATTAAGAACGTGTACAAAAATCGGAAACTTTTATTGAAACAATTTCTTATCCGGAGAAATGATAAGGCGTATATTCAAAATTATAATAGACAATCAATAAAATTACGTCATTATATTTCTATATAACTTGTTATGTTTCTATTCACTAAGGTGTTGGACATTATTATTTTTCCGATTTGACATCTAGGAATAGTCAGTAGAAAATTATTATTTGTTTTTTGATAAATGGAAATGATGAATAGTAAAACACCTACGTACCAATTTATTTATATATTTTCTGTAAGAAATATTTTTGTTTTTATTGATTTCCCGAAAATAGAAAATTCTAATGAATATTTATTTATATCATAATGATTACAAAGTTTATTTTTAACTATGCACGTTCTTGGTACAAATATTGTGCATTGTTATTCAAATTTCTAAGTAATTGGGATTGCGTGTCTAAGGCCTAGCTCTTGATCACATAATAAGATAACTAAACAATTTGTTACCTGCTTATTCTAATAATACCAGCAGACTTTCTAAACCTTTCGAACAACCAACCATATAACTATGACCTACTTGTTTGGGCAATAAGAACTTCTGGTGTGGGAGTAGCATCCTCAAAACCATCAAAACATCCTTCGCACCATAACAATCGTAGAGACTTTGAAATTTAATTTTTATACAACACTATAGAAGGATATATACGACAGCATTAAGGGCGATAACTTATTTTGAAACATCACAGAAACTGAACAACATCAATCATTGCCATTACAAAACTAAGAAAGAAAATCGCAAATTCTATAACTAGTTTAAAATGCTATTAGTACAACCGGTTTGAAGTTTAAAGCCATATCGTGTTAAACCTATCGAATTCGGATTTAAGTTCGAATAGGCTTCTCTCTTCTGGGTTCTTGCACCTCGAATTTGCGATATAACGCTTTACGTAATTTATTATACGAAATATATTCATTAGATTGGATTTCCTCGCGAATGTGTGGCTCAAACAATCATCCTCAATGACAGTATTTTTGCAATCGTATTTTTAGAATTTCTTTTATATTGCTGATTTATTCAGTTCTAAGCTAACATTTTTATTATATTTGGTCATAATACAAACTTTTATTAAATTTCCCCTCCCCTGAATGGGGAGCAACTGAATATATTTTTTTAATATCAAGGCCTCCAACTAACACCCCATATACCTGAGGTTGTGTGAAGATCTCTAAGGATATCTCATGTGGTTTAAGAATTTTTTTATATTTGGTCATAATACAAAATCCTGTAAACTGTTCCCACCTCTGGATGAGAGACTCCTGATAATTTTTTCTAACTGACATCGTTCCCAACTAACACCCCATTTACCTGAGGTTGTGCTAAAATCTCTGGGGATTTCTCAGTTGGCCTATCAATTTTTATTATATTTGGTCATAATGCTAAAATGTATGAATTGTCTCCACCCCTGGATGGAGAGCTCCTGAATATTTCTTCTAATACCTATGGCTCCCTACTAACACCTTATATACATGAGGTTGTGTTAAGATCTCTAAGGATATCTCAGTTGGCCTAATCATTTTTATTATATTTGGTCATAATACAAACTTTTATTAAATGTTCCGTCCCCTGGATGAGGAGCAACTGAACATATTTTTTATTTGACAAGGCCTCCAACTAACACCTTATATACCTGAGGTTGTGCTAAGATCTCTAGGAATATCTCATGTGGTTTAAGAATTTTTGTTATATTTGGTCCAAATACAAAAACCTCTAAACTGTTCCCACCCCTGGATGGGAGGCTCCTGATAAATTTTTCTAACTGATATGGTTCTCAACTAACACCCCATATACCTGAGGTTGTGTTAAGATTTATGGGGATATCTCAGTTGGCCTATCAATTTTTATTATATTTGGTCATAATACAAACTTTTATTAAATGTCTCCTCCCTTGGATGTATTATTTAACTGACAAGTCCTCTAACTAACACTTCATATACCTGAGGCTGTGTTAAGATCTCTAGGGATATCTCATGTGGTTTAAGAATTTTTGTTTTATTTGGTCATAATACAAAATCCTGTAAACTGTCCCCACCCCTGGATGGGGAGCTCCTGAATATTTCTTCAAAGCCTGGACCTCAATTCCATTGAACATTTATGAGAGGAACTGAAAAATTGAGTTCGAGCCAAAGTTATTGCTCCAACGAATCTCCAGGACCTGCAACAGGCGATCACAGGCGAACGGGAGGCGATACTTCAAGATTTGATTAAAACTTTGGTGAAATCATAGAAACATTGAATGTAAGCTGTTACTCGGGCTGGGGAAGAGAATGCAACTTATTAATAAAAATATTGTTTTTGCTGATTTCCTTGTTTTAATTTGATTTTTACTAATAATTTTCATGCTGACAACTTCACAAAAAACGTGTATTTCAGATGTTGACCTCAAAATTCACTTTGTTCGCACGGTATAAACAAAAAAAGAACCACTGGATAGGTGCTGAAACAGACTTTGAATCTGCATTCTAGATAATTAAACAAACATTGGATTTTTCATATTTTTGAACTTTTGCTGAAAATTGATCAGTGTGCGTATTTTTGGCACCCAAGTGTATTGCCCCACCCAGTTTACCCGAGTATGAATTAAAATTTCTCCGGTTATCTCATTTGATTTCAATAATTCTTCCTTATGTAGTTCAGTGTGTAGTGTTTGCTACTAATCTGCCTCGAATACTGATTTTATAGTTATTTTTGTAAAACTTTTATTGACCGCAATGTTCGTGTTAGTGAATATTGATTAATGAAATGGTAATGATATTTTAATTTCGTTCGGGTTTTTTTAAAGATATCTGCAAAATAGTTAAAATAATGTAAGTTCCGTTATTTCCGCTTTGTACAGGTATCATTTTGATATGCACCAACACATATAAACGTTTAGCATAGACTTAGTAAAAACTTCACACTTCACTTCTTGCTGTATAAACATGTGAAGTTTATGCTAATTTTTTTTACTAGTAAAACTTTAGCAGTAACTTCACATGCATATAAATCTTCCAGTAATTTTAGCTATTCCATACCGTCCCCCATTATCTCAACTGTGTTAGTTCCTCTGGAAGCATGATCAGCCGGACTGTCAGCGAAGTTTACATCAGCCCAATGTTGCCTTGCAAATTTCTCTAGGATTTGACTCGTCCGGTTTCCTTTGAAGGTTTATATCATAAGGAGTGCCAGGCGAGCACAATACGTAAATCGGTCCATGCGTAGTATTTCACGGTAGATGTAATAATAATCCTTTTGATCGCGGAAAACAATTTTGCCACAAAATGTGCATCGCATAATTCCAGTCTAGGCACGGCTGTCACTGAATTAATAGCAGCTGTAAACATCATCAGAGGCATCTACAAACCCATGATTTGAATGTTCCCATAATGATTAGTAAAACGTGGAATTTGGATCCTTTCGAAACATTTAAACTCTTCCACAAACATGAGGAAGTGTGTCATCCCAATCAATATTTATAAAGCAACTCTTTCGTAAAAAATTTTTAAGAGGATAAGAAACCCAACGGATCAATAAACCCTTAAAGATTCCGACAACAATTTCCTATTTGTAATTGAACCTTCAGAATTGACCTTAAACGTGAACGTGACATCTGACGGACGCCAATGAAGTCCAAGAATGATGACTGTCGCATTTATTTCTCTGTATAATTTCACAGTTTCTCCATCGCGCAAAATTCATCACTTCAAAGTTATTCGAAGAATTCGATCGCCATTTCCTCAATGTGAAACCTCTGTCTTGTAATGGATTTACAAGGTTTTTTGAGTTGTCATGAAAGTTATGCAAGATATCATCGTCAATCTGAACACCATTATTTTTCAGCTTGTAAAATAATTTCATCAACATGGCCATCCAATCTCATTCGCACTCATGGTTAACAAAAAGTTGGTTTACCTAGCTGTCGCATCATTGAGAACAAATCTCTCTCACCTGATGCCCATCATAGTAACATGCTGAATTTGGAATATGGGATAAAAAAGCTAATTTTTTCTTTACAACTGTTCATGTAACATTATAGACTCTAATTGTGTCCATATAGGTAGATACCAAGGTAGATCGATGGAAACTTATTTTCACCAGGAGCTTGGACTGTATAAAATGTATAAAGTTCTTGTTCAATTAAATATTCGAGCCAAGTTTTATCACACATCCCATTAAATATGATTATTTGTACATTGTTTTACGTTTAATATCAACGTCAATTGCATCAAGTTCACCCGTGAGAGTGCTAACTCTATATTATTCACAAATACCGGCACGTTAGTTACATGTTCCAAATTTCCATATTCAATATTCCCATGTCGAAGTTTTCAGGCAGTCTAGAATGGTAATCGCAGCGAGTTGCGACGCTCAGTAATCAAGTCGAGTGATAAATGATACGTACTGCAGACACGAGCAGTTTCAATGTCAAGGTCTGAAAATTCAGTTAGGATTAGGTCTATTGAACAAGAAGGCGGGCTTTAGTTCCTTTTCTTTCCGTAGGCGGCCACAAACGCTACGTACGGTATCAAAATTATTACCTAAACATTTTGCTATAAAATTATTATCAGCGTTGATGTATTTTCGATTATTACAATAAGACGAACGGTCGAGTTCCATGTTTTTACATCTTCTCTTATCAATGATTCCCGTTCTACTTCGGAAGGACGTGGGCAAACCTCTGCAGGTTGTACATTCGATACAGACGCTGATGATATTGATGGACCCATATTATCACATGTTAACGAGGGTATATTTGGTAACGCGATATTTCGTATTGCAGTGAATGTGTTGGCCGTTGGTATCGAAGAAAGAATAGAGTTTGCTGCACGTGCTCAAAAACAACACAACATAATTTCCCGACGAAGACTTAAAACAAACCGATGAAGTAAAAATGTGGATTTAATATTTAAATTATATACGCGCAAAAGAGACAATATATGTGAAAAAATGTGAGCCATATGGGGCAAATACCTGCTCACCTTTTGGAGCAACAGCTCGAATAGAGGCCACTTAGTCAGTCCATTTCAGTAGATTTTGAAATTAGATTTTTCGATACCGAGAGAACAACAGCCACGTTTTTTTCTTAGTTCTCCATCCATGTTTTTGATGGCTGTGGATCTTTAATGACATTTGTTAATAAGATTTCAGGCAATATGCGCTTCCTTTTTCGCAGTGATATTATGTGTGAGATCTCTTAATGTCGCGCGTAAATTATTTTTCGCGTGGGTTTTGTTTTTCCTTTCTCTTCTTCGTTTTAGCTTCAACTCATCGACGCTACTGATCGTCGAACCAGTTCTCACGTGATCTTGGTGGTCTTCTTTCTATTGCATTTTCCGCCGCTGCTGCTATATCAACTGAATAGCTTGCCACTACTACTGGATCTTTGATTGGTGTTTGTGCTTTTAATTTTGTGCAGATCTAAATTTTTAGTGACAGCTGAATGGTAGCTCTACACGATGGCCTCATTTTTTGATGCATCGATATTCCAGTGTACAGCCATCTTGTATTTGGAGAAAACGAGCATGACGTGATCAACTTAATTTTCCGTTCTTCCATCTTTCGATCGCCAAGGAAGCTTGAGGATTTTTCTATGTTGAAAGAGCATACCATATACGACTAGGTAATACATTATAGCAAGTAGTAGACGCGTTGGCCGTTGTTATTGCTGAGCTGATGCAAGCTGTTCGGATTGATATGTGATGTGGTTTCTCCGCTCCAACCGATTTTTGCATTAAAGTCGCCCACTATGATTTTGATGTCATGGTGCGGGATGTTACTGATGTTGTCTTCCAGCTCAACAAAAAATAAACCTTTCACATCATCTGGTTTGTTTTCAGTTTGCGCATGTGCATTGACAATCTCGATATTAAATTTCTAGTGCGTGATCTAACCGTGCATATCCGCATGTTGGCAAGGCGGAAGTCGATAATATGCAGCTGCATTCACCGGTGAACGAGAAAGCCGACTCTTCCTCTATTTTGATGGTCAGATCATCTAAGCGCTTGCAGAGCAATAGAGCTTGTAGGGCGCGTAAAAAGGCTTAGCACGTTCCATGTTCCGATTTTAATAGCGTTGTCCATATACATTTCCCGCTCATCGTTGTGATTACTCCGATAAATTATTTCAAAGGCTTTGTGTGCGGTTCATAACTAATTGTTTTGTATGTGAGAGTAGGTAGTTGGGTGGCCATTAATACATAATTCTAGAGGTGTCTCCGTAAATCTGAGTAAACAGGAATTTCGGGCACACTTTCAAGAATGTTTGAGACCAATGACATATGGGTGCGATCTACGGAGATTTTTTTATATATTTTATTTCTAGCCGCTCTACATCTTCGAACTTGGGTGAATTAACCTCCATAATTTTAAACGAGATTTAAAAACATCTCAAAGTAGGTGTAGCTTACACGGATTTCAGTAAGGCATTTGACTCTATATGTCATCATAGGGCACTTCAATGGTTATCTGTGTTTGGATTTTTTTGGAATACATTAATTGATTCAATTCTAATTTAGCAAATCGACAACAATACGTAATAATATGAAATAATAAATCCAACGTTATCCAAGTGACAACTGGTGCTCCCCAATGATCACATATGGGATCCTGGGTTTCCCGGACCCGGAAAATTCGCATAAACTGAAAATCCAAAATTGCCATTAAAAAATTCTTTACAACATGACAGACAAATTTTGTGATTCTTCATTAATATTCAAAAATCTGTTTGTTGTGGCCAAAACGATGGATTTATGATTACAAGTTGTTGCTTTTTTCGACACTTTTGAAATGATATGCCACATGGTTATATTGGAATAATAAAAGTTTTAACCGCTCTCAGCGCCAGAACGGTAGTTTTGAGTACTAAGGCGTTCAGACAAATCTACTTGATCCTTCAAGAGTTCAAGATATTTTCAACGACAGTCGTCCATCAGAAACAAAAAAGTAGCAACCAGAACCAAAACGGTGGATTTTAGAACTAAAGTTGTACCGACCTTGTTGTATAATTTCTAACGATATCCTACTCGAGCATATGGGAAATTTGTAAAGCATTATCGTGATATTTCGTGGTATTTTTGGTGATTTCCTATGGCAGGTACCAAACCCCATGAGGTACAGATTCCAAAAAATTTCAATTCTCCGAATTAAAAATAAAATAAGATTGGCGAACAAAAAATCGAATCGCATAATCTGTTCGTGAGATGTCATCGGTATAGACAACCATCCATCAAAACATCCAAGCTAGCGAGCAACCTTTTTGGAGGCTGCGATGGCGAACTTTCATGAATTGAGATTCGAATTCGAATAGTGCGTAGACCTCAAAAATGTATGTAGAAAATTATGGCGTCGACAATGTAGAGATTGTAGACAATGGCGAAAATTAATCAAAATCAATAATCAAAATTCTATGATTTCTTTGTTAATGGAACCATTTCAAGTGCGAAATTGTTCACCTAAATACCCGAAGTATTGTACATCCACCTTGGAAGGATTAAATGGTGGAAAGTAGGTGCAGCAACTTGCCGCGTGCCCGTGACAGTTATGTCGGCCGATATCCAATACAGTTCCTGCTGACTATGTAGTAAAACCATACCAAATAGTCACTTTAAACGTAACATATTTACTTAATATATGTTATAAGGCTCGGGAAATGAAAAATTGATGTTTTTTGTTTGTATGACAAAATGTTCATCGGCCTAATAAATGCCAAAATATGACTGTTGGCTAACTGGATATTCAAGCAATATTTTTTCCTCTTTATCTCCAAATTAGGAGCATAGGGCTGCTATGTGTGTTAGCAGACACAACTCATCTGCGAAATCTAGATCATTGAGTTTCTCCGTTAATCTCCACCACTATCTTATACTATTAGGAACAAAAGCGGCCAGAGTACATACCCTTATCTGACCAACCTTAATTCTTTGCTTTTATAGTAAGATTATTTTTGTTTGGCTTTGTACTGAACTCGATTAGGTGTACGATGGTGAGTCCGGTTAATTTGTTTGAGATATCAATTTCACAAACGAAGTGGACGTTCAAAGTCTACGAAGTGTAGGTACAGTGGCGAATTCACTGCTTTCTTAATTTCAGATTGACTGTCGGTGAAATTTTATGTAGGATGCCCATTATGCTATATCTTTATTACTATGTTGAGGAGGGATATAACCTGCAAATTTTTGTATTCTTTTCTTAGGTCATCTTTCGTGGGAATCGTTTTAGTCAAGCCTTCATTCTATTTGGACGGTGTTTTACCGAAATTATACACTTCTGTTATTACTGATTTTAGAGATTTTGCAGTGCCCGATATGTCTCCTTTGATTATTTTGGCTTGTTTATTATTATTCTTCATTTTGGCAATGACACCGCTAATTTTCTGCGCCGTTGGTTGATGGGTGTTAACAGGTTCGTAATTAATGCCAGCTGTTAATTCGAAAATTTGTGTATCGTTGGCGGTGTCTTCGAAATATTTCATGTGGTCGTAGGTATTCGATATGGGCTCCTTCAATTTGTCTCCACTGTTGCGATACGCTGATGACTGCTTCTTCATTGATTTGCAGACTGAGCGTTTGATTTTTTTCTTGGTCCGTTTTACAGCGGAAGGCTTAATTGTGAATTGTAATATTACCAGTTCTTGGTCACTATGAATGTCTCCATCACTCATGGCTTCGACATCTTGTAATGACGGGAGAAATTTCTTGGCCATCATTACGTGATCTATTTATACGTGAAAATTCACTGACTGCAATAAATAGTTGGTTTGTGACGCAGAAGTCGTTGAACACATAGTTTTTATTCCAGATTCGAATTCTACGGCTTAAAGTACGTTGGGTTTCTTTAAACCATTTTTTTCGATTCATGATAGATAGCGCTGTAATAACGATATCAAATTTGTTTCGATTTCTGCTACTGAGAACCTATGCATACGATTCTGCAATAGTCCTTGAAATGGTCCTGGTTTATAGACTGGTCGTAGTTTTTATAATGCCTCTCTACGCTTCGCGTTTTCCGGATAGGATTCGGTCTCGTGATTCATTTTACCGGACTGTTAAACAATTTACTACTGATGGAAGTGTTCAACCGAAAAAACAGTCACCGAGGAAAGTAATGAAATTGCTGTATTGCCTACAGTAACTCATAATCCTCATATTAGTACACCAAAAATAGCTAGCGATTTCCGATTGTCTCAAGCAATCAGTAATGAAAAATTTAAGTAATATTTACATTGAAAACGTGTTACTTTTAATTCAAAGGTATTGCATAATCGTATGCATGGGGTTCTCAATAGGAGAAACCGAAATAAATTTAATATCGTTATTACAGCGCCTTTTATCATGAATCGAAAAATCTTTCAAAGATATCCTACGTAGTTTAAGCGGTAGAATCCGAATCTGCAATACAAAATAGGGGTTCCAATTTTAATTTCAAAGTTACAAGAAGGGGAGGAGAGGTACTAATTTTAGCACTAATGTATGTCCTCTCCGGAATGATTAAATTTTGATAATATAAATTGTTTTCGTAGAGTGCTTATTTTCCGAGATATTTGAAAGTTTCAGCTTAAAAAAATCACCCGGTATATCGAAATAAGATTATGAATGCGGCAAGGAGACATAATAGTCAGTTTTTTCCACTTCCAAGCGCTACAACTTATATTATAAACAAGCCAGGATATATACGCGGACGGTAAAACACGTTCGGCTTAAATAGGAAAAAAGAGCATAAGTCTCATAATACAACATTTTTTCTATCATTTGGTTTACAGCAAAATCGTTCTGTGGTGTTCCACACGTCTTGAAAATCTCTGCGTTATGACAGAATGTATATAAACTATCAAATTGTTACATTTAGGCACCTAATTTTTGGTTTCCAAATAATTTGCAAGTAATACGACAGTATATACAAATAATTTGCCAAAATCCTTTAAAATCCAAATGAATTGATTTTCTCCTAGTTTGAACATACAATCAATATTCAATACACGCATAGATGATGTGAAAATACTAACATTTGAATTTATTGGTGACCTATTTTTCGAATTAAATTTTATTTCGGCTTAAATTTAGGATATTTTTACTGAGGTCAATTCTTTAACTACTTAGTAATTAACCCCGACACCACCTATAAACACCTATATGTAAATAAAAGTGGTTTATATATTATAGACCAATTAAATTTTATCGTCGTAGATTCATAATGCATCCAAATACATATAAGATATTCCCATGCCTTATCTCGTTCTCAAATAGGGATCTAAAAAAAACACTTAAAATGTTCCGTTGTGAAGATATTTTATTAAAGTTGCAGAGTGTAAAACTATGTTCACTCTTGACATCATAGAAACTTAACGTACATTTTCTAACTTGAACTTGAAAGCAATTTTACGACGTTTCTAAACAGACACGATTTATTTTAACAAAACAAAAAACGTTACAATTTATTTCTAAGAACTACACATAAGTTTGAGATAAAACGAAGATACGAACAAGTATACATGTAGTCTGGTATAACATAAAAACTTAAAATTATTTTCTTAGTTATTTAAGTTACCAAGCAACTTCATGCGCTTACATATTTTTGTGTTCTTTTGATCAACAAATTTAAGTCCATATTTATGTTACGATGCTTGTACAGCACACAAATCATAATTTCTAAGAAGTATACGTTACCATCCTAGTTTAGATATTGTAACCATAATTCGGAAAAATCTTTGGATACTAAATAACTATATTCTACTTAAATAATTAAAAAACAGAAAATAATTTTTGTTTCCCAACACCAGTTACCATTTAACATACTTTTCTACTTTTCCACTAAGATATTAGATTTTCTAATACGTATTCTAGATATCGTAAGTGGTGAATATTTTTTTGTTACGTTCATTCGTTTTATGGCAGTGAAGTATGTCTCTAATAACGAAATAAACAAGTAATAGTAAATACACTGTTAAAAAAATTCTTATAAGAATTTTGGGCGAAAAGTGAAAACTTGAAAATAAACTCGAAATGGTTTATTTTACATTGCTACTCTATATTTCGCCAGCACCGTGATCGGCGGCATATTAGCTATCACGCAGTGCTAGGGTCCGTTGCACACACTCCAACTGTTCACGCGCCTTTGCAGTGTCTAAAGCTCATATCCAGATGGGTGCCCCATAAAGTATTGAGGATAAAACCACTGATGAGAGCAATTTTCTTTTACTAGCGTTTGGTCCACCAACATTCGTCATCAATCCGATGAGCCCTTTTGTCGTCCGAGTCGCCTTTGCTACAATTTGCCTTACGTGTTCTTGAAAACAGCGACGGTAGTCTAGCCATATACCCAGGTATTTAATGTGTGTAGTCGGCTTTACTTTGATTCCATCCACGTTGAAATCCATCGAGTTGAGAACTCTGCGGCCTGTCATTACCACTGCTTCAGTTTTCTCTGGGGCCAATTGCGTTCGGTGATTGTGAAGCCACCTAGAAATCACCTCTATTGCTGCATCCACTCGTTCCACTAGTTGTAGTTCATGTCTGGCGGAGACAACGAGTGCCAAGTCATCTGCGTAGCCCACTAATTTGGCATCTTCGGGCAAAGGAATTCGAAGAATGCCATCGTACAAGATATTCCATAGCATCGGTCCCAATATTTAACCTTGGGGAACCCCGCTCGTGACATCCATCTGAGTAGCAACACTTCCAGCTTCCACAATGATCCGTCGCTCACTCAAGTAACTTTGAAGTACCCTCCTCAAATATGGACTAACTTGGAAGTTATTAAGTTCTTGTAGAATTAACTCCCATGATGCGCTATTAAAGGCGTTTCTTATATCCAGTGTGATTACTACTGGGATACGCCGCGTATATTGTGTACCATTAGCGGCTGAATCTATAAGCTTCATAACCTCCACTATAGCATCTATTGTGGAGTGCCCCGCTCGAAATCCAAACTGATTATCAGCGAGTCCACCTGCCCTATCAATTTCGTCGATCAGTCTGCGTAATAGCAAATGTTCGAAAAGCTTTCCGAACGTGTCCAGCAGACAAAGTGGCCTGTAAGATGTCGGTACGCCATCCGGTTTTCCATCTTTCTTTAACAGCACCAATCGCGCCGTTTTCCAGATGCGAGGGAATTCCCCATTCTCTAGAATGGAATTCATCACGTCTAGCACCTTTTCTGGGTGGGTTTCCGCCGCGATCCTAACGGCCTCTAATGGAATTCCATCTGGCCCGGAACTTTTCTTCGTTTTCAATTTCCGCCATGGCATCTCGAGTTCCTCAGTTGTAAAAGGTGGAATCTCTACCGGTCGTATGTTTTCATGTTCCACTTGATCGTGCGTTGGAAAGAGCGAGGCCACGACGATGTTAGTGATATCTGCGGGTAATGTAGGCGTTTTTCGTCCGAATTTTTTCATCACGATCTTATATATATATAAAGGGTGTTTTTTTAAGAGGTTGCCGATTTTTTTTTTGAATAAAACACATATAAAATTATGAAATGACCAAAATTTTTTTTTATTTGGTAGATAATTTTTTGGCATTTAACATTTAAACACAATTTCTGGCATATGGCTACCACGACTATTTTTCACAAATGTCATTCTGGAGGTCCAATTTTCCAGCACTTTTTCAAGCATTTGAGGGCGTATGTCAGCAATGACACGTTGAATATTGGTTTCCAAAGCGTCAATCGATTGAGGTTTATCCACATAAACCAATGACTTCACGTATCCCCACAAAAAGTAATCGAGTGGCGTCAAATCGCACGAACGCGGAGGCCAATTCACCGGACCATTTCTCGAAATAATGTTGTCGTTGAAAGTTTCTTTCAATAAGTCGATTGTTTCACGTGCTGTATGGCAAGTGGCACCATCTTGTTGAAACCACATTTCATTCATATCCATATCTTCAAGATTTGACAACAAAAACTCATTTAACATGGTTCTGTATCGATTTCCATTCACGGTAACGCGTCGTCCTTCCTCATTTTTAAAGAAATATGGACCGATGATCCCACCAGCCCATAGACCGCACCAAACAGTACATTTATCAGGATGCATTGGTAATTCTAGAACGGCGTGTGGATTATCTTTGCTCCAAATGCGACAATTTTGTTTGTTGACGTATCCATTTAACCAAAAATGCGCCTCATCACTGAAGAGAATTTTACGGTAAAAAAATGGATCTTCGTTCAATTGATTTAACGACCAATCACTGAATTCACGGCGCAAACGATGGTCGTGTGGCTTTAATTCTTGCACCAATTGAATTTTGTATGGCACCAAACCCAAATCTTTACGTAAAATTTTCCATAAAGTCGATGGACAAAGTCCAATTTGCTGAGCACGACGACGAATCGATAAATTGTCGTTTTCTTCGACACTGGCCTCAACGACAGCAATATTTTCTTCTGTACGAACTCTTCTCATTCTTGTCGGTGGCTTGGCATCCAAAAGAGTGAATGTAGACCGAAATTTGGTAATTACGTTCTTTATGGTGGTCTCTGACGGACGATTATGTGCACCATAAAATTCACGAAGTGCTCTATAAACATTTTTAATTGAACACTGATTTTGAAAATAAATTTCCACGATTTGAAAACGTTGTTCTGGAGTTAACCTATTCATAATGATTTGCCAAACAATACTGAGTAGAAATGCCACTTTGAGCTGTCAAAACAACTGTCATAAAATAAAACGACATCTATCGGAAAAACAAACCTCCTAAAAAAACACCCGTTATATATATATATATATATATATATATATATATATATATATATATATATATATATATATATATATATATATATATATAAGAAATTCACGAGTATATAATTTATATAGAATCTTACACGCAAATCCAAGAACTGAAAACAGAATTTGACAATTATTATTATAGAACATAAGATAACCTGCATTAAAAATAATTGTAAAGTAGCCTTGAATATCAATGCAATAACAGAAGTGTAAAAAGTTTATAATTCTGTGTTTAATTTTTGGAGCAGTTAATATTTTATAATTTGTGCAATTATGCTCTGCCTTGTGAAATCGATGACAATGTGATGTTGTTGGTAGAATTTTGCTCCAGCTGTGCCATAGAGTAAACAATTTCGGGTGTAGAAGTTTAATTTGCTTGAATGTAGATGTGCCCACTGTACCAAGCTTTATATATTTGGGCATTTTTCTGAAGTTTTTGTTGCAGCTGTTAATACGTTAGTTGAGTAAAATGTTTTCGCATTCGATGATTAATAATTAGTTTTCTTTGTGGGTCTTTCTCAAAATCAGGAAGTAACTGATGTAGAAAGACTGGACCAT
Source organism: Nephrotoma guestfalica (assembly GCA_963691935.1). Taxonomy (NCBI): domain Eukaryota; kingdom Metazoa; phylum Arthropoda; class Insecta; order Diptera; family Tipulidae; genus Nephrotoma; species Nephrotoma guestfalica. The sequence goes on from OY829915.1 coordinate 173,123,174, forward strand.
TTTTAATAAGAGTATACATTACAAATTTTTTTTTAGTTAGAGATTTGAAGGATACAATAATTTGTACAAATGATGTTGCATTTTGCACATTGAGTATGGTGCGTTTGAAATAATGCTCAATATCAGCGATACTAAACTTTAAACATATGCCAAGTGCCTCAATAAGCGGTGTTAAGTCTTCAATTTCAGGAGGAAATCCAAAAAGAATAACATCATTTCTCCACAACTGTTGAGGTAAAAATTCATTTTGATACTGCAAAGAATCCATTCGATTAGATGTTTTTTGTACATCGACCGCTAAAATTGTTGTACGAGATTTGGTTTCTTCAACATCAGTTTTTAGCAACACCATTTTGGAATTAAAGTTTGTAGATCAAGATGTAATGCCTCTATTTTTTGGTTAATATCAGTATTTGAGGAGTATATCGCCCCCATTATATCTTTTAGTGAAGGATCCTCAAAACAATTCAGACCATCAAGATCACTAGCACTTTTTTTTGAGATCTTTTTGCGTTTTTGCTCATGTTTGTCTTTGCGCACACTTTTACAAAAGCTCCTATTATGCACTATACGACACAATTGGTAACAAACTTTTATTTATTTATTTTATTTATTAATGTTTTATTTATTAAATAAATTTAATATTTTTATGTTACCATCCAACAATAATTACTTAAATATTAATTAAAATTTCACGAGACAAATCCGGTCTTACTACTCTTTACAAGCATCTAATTGACGGGTTAAACGTATAAGAAACTGTGACGTATAAGAACGTATAAGAAACTTTGTTTGCATATGGCACCGGTCGTGAGTTAATTACTATCGGTAGATGGGAAGCCTTTTGATATGTAAAGTTAATATGCGTGGATTTCGTCTCATTAAACTTGATTCTCGAGCGCTTAGTCCAGTTACAAACCTCATTGGTAGCATTCTGGAGTTTGGTCGTTGCATCAGCGACATTACTTCCAATGGCCATGATTTCTGTGTCATCTGCAAAGGTGGCCATGGTTCCTTCATCTGTATTAGTTGTCGGTCTTTAATTATTGGTTTAAGTATTTTTAGTAATAATTTTTCAAAGAGTTTAGACATAATTGGCAGCAATGAAATTGGCCTGTATGATTTTTTATCGTTTGGTGGTTTATCAGGTTTTGCTATCATGATTTATTCTGCTACTTTCCATTGCCACGGAACATATTTTAAACGAAAGCTTGCATTGATTATGTGTAATAGCTTACGAAATCCTTTATCTGGTAGAGCCTTGGTTATTTGGCAAGTAATCAAGTCATATCCTGGGGCTTTTGTAATATTCATGTTGCTTTTCACTTCTTCTGTTAATTCTTTGAGAGTTACTGGAATCATCAATCAATTTATTATAATACACTATAATTTTAATTAATACTCATTACATTTATCGAAATTGATATTTACACAAACAGATTTAATTTACAATTTTTATGACAGATAATTAATTGCGATTTGAAAAACCAAATAAAATTTTTAATTAAAATATGGAAACAAAATGTACTGTTTGCGTATATAGCATTTATTGCATTTTATTTGTAAATATGGATAATTATTGTTATAAAACTGATAGTTTTTATAATTAATCACCAATTTTCCGAGAATGTAATAACAACTCGTCACTTTGAGTGCAGATATCACACAGTTAAGTTAGTCAGCCAGTTAAATATAAAACTGGGAAAATGTATATCACTCAGTACAGTATGAGTGGCAAGTAAAAATATCAAAATATAATCACGTCAAAAAAATTGTGGCACTTCCCCATTTTATACAAAAACTTTTATTTGAATTGAGTTTCAGCTTTCAAAAGTCAAAAATATTATTTAATTACGTTGAAATATAAATTTGTACTGCAATAAGCACAAACACCAGTAGTAATTTTTAAATACCAGTATTATATTCACCTAAACGTTATAATATTGAAATGAAAAAGTTTGTTCATAAACTTTTAACTGGTTAATAGTCTCATTCGTACCTTACTACGTATGTATGTGCTGTATGTTTTTAGATACCTCATAAAGTAACATTATGGAAGAAAAAGTTTTTGAAGAAAACTAAAAGTCAAAATTGAATTATGTTACACGTATGCATATTTTACTTTTACTAGATTAAATTTATTTTAACAAAGTTCGGGAAATTTATATTTTTACTGTAATTTATAAACTTACTTTCTATGGTAAAGAACACAGTTACATACATAATTTTTAGTGGCAAGATTTATGAGCTCCATTGTGTTAGCACTCCACTTTTGCAATATTGAATTTTTTTCGGACGCTTAAAAATATTTGACGGAACCTTAATGTTAAGAAAACAAAATAAGAAACAATTTGGTGGTGGCCAGTGGTATAAATTGGCTAAAATAAATAATGAGTACAACAGATATGCTGCCAAATCCACACTCTTCAGAGGTAGGATCAACAGATTCTGGGGTGTACCTATCATTGTTTAACTCATTTGCACGAAGTTCCAACTTATCAAGATCACCAAGGTCTTCAACTGGACATATATTTCAGTACGAGAAGGAAATGCCGAACTCCGTGAACAACTAAGAGAAATAAAGGAATTTACAACTATATTGAAAGAAGAATTTACAATTTTAAAGGAAGAGAATGAAGAGCGCCAAAAAAGCAGTTGAAACACGTGCAGAACTTGGGACGTTACCCATCCCTGCTATCGATGATGACATTAATCCATTACATACGGTTGAAGAAGAATTAGAAAGATAAACAAATTGGATGTTGAACCATAATTAACCAAAAACCAGAAAACCAAATAAGAAAAGGAAAGCTCAACACTCGCCAGAAACGTCAGACACTTTACCATCAACTTCAAAAGAGTTTTCTAGAAACCTGTCGGGATATCAAATTTCTCCGAGTACGATAGCCGAGTACAAACTCTTATCTCTGGCGTCTGGAAAATTAACATTGTAGGCTCTGAAATCTATAGAGCTTTGGCTACAAAGCTTAATTCCGAGGGGCATCAATGGTTTACCTATGAGAATAAAAATAATCGCCAAATCATAGTTATGGCTAAACCTATGATTTTTATCCAACCTGTGCAAAAGAGGAAATTATTGTGGAACTCTAGCAAAAGGGTTATCAAATATAAAATGTAAACATCATTAAGAAAGAAAATGTCGAGATTTTTTAAAGTCATTGAAAAATAGCGGTTTAACACTTAAGTGAAAAAAAGTCAAGGTTTTAGTAAAAGTAAGTATTGCCGCAAAATGTGTTAATTGCAATAAACCACATCCCGCAAATTTCTGGGGATGTTAAATAGCTAAGGAGCTACAAAAAATAAGAAATAAAACGCTAAAACAAAGTCCTGGAATTTCGGAAAAAATGTATCAAACTTTCACCAAAGAGGAAGCAAAACCACATGCTAGAAAAACGGGAGAACCAAAACTATACTCGCAAGTAGTCATGACAAAACTAGTTATATCGAAGGGCACTACCGAAGATACAGCAATGCTCCAAAAGACACTAAGAAGCATGGAAGCTCTTGACATTCGTCTAAGGGGCTAACCAAGAGAAATGCCTTCAAGATCTAAGCTACAGGTTAGATAAGCAGGACCCTCTAAATGAAATGAAATCCATGCTCTATTAAAATGATACAAACAACAACAAATAAAACATTAAGAATAGTAACCTGAGCACAGATTTTGTTCGAAAACTGAGACGTGAGAGTTGGGAGTTTTGCTGCTGTTTCACTAACATACTAGATACACAAAACTAATATTATTGTTGATTGATGTAAATAATAATTAAATTTGATTGATATAAAATCCAGCAAGAAGGGCAAGAGGAGGGTCATCGGTGATTATAAAACAAGACTATTGCACATTATATAAATTACTTGGATCAAGTTTTATAATCGGAGGTAATTTTAATGCAAAAAATACCTACTGGGGATCAAGGGTAACATCTAAAAAAGGAAGAGAGCTGTTTGCAGGGAAGATTATATGCTGTTGCGATTTTCATTCTGGAGATCAAACAACTTGTTGGCCTACGAATAGAAACAAAATACCCAATATCATTGACCTCTTTATCACCAAAGGTATAGAATAAAATTACATATACCTAGAAAGCAGCGAGGGGATTATGTCGGGTTCACACGCCTGTTATTATAACAATTAGTGCAACGATTGTTAAGAAAACTAGTCAACCTCCTGAGTTTAAGAGTTAAACATCAAATGCAGAAAGATAAATTGGCTCTTAGGAAGAAATTCTGAGCTATAGGGCTCTAGAAAGAAACCCAATGTCAATATCATCCATCCCATTCCAAAGCAAAGTCCTATACGTGGAATAGTTAATGCACCGTGGTTCATAAGAAATGACAACCTCCATATCTTCACTACGAAAATTGAAATGGCTGGACCGATTTCGGCCAAACATCGCCGGGATCTCCTAATTGTGGAAGAAACTTAAGTTTGAGGGTCCCGACCAATCAATTCGTCTGGGCAGTACAGGACCGATTTTTTGCTGAAAAACGTTTTTTTTTTGGCAAATTAATTTTGGAAAACCGATCTGGATAGGTATTGTTGCAAATGTAATTTAAAATTTAGTTCATAATCGTTTTTCCTGTGAATGATGTTATTCTTAAAACGAAAACCCCAACGGAACTTGCCTGTTCCGCTAGACCGATTTCGGCCAATAATCATTGGACTCTGCCAATTTACGGAAAAAGCTTAAGCCAGAAGTCAGCCCGATCAGTCAATCCGTCTAGGCATTAGAAAACCAACAACATTTAATTTCCACGGTACCACACACACAAACAAGCATTTTTTCCAAAATCTACTTTTCCACTACGGCGATATAGCGAATGGTAAATCTGCAAAAAACTCGAGGACGAAATTTTTAATGATTACTACAACTTACCAGGTGTGCAACTAAATTTCCGGGCTTCACACATAGATAGTTGTGTTTTATTCATAGCGTGGACAGGTGTTAACGATAACCAGCAGTAATACCACCACTTATCGCAACGCAAAAATATTTTTTCTAAGAACGAAAATGTCGAGTTTCGTGCGAAACAACAGCACTTGCGGGAAGCTTTGCTTTTCTGCTTCAACTTGAAAAAAAAATGCAACTGCAGCACGTCAATTGCTTGAGGAGGCCATCCGGCGGACATACACCATCGACACTGCCTGTGAAGATTGGTATAAACGCTTCAGAAGTGGCGATTTTAACAATGAGGACAAGAAGCTGTCCGGAAAACCAAAAACATTTGAAGACTCCAGGCTGCAAGCTTTATTGGATGAAGGCGATACGCAAACTCAAGATCAACTTGCGGAGGCAGTAAACGCAACTCGCTAAGGTATTTCCAAATGGTTACATGCTATGGAAAAAGTTCAAAAGAAGGGAAAATGGGTTCCGCATGAGTTTACTGAGATACCGATGGAAAATCGAAGAGCCGCTTGCGTTTTGCTTTCACGACATGAAAGAACCCAAAAAGTCGTGGCTTTCACCTGGCGATGCATCAACATCGACGGCACGGCCAAACGGAAAGAAGGCAATGATCTGTGTTTGATGGCACCAGAAAGGAATCGTGTACTATGAGCTGCTGAAACAGGGCAAACCTGTTGTTATGGTGTCGTGGATACGCGACCCGAACGAGTAATATTCCATCACGACAGCGCGCCTTGCCATTGCACTCCCATCGCCCAAGACACCACCAACACGCTGTCCCCGCCTTATTCGCCAGACCTGGCCTCCTCGGATTATCATTTGTTCCGGTCGATGGCACATGGCTTAGCATGGCTACATTTGGCCAGTTTTGAAGAAGTGCAAAGTTGTTGGAAGGAATGGTTTCGGTCCAAAGACGCGTCGTTTTATCGTCGTGGTATTCATGTTTTGCCAGAGAGATGGCAAGGGCAATACTTTGAATAAACCATTTTTACAATGTTATTGAAATTTTCCATTTTTCATTTTTCAAAAACACCCGGAAATTTAGTTGCTTTTAGTATTTGAATGCGTAGAATGACGATATTTATTATTACAATACTAAAGGTTATGAGAGGCCACCACCCCCAATAAATTATTTCACACTATGTTTGTTCGATTTTTAAAATTTTATAAATTAATTTTTTGGGTTTTCTTACTAAATGCGATTATGTAACCCTCTTGTTTTTCAGACCTGCTTTGCATGCTAAATGTTTAGGAACCGACCTTGCTCATGAGACTGTTCAATTTTCACTATGATTTTTGGGATATCTAGTGCAAGTGAAAAATCTACGTAGAGCTATCCTTTTATTCAGCAGTAGAATGTGATTAGGTATTCCTGAACTCCTATTTAAAAATTCAACCTGAAAATTGAGTAAAACGTTTTGATCATCGGAAACGGCGCGCTATAGACACTGTGGAAGATTGTGGGCTCGCCTGCTAAGCGACGTATCATCTGTTGAGATATTTCTAAAGCTTGAGCGTTTTTTAAGTTTTTCATTGTTATTATGATTCAAATCTACTTCGCCAGCTGCGTCATAGGCCGTTCTTGCTTGAGAACATTTTCAATAGCATAAGCCATTGCTGAATGCTTGATCATCACTGATCCAAACAGAAATCATCTTTAAATTGCTCCCATAAGTCTATATATAGGACGTGCTGGCTAACCACAGCAAACGATGAAAGAAAAGTAGCATTCGTTAAATGACTGCTTAGGATGGGCAATACCTTCGAACTCATTGCTCAAAATTTTAAACTCACCGTACATCTTGTAAAAAAATGAGCAGACGCGCTCATCATCTTGGACTCACTGAAAATATGGGCGAGACCTTTGATTTTGTTAGCGCCTCGCTGAAGGCGTTGAAAATTGTTTCGAACATAGACATAATATTGGGGATTACAATAAAGAAAATTGTTGGTGTATTTGCGCCCAAGGGATTGAACATGAAGTAAGACTCCATTTTGTTCATTGGTTTGAACTACTCATTCTCGTAGAATATTTGCTAACGTTTTTCTACATGGCCGAGTAGACGCATCACTGCGAGCTAGTGATCATGCATTTTTTCACTGACGCAAACGCCAAATCACCTCAAGAGTGTTGACGTATCGATGGTTTATGAGTTGAGGTTAATGAGAAAGTTGAGATCTCGTCGAAGCGAAATTTCACCGTCATTAGCACTGTAAATCAGCTTTCAATATGTATTTATAATTGTATTTAGGGCTGCGAGTGAAATACACACCTCTACATTGAAAGGCACATTGTATTTAGGCATTAAGTATCGACTGTATAGCACAACTTAACAATTGTACATTTGGGCTCCTCTAACAGTAGTAATTTTGCTTGACGACGATGGTACTATGGATAACCATTAATGTATTGGCAGGTGAGACGCACAGAAACTCTTCTGGGAACTGTTGTTGGCCCTTTCTGTTTATCATGCATGGGGTGTTGAAGTTATTCGCATCGCAGGATCTCCACAGATAACGATTAACACGTACAGCCGTTGTACGTATGAACATATGGGAAACCGCTCTTCTCAAACTTGATTGTGAATTTAAACACAGCTTGATTTTAAACACGCATGCCATCAAGTCCGGTCGATCTGCTTAAAGTATAGCCAATTGTGGATAGTTAATTTACCTTGAATAAAGGATTTAAATGGGATTAAACAATTTCCTAGCTTTTTTTTATAAACGACCACCTTCAAATCAAATTAGGCAGTTCCATAAATAAACTGCTCATTATTTTTTAGTTAGATTGGTGATCTGATTTTTTTTATTTTCCCTGATCTGTTCTGGGCCGAAGCTCTCACTACTCTTTCGCGCCATGCCAGCCTATACTGGCATGAACGATGGGCCGGCCCGTGAGCCCTGCACTCCGACAGGGGGTCAAAGATGTGTTCCTTCTCATCCCAAATCGTAATTTGTTGATGAAAATTCCCTTTGCATCCTGCCCCTATCGGGATTCGAACCCGGTACTTCACGATACCAAACGCCAAAGCTTTAACCACTATGCCATTTGGTCGGTGTTAGATTGGTGTAAGGGAAATCATTCACCATCTAAATTTCACATTTAACCCGTGTAAAGTTGTGTTTTTTAAATTGATTAATTGAAGCCCTTTATATAAGATCCTATAAAATAATGAATACTCGTAGTATAGGCGAAGGGGCAAAATTGAAAATCATCAAAAATTTTGCTCACCAATTAGTTCTAGTATAAAAAATAACCCCTTTTAAGCTAGCCCCCACCTTGTTAAATTGGAAAAATAATCAGTGCAGAATAATGAGCTGAGCTCTTGAATTTCGCAATCAAAATGTAGAGCTCACTCAGTTTAGCGGGTAATAAAATAACTGTAGTAGTGGACGGGGGGTGAGGGTTGATTCAACGTTGAGTAATCTCACTAAGGTATTTTAAATAAACTTTTATTGAAGAATTAGGAGCTATTTATGAGCTATCACTTTAAGTGAACTGGGATTTTCTCACCCTTACAACCACTCCTTAATTGTTTTTTTATCAATTGAGTATTGTTTACTTGTCCGTATAAACGTCAAATTCTTTCAAAATTGCAAAAATTTAGTGGGCGCTTTCAGGTCCCCAATCATTTCGTAGTGCTTAAAATTTTCATAGCGGTGGCCGCGATTTTACTTAACATGTTTCCAACTGTTGCGTATACCCTGAAAACGCCCAATGTTGGATATGAAAATTTACCAATTTCTAAGCTACCCTTAGCACGAATACTACTTCCAATTAGTACAACCATGAAACTCTTTTAAAATTGCGAAATTTGAACATTTCAATGTTTATCATGATTCATCGATGTATGAGCTTACGATATACATGCAATTTAATTTTTGAGCTGCTACCGCTTAGCAAGAATACCACCAATTAATTTCTCGTTCAAACGACAAATTCTTTCAAAACTGCTAAAATTAAATATTTCAAGTTTGTTTTTCAGTTTTTTCTACGAGTTATAGGGGATAGCACCTATAACTGAAGTACACATGTCAAAATCAATTAAAATTGCAAAAATTATTTATTTCAATTTTAGATATGATGAACCGACCTATGAGCTCACGAAATATATATATTCGCGATATATATGCAGCTATTTTTTATTTCTATTGTCACTAATTTATCTGGATCCTAAAGAAGAAAAAACAGTCCAGGAAGAGTAAGAAAAGAAAAGCCGAATCGTCACCTGAGGCTGAGCAATTAAATGGTAAGGGACAATCTAGTCCAGATTCAAACGATGCTCTACCCAAAGCCAATTCACCAAAAGGTAGTAAATCTACCAAGAACATTACACCAAATTTGGTGCAACCGAAAGAAAAATCACCCCCACCAATAAATATTGTGGGTGTAACCAGTTACCCAGAAATTCAGTCACTGATGAAATCGGTTACTGACAAAGACTATAAGGTAACAGCGTTAAATAATGACGTCTGGAAAATTAATACTCTGGACTCAGATACTCATAGAACCTTATCTATGAAATTGAATGCTGAAAAGTATCAGTGGTTCACTTACGAAAACAAACAGGCCCGACCTATAAAAGTTATGGCAAGAGGTTTGCATCAAACTTGCCCAAGCAAAGTAATAATGGAAGGCTTACAAAATAAAGGTTTTAAAATACTAGATGCTGTGAATATTGTTAAAAAAGAGAGAACAGAAATTCAGGAAGGAAACGGAATTATCATTAAAAGGGGACTCCCTCTTTTTATGCTAGTATTTGACAACAAAGAAAATGTTCAAAACATTTATGGAATAAAAGGAACTATTCATATAAAGGTGAAAATTGGACCATTGAGGAGAACCACAACACGCATACCCCATTGCAACAAATGCCAGGCACTTAATCACGCCCAAAGATATTGCGGCCGGGATCCAAGATGTGTAAAACACTCAGGTAATCATTTTACCCAGGCATGTACAATGGGGCGAGATGTGCCAGCCAAGTGTACAAATTGTAAGGGCCAACATCCGGCTAATTATCGAGGCTGTGAGGTTGCTAAACAACTACAAAAATTAAAAGATAAAACAAGAAATCAATCGCAAAAACACGAAAATCGAAGGGTTCAAATATCAAATCAGATGAATCAAAACCCACAACCAAGCAATACAGGGCAAAGAAGTTCATTTGCGCAGGTAGTGAAAGGTTTGGGTTCAACCAAACATACTCGTATGGGCTCTGAAAGTAACCAAATTATGGAAAACATTATGAACAGCATTGCAGCTATTGCAAAGCGGCTAGATGACCAAAGTAATCTGAACAACATGATACTTGATCAACTGAAGAAATGCAACTCACTCAACGCAATACAATAGAAAATGTTAAGTAAGAACACAACTTTCAAAATAGCAATCTGGAATGCGAATGGCATTATTCAACATATTCCAGAAACAGAAATATTTTTAAATTCAGAAAAATTCGACATTTTCTTAATATGTGAAAGCCTAGATGGTTAGATCTTCGTTTGTTAAAATACGGGGTTATAACTTATATGACTCCATTCATCCAGCGGAAAGAGCAAGAGGTGGTTCAGCATTACTAATAAAAGAAAATATAAAACACCATTTAAAATCAAATATCGAAGAAGAAACAATGCAAGTCACTACTGTAAGGATCCTAACTAAACACAGACCGCTTACAGTTTCTGCAATATATTGTCCTCCCCGGCATAACTTGAAAAGGGAGGACTACCTTAAACTATTTAAATCGCTTGGGCGTGATTTTATTATTGGAGGTGACTTTAATGCGAAAAACACCTATTGGGGATCTAGACTTACCACGTCAAAAGGTAAAGAACTGGGATCTCTTTCGTGAGGTATTGGAGGAAGAATCGATCTACAGTTACCGATAAGAAATCCCCACCAGTTGGAAGATGAATTAGAAAAACTCAATGAAGCAATTCACTATGCTGCTTTGACAAGTACCCTCATTATATAAAATATGAAGAAGCTTAACATATCCTACCCAATGGAAGTTAGAGAGTTGGTAAGACAAAAACGACGGGCACGTAAAACCTGGAAAATAACTAGAACACCGGAGAACAAAACAATTCTTAATAATTTAGGTAACAGTCTCAAATCTCTTCTTAAAGAAGTTAAAAATGCATCAATCAACAGATATCTAGTTAGCCTAACCGATGAAAAAAATTCTGACTATTCTCTGTGGAAGGCGACGAAGGGACTCAAAAGACCCAAAATGCAAGTGCCTCCACTTAAAAGAAGGATGGAACCTGGGCAAGAGGTGCTAAAGAGAAGGCTGATCTGTTTGCGGAGTATCTCGAGGATACCTTGAAACAACTACCAAGGCAAACGGCCAATGAAAATATAATTTCAATCCACAAGCTAGATGACTTTTATATACGCCTAGTAACTCTCAAAGAATTAAAAGAAGAAGTAAAAAGCAACATGAATGTTAAAAAAGCCAAAGGGTATATGACTTGATTATTTGCCAAATAATCAAGGCTCTCAGGTAAAGGATTTCGTAAGCTATTACACATAATCAATGCAAGCTTTCGGTTAAAATATCTTCCGTGGCAATGGAAAGTAGCAGAAGTAAGAATGATAGCAAAACCTGATAAACCATCTAATGATAAAAAATCATACAGGCCAATTTCATTGCTGCCAATTATGTCAAACCTCTTTGAAAAATTATTACTAAAAAGACTTAAACCAATAATTGAGGACCGACAGCTAATTCCTCCACATCAATTTGGATTCAGGGAAAAGCACTCCACAATTGAACAGGTGCATTGAATCACCAACGTTATTGAAAGAACTTTAGAACGCAAAAAAGTATGCTCCAGCATATTTCTGGACGTCGCCCAAGCATTCGATAAAATTTGGCACAGTGGACTGGAATTCAATATTAACTTTCATTCATACTAAGATTTTATTTATCCAATAGACATTTTCGTGTGAAATATGAGGATGAATACTCCGTACTAAAGAAAATCTCTGCCGGTGTCCCACAGGGGAGTGTCTTAGGGTCAATCCTGCCAATCCAGATGAAGGAACTATAGCCACCTTTGCAGATGACACAGCAATCATGGTGATTGGAAGTAATGTCGCTGCTGCAACGAGCAAACTCCAGAAGATTACCAATGCGGTTTGTAACCGGACTAAGCGCTGGAGAATCAAGCTTAATGAGACGAAATCCACGCATATGAACTTTACATATTAAAAGGCTTCCCATCTACCATAGTAATTAACTCACGACCGGTGCCATATGCAAACAAAGCTAAATATCTGGGCATGACTCTCGATGCCAAGCTCAAGTGGAGAAAGCACGTCAAAAAGAAAAGAGAAAAACTTAATATTAAGTTCAGAAAATGTATCGGCTCATAGGTAGAGGCTCTGAGCTTACAATATACAACAAGCTGCTGCTATATCGGCAAATACTGAAGCCGATTTGGATCTACGGTATTCAACTCTGGGGATGTACTAAGCAAACAAACGCCAAAATTATACAGACGTTTCAAAATAAGGTTCTCTTTCACAGGGACTTACAGGTGGAATACATCAAAGATGAAATAAAAAAGCACGCCGCCAAACACGAAATAGGGCTCCAGGAAAATGGAAACCCCGATATTCGCCATATGATAGATAACCCTGTCGTTGAAATAAGACTTCAAAGAACGAGACCTAGAAAACATACCAAATTAAAATTAGTATTTGAAATAGGTTTAATTAATTTTGGGACTAACCATTGGGTTTCACCCCAACAAATCAGAATTATTTAAGAAATGTAAAATTTGTAAATTTGAAAGATAAATTGCGAGATGAGCACAGTCTCAGTTGTAATTAATAAAAGAAAAAAAACTAATTTATGAGAAGTTCTTGCAGTGTGATTATCGTGTTCGCGCCAACGAGTAGCATCTCAAAATTCAAATGCACGTGTCTCGTGAGCTCGCGTATTTTGTGAGCTTATTAATTTTTTACTTCATTTCCAACATTGAAATATTTAATTTTTGCAATTTTAAAAGAATTTGCCGTTGGCTTCTATTTCTTCAACAAAAAAATTTATTTAAAATATCTTTTCCAGGGGTTGAGGGAATGGGTCAAAGCCGGCTGAGTCCTCCCTACTACAGTTATTTAAATTCCTAAACTGAATGAGCTGAACATTTTAAGAGTTCATATATAGCACATAAATCTGCACTCATCGTTTTTTCAATTTTACAAGGTGGGAGGGAGAAAATTCTCATCCCAAATACCTCATTCTTAACCCATTATTGCGCAATATTTTCGGAACATAATATATTAAAATTAATTAGTACATTCTTTGTAATGTTACTGTTGATCGACATCAAATAAAAATTTTCGAAATTTTAAACAGAAAATTAAAATTCTAAACTTTACATTTGTTCTTAATCAAACACACATTTTTAATTGCCATTTTAAGCTTGAATTGAATTATCAATTAAGTATTTATTTAATTTGATTTTTTGTTTACAATACTTCGTGAAGAAATATACTAAAGTAAAATACGAACCAGCAGTAATAAAAAATCTTGAAGAACCCATTTCCTGTTGTCTAGGTAATCGTTCTTTTCAATAAATATTTGCTTTGTAATAGTGCTATACTTTGTAGGTGAAAATTCCGACTTTGAGTCGATTATTTTTAGTGTACCGTCCATTTTTTGCTATTGTAAATATTCGTACATTACAAAGCTTTATCGAATAAAATGGGATGGGACTTTTTTAATCTTGCTTCTAGGGCAATAGAAATTACGAATTTCTTTATGTTCGTCTTCCTTTTAAATAACAACTGCACCCAACTAAATACCGTAAGGGGGGACGAGAAATACAATACGATAAATATCCCTTTAGCTCGTAAATCATTGTTTACATAAATAATTCATTATGAAAACCATTTTTCATGTAAATTAACACAACGAACGATTCCTCTCCAATTTTTTTTACAACCAACAAAAAAATTTGTAATTAAAATATTTATGCGACAAATATTTTTTTGTCGTTTAATGAATAAAGCAAATACAAAAATGGAATGGAATGCCGAAATTTAAATAAATTAGAAATAAATTTTTTAAATGAATTTCAACAAGTACAAAACAACAAAAATTATCAAAAAATTTATTATTTCGTAACCCCACAAAAAAACATTACTATTTTCAGTTTTTATAACGTTTTTGATTTAAAAATATTATTTTAATTAAATATTGATTGGTTTTTGTTGGAAATATAAATTATGAATAAAATATGAAGCAAATTGAATATTTGGGGAGAATATGCCGTAGTATTGTATGGGAAGAGGGTGGTTTGAAAAAATAACGCCTTATGCTACAAAATTAAAAATATTGGTAGTTTGCAAAATATTTTAATGATGCCTATAGGTCTTGGGTATATTCTGATTGTCTTTTTGTTTCCTGCATAACAAGAATGAACCACTATTATATTGTACTAGGGAAGCAAAAATACATGCATTCGAAATTTTTTACAGGATGTCCTAAATATCAGACAATTTCGTTATTCCTATTACAGTTCGGTAATATTTGAGAAACTTAATGTTGATGGATAGTAGTTCTTTATTAAGGCCACCAATCTTAGAAAATATGCAATGGGATTTCACTTTAAGGTTTCGTAAATGATTTAGAGCCAAAATCTTCAAAATTAGAAATTCCTTTCACCGCAAGAGGTTTCTTTCACCGCAAATAATAAAAACTAAAAAGTTGGGAAATTGAAGAAGTGCCAAAAATGTTGTTTTCGTTATATTGGGACAGAATAGTTTTTATCAAACAATGGAGGGGTGAATATGTTGTGGCCAACATCTGACTTTCTTTTGCCACCAATGTATACAGATTTTGAATACACCTTACTTGATTTAAAAGCGAAAATATAAAGTTACCGAACTTTTGGTAAAACTGTCTTGTTTTTTAATTAAACATTATCCCTGATTACATTTCATATAACCAACAAGGTCAACCATCGTTGATTGAAAAGTTAATGTTGAAATTTATTTAAACGTCTTTGTCGTTTTTTGAAAATGCTAAACATTTTAACATTATTGCAAAAATTGAAAAAATCCCATTGAAGCTGCCACTTCCGGTACACAGATTTCACCAAATTTCGCAGTATCTTCCAATTAATAGAATAGTAGAAGGCCTAGACTGTAGGAATGTCAAATTTTGTTGAAATAAAGTTGTATTTTTATTAAAACACCTCATTTCCGGTAAAATTAAAAAAAAAATTTAAACTTATTATATTTGAAATTTAATTTTCAGCACCTAGTACTTTCTTTCTTCTTCAATGACAGAGTAAATCACTTGACACTATACATGTGAGTATGATGTGGTAGCAAAAGTTTGTGGTCGATCATGATAATGTTGGTTTTATTTTGCAAAACATCATGAACATAACTGAACAGACTATAAAATATGCTCTAAGATTCCAATAAGGAATATTTAAGAAGACAAGAAGCTTTTCGTTGCCTCTCCGTCTCGCTGCTCCCTCTCGTGCCACACTTCTCCACCTAGGTGTATAATATACTATAATTTATATTAATTTTTTCAGTATATGTTAAAAAATGTAGGGCTATATGCACGTTAAACTTTTAAACCAAATATAGAGCTACCAAAATAAACTGCGTTGAGCCGTGGTACTTCAATGCACAAAATCCGTTGTATACCAACGTATTAAAGCTGTGGATTTGTGTACTAAAGTGCTGGTAATAAATTTGTTACTTTTGCACAACCTTTCAACCATGATTAATTATGCGTCACATGCTTTTATTGGAATGAACTAAATATAACTGTTCCCAGTGCCACAATGGCAGTTTTGAGTACAAGCGTGCTTCAATTTATTTTGAAACATTCTTCGAAACCTTTCAATGATATGAGATACGTATACCATGCATAACCAAAGAAACAATTTGCTACCAGCGCCAAAACTCTCTCTTGTCCAAAATCTAAAAACGATAAGCCCCATGATTACATCAGAATGAGAAAAATTATTTATAATCAGCGCCACAATGGTATTTTGGAGTATTAATCAGCTGATTTGTGACATTGTTGAAGACCTTTTCAGTGATATGTAACACTTTCTATAATAAATCAATTATTTGCTTCCAGCGCCAAAACGGTAGATTTATCAACTAAATGGTTAATACAAAAATTATTTTTTCTTTCAACGCGACAGCTGTAGTTAAGATACTGGTGCTTCAGAAAATTTTACGGCATCAAGACTGTTTCAATGATATACGTTATGTTATATATATACGTTATGTATTGTATATATATTTTTGAACTTGTCCTTTGATAAATTTAAGTCAAATAGGTCGTCGACGATGTTGAAAGATTTAGACGACCTATTAATGGGGTTATTTTCTCCATAGTTTGTGGAATGGTGTTCTAGTGCTATTTTCAAGCGTGCATATTTTGTAATCCGTGCATCTTTTTGCGTATGGAGGTAACTGAGCCACATTTTCATGGAATGGTAAATTGTGGTTGTAATTCCAGTCACTTTTTTTAAGAAGAAAATCAGAAACTTCTGTTGAATGCTTTCAATTCTTTTAATGTGTACAGCATAGTACGGATTCCAGACCGGTACAGCGTATTCCAGTTGAAATCGAACGTAAGCGAAATAGAGTGAACATAAGGTTTGAATATCTTTAAATTCCCCGGTCCAACTTTTAACAAATCCAAACATGGCATTAGCTCTCGCAATACAATTTTCAATATGCCTATTGACACTAGCATTCTCGATAAATGTAACACCTTTAGATCTATGATCTCATTAACTCTTTGCAATACTTCGTTGTTGACTTTGTAGGAAGTAATTAGCGGATTTCTCTTACGATGGAAAGACATGATCTTGCATTTCTTAATATTTAAGTAAAGCGAGTTTCGATCACACCACTCACTTAATCTATCGATGTCCTCTTGAAGTTTCTTCGTATCTAGCATTCCATTAACAGTTCGAAAAATTTTCACGTCATCAGCAAATATGAGCACGTTTGAGTTTTGGATTATCTCGGTTATTTCATCTATAAAAACAATAAATATCCACGGCCCGATGTGAGATCCTTGGGGAACACCAGACGTAACTTTAATAACGTTTGATTTCTCATTTCCCATTATTACAAATTGTAGCCGGTTTGATAGATAGGACTTGAACCAATTTATGTAATCGAGTGAAAACCCAAATGCGAATAAACTGCGGAGTGCTTTTTGTTGGCAGATGGAATCAAATGCTTTACTGAAATCCGTGTACGCTTCATCAACTTGATGGTGGTTTTCTATCTCATTAATTATTTTACTGGTGAATTCAACCAGATTAGTTGATGTGGATCGGCCAGGCATAAACCCATGCTGGATTGTTGATATATGACGTGCAATTGTGGATTTAAAGTTGTTGCATAAAACTAATTCAAACAATTTTGGAATTGATGATGTAGTTGATATTCCTCTGTAGCATGTAACGATATCTCGTTTGCCCGATTTAAAAATTGGTGTAATTTTTGAAATTTTCCATTTTTCGGGAAATACCCCGGTGCTCAAGTAGTGGTTGAATAGGTAACATAATGGAATTGCTAAAATGTCAGAGTACTCCTTCAGAATAGAAGAGGGAATATTGTCAAGGCCACAACCGTCTCCAAATCCCTTTAGAGCCGATAATATGTTATCCTCATATAAATATAACGGGAGGAGTTATTGTTACGTTGGTATTGCTGGGTTGTTCGTACAATCCACTAGTAACGCTTGGTTTATAGACTGATTGGAAAAACTTCGCGAATATGTCAGCTATATCTTTGGAGTTTGAGGTGCTGGTATTGTTATAGGTCATATTTGCAGGGTATCCGTCAATTTCGCGTTTATTCCTAAAGTATTTCCAAAATTGTATTGCATTTATTTTGATTTTTCCTTGAATTTGATCGAAATACAACCTGCATTTGGATTTGCAATAAATTTCAAATTCGTTACCACGAGTATGTTGTAGAAACATTGTTTTGTCGGCTTCTAACCCGATTTTCAACATTTTGGCATACGCTTTCGACTTCCGATTTTTTAAGTTAACTAGTCTATCATCGAACCACTGAGGGTGAGCATTTTGTGGTTTACAGCACATAGGTACATAAAGTTCGAAGCCTTACTGCATAATGTCATTAAATTTATCAACATTTTCGTTTATATCATTGGAATTGAAAGTGATGGTTTGCCAGTTGATAGTTCTTGGTAACTTTGTAGCCCAGCACGATTTGTTTTTTTGAAGATGTATTTGATTGGTTGTAGGTGTTTCGAACTCGCCATTAAATTAGTTGAGTCAAATACAATATCTAAAGACTTGTGATTGATATCGTTAATTACAAAAGGTAACACGGGTTCTGAAATTTTGAAAGTGTCAATGTCGTTGCTGAAGACAAGATCCAGTAATCTATCACGATTATTAGTAATTGTGTTTATCTGGTTCAAATTATAACCAAGCATGGCGTCCACAAATAAAGACTCAGCATCTGTTGTTATATTGTTTGGAAAAATACAATTTAGTTCCGGGTCCAGATTCCATATTATATTTGGAAAGTTAAAATCACCAAGCACAAGAACTAAATCTGACGAGTTTGCTGTATTAATAACTTCATCAATTGCTTGAACACTATTTGACTGAGGTGGTATATACGCTGCGTAAATGAATAGATTGGTTTGGTCAATTTTGATTTTTACACCAATTTGTTCGGCTCTCGATGGGGCTAAAGTTACTGGAGCATTCCAGAGTTTAGATTGTACTGCTATTAGTACGCCACCACCCGATTTGTTTGAGCTACTTTTGAGAGACCGATCGCATCTGTGGACAACGTAATCATGGCCAAAAAATTCACTGCTCATTATGCCCGGTTTTAATGAAGTTTCACAAATTACATAGATTAGGTAGTTTGATTTTAAAACGAAGTTATAGAACTTAGATGCTTTTGATGCCATTTTGTTGACGTTTTGATAGTAAATTGCATATTTCTCATAAACCAACCTTTTCTTGAATTTTATGGATTGATTTACTTTTTGAGTAGTAGTGTAGAATTCGACCTCTCGTTAAAAGTGATTGTAGTCTATCATTAGCCACTGGTGAAAAATATCTAAATGATTGTGTGTGTATTGAAATTGCTACTATGGCATGCGGTACACTATCGAACAGCTCAAGTGGTTGTGAATTGATTTTAATACATATTACATTTGGTGAAGTTAATCCTTGTGCTTCGTAGATCGCCATGACTTTACTAGACTCTGGTATTTTAAGCTGGCAGAGTTATTGTTTATCAGCTTTGGTAAAGGTTAGATAGAGGTATCGACATCAAAGTTGACGGCAGGTTTATAAATTTGGCTGAAATTTGCACGGTATTCTTACTACTGATGTTAGAGTAGTATTCCGTTAGAGCAGATGTAACATCAGCTGGGCATCTATACGTCACATTCAAGTATTCCGTCTTTGTTACGAATGCGCTTGCATTCGAAAATTGCATGTTGACATGCATGTTGATGGCACATGGTATTGGGTGATTTCCTATGGCAGGTACCGACCCCCTTGTTGTAGAGATCCGACAATTTTTCAATTCACCGAATTAAAAATAAAAGAAGGTTGGAGAAAATAATTCGAATCGCATAAGCCATTCTTGAGATATCATCGGTACAGTCTTCCGTTCATCCATCCATCCGAGACAATGGTAATACATTTTTGGAATTTATTGATCAGGAACGTTCGAACCTCAAGAAAATTGGTTTTGAATCAGGGCAATTTTTTATCATTTTTATCAGGATATAATAACTCGACCTTGACAGACCGAAATTAGAACAACCAAAATAGTAATAATCTAGATTATCCACAATTATTCTACATACTCTACGCATTGTCGTCTCTTTTTACGCCAAATGAATTGTCTACGCTATTTTCTACACCAGCATGTCGACAATTCCGAATTACGCATAGACGCACAACACTGTTTGCCATCTAGTGACTCTAAATTGCCCAAAAATAATCGTCATTGCGTCGTAAAAACAATAAACTTATCGTTTGACGTAATTTTTCGATCGGCAAAAATCGAAATTTTTAATATTTTTGTACTAAATTCTACATTTTCTTCATCATTTCAAGACTAATCTTGATAATCATTCATTAATCCCTCAATTTAAATCCATCCTACAATATAAATTTATATCACTAAAATATTTATGTGAAAGTGTCTCGTTAGCTTTTCCCGCCTTTAACGTTTGGCAGTGAACTTGTAAATTTTTGTGTAAATCAGTGTTGTGTTCTTAAAGGAAAATGCCACACAAGTGTATTAAGTGTAATAACAACATCGGAAGTCTAAATAATCCTGTAGTAAAATGCAGCGGTTCATGTAAAAGTCTTTATCACGTCTCCTGTGTAAAAATCTCCGACGATTTAATGAGCACCTTAATGGGCCTTAAATTAATAATTTAAAATGTTGAAAAATCTCAAGATTTTTTATCTAACTCGTTAGATGAGTTGAAAAACCAAAATAAGTTGTTACTTGCTGAAAATGCAACACTTAAAGAGAGTTTGAAAGCACTGAGTTCTACATGCTCGGAGAATAAAGTGCGGATCAACAAATTAGAAGCTAAAATCGATTTAAACGAGCAAGATAAAATTCTGAATGAACTTGTTGTTACCGGACTTCATGTGCCTGAGGAAGCTACTTGGTGAGGAACACCACTGCAATCGAGATTGTGCAGCCACAAACCTCAAATTGGAATACAAGTTTAAATATTTATGGGCCAAGGACAACGTGATCCTAATGAAGAAAACGGATGACGACAAGAAAATATACTGTCATTATACACACATTCAATGGGCGCATTCAGGACCGCCAACTGTTGGCATCGTGATTAGTGAAATCAACGCCAATTTGATTTCAAAATTTCATAGTACTAAACATTTTCATAACGTTGGCTTTGATTTTACTCAACATGTTCCCAACTGTTGGGTGCCCTGAATGCGCCCAATGACATAGGATTTTTGAACTCGCTTTTTCGATATGATACGTACGAAAACAACAATGCTCAGACTGTCAATTTCTGACTGTCACATATTGTTATTAACTATTATTGCCAGATCTATTGTATTAAGATCGTTTGCCAATTAACTTTGTTTATAATGTTTTACGAGTATGTCTCTTTACTTACCAATTTCATTTTATTAAATACTCGTATCGAGATCGTGTATCAATTAGAACAATATTTGATTATTTTTTACGTGTATGTTTATTACTCTGTGGCAACGGATTGTTTACTTTTATTGGCAAACTGATCATGTTTTTCGGTTTAATTTTGTTGTTTTACATTGGCACGCCGCGTAGCACAAAGATTGTTTTTCAATGCACGACAAATTTATATAATTGTATTAAGCGCGTATACCAAATTCAAATTTTATTTTTGTATACTTTATTATATTTCTTTTTGTTAATGGAACATTCTTTATATATTTACCCAAGCAGAATGGTTTGAATATTTGCTGCAATAGTTCATATTATTTTAAGAGAATATTCAATGCATTTGATGAATTATAACATAGCTACTAATTTGATTTTAAAGAATATTCGAAGCTTGCGGACATATTTCGACGTATTCTTTAGTAATATAAGTGCTGTAAATTTGGATTTTGTTGTCATATTTTTGACTGAAACATGGATTTCGAGCTCGGAAATTTCAGACTATAATTTGGATGGCTTTATGTTCTATGCAAATTGTATTGATCAATATAGTCTGGTGGTGTAGCGGCACTTCTTAGACCTTCGGTGGATTGTCAGGTATTTTCGTTAACATTTTCATCCGCCGATGTTTTGAAAATTGTTATTAGTCTAGCTAAAATTAAATACTGTTTCGTGTTGATTTATAGGTTGCATTTCTATGGATTTGAAGAATTTTTGAGAGAGTTGAACGACTTTTTAAACTGCGATACTTCAAAACATAAAATATTGCTTGGTGATATAAATTTTGAGCTAATGAAAGATTCTCAGTTAAAAGAGAATTACTTATTATTATGTGTCTCATTTGGTTTGGAATCTCTTGTCAATAATGTAACACGACCATGTTCTAATACTTGTATTGACATGTTTTTGTAGAAGCCGATCACCAATGGTTTATTATTGAGCTTAGCAATGTACAATTATTTATATCTGATCATAATACAATTATTTTAAATCTGAAAAATACCAACAAGCCGAAGAATAATCGCAAATGCCAAAAATTATGTCAGACAAAAATAAATTTTACAGAGTTAGCAAGATCCTTGCATATGATTGGTGCACAATCTGGAATTCGGATGATCCTAATATAACATATTCAAATTTTGTCGAAATATTCATTTCTAATCTAAATAAACATAAATCGGTACTTAAAATTAAACGTAGAAACTGTAAACTTAAGTCTTTGATATGGGATGCCTTATTAAATTTGATTAATCTTCGGAACAGGTTACCTAAGAAGCTAATCAATTTACGATTATTGATATAAAAGAATAGCTCTTTAAAGAAAAAAGTGGACGCGCTTAACTCCAGAATTAAAACCTTGATACCTAAAACTAAAGAAACATTGTTTAAAAATAAGATGTCTTCAGCTTCAGATATAAAATCAAAATGGAAAATTGTAAATAGTGTATTGAACAACGTTCCCGTTTCAGATACTATTACTTCTTTAGAAATTGGTGAAAATAACGTCATTTCGGATCTTAATGAAATTGCTAATGTGCTAAATGTTCATTTTATTAATATACCAAGCGTCATTCTAAACGAAACACAAGAAAATATGACTGTAGAAAATTCTGTTCGAAATAATATGGTTTTGACTCGGTTTAATGGCTCGAATCTATTTTTTTCCTCAGTTAGTGATTTGGGAATTGTCTCAGCCGACTGTGAACTGAAAAACACTAAATCTTGCGGTATTGATGAAATTTCAAATGTAGTGGTCAAAAATGTGATCTTTAGTATCGAACCTGTCTTAGCGTTTGATTTTAATTTATGCCTTGCTAAAGAGGTGTTTCCTGATAAGTTAATAGTAGGTATCGTGAAACCACTTTTTAAGAAGGGTTCACGTGCTGACCCAAACAATTATCGTCCAATCACCCTATTGAACACTTTTTTCGAGATTTTTGAAAAAATTATTAAATCGAGATTATTGAATTTTCTAAGTAAAATTAATTTTCTCGATAAACGGCAATTTGGTTTTATAAAAATTATTCAACCGAACTGGCTCTTCTTTCATTTCTACCTTAAGATATCCGCTCTCTTTATAGACGTTACTAAAGCATTCGATACCGTTAATCATGAAGTGTTACTGGAGAAGTTATGGCATATTGGTATTAGGGGTGTGTCACTTTCGCTGTTTAAATCCTATGTATATAACCGCGTTCAGAGTGTATGTATTAATCATGTCCAAAGGAATGAAAAAATGGTTATTGTTGGAATTCCTCAAGGATCTGTGTTGGGACCACTACTTTTTTTGATTTATTGTAATTCTATTTTTGATTTGCGTGGTAATATTGTCGCCTTTGCCGATGATGTTGCGTTACAGTATTCAAATTTGAATATGGATTCGTTGAAATATGACGTTAAGTGTGACCTAAAATTACTAAAGAAATGGTTCTACGTTCATTTCATGGTTCTTAGCTGCAAGTCTAAAATTATGTACTTAATCTGGCTAGTCCTGTAATTAATTATGACTCAGAGACCTATCGCTCATTGTCGTGTAATGATTCTAATTGCAGCAATCTCTGCGTAACCATTGAAACCGTTAGTTCGTTCAAATATGTAGTTAGGTTTAAATCTTGATTCATAGCTTAACTTTAAAAATTACGTGATTAATTTAAAACAAAAACTAGGTCGTGCTTTAGGATCATTTTTCCATTTGCGTAATATCAGCAGATCCGAATTTTTAAAATGTCTCTATTACGCTTTGATTGATTCTCATCTTCAGTATGGGTTAACATGTTGGGGTGGAATTTTTTGGTCAAACATCAAACCATTATTGACGATAGAAAAAAGTATTCTTAGAATTTTGAATCATTCACCAAGAACTACACCATCTTTCCCATTGCTTTTAAATTATAAAATATTACCACTGCGGTATCTATACGTATTTAAAGTTATGAAAATGTATTATTTAATAAGCGGGAATCGTTTAAAGAATATATTTAGTGAGCCATACTTCTTTCGTAATAGAAATAGAATTAGTGTTCCGCAACTTTTTAAAGAGCATTTCAAGAATTTCTTTTCTTACAATGCACCTAAGCTTTATAGCCAGCTACCAACCTATATTGCAACCGCGGGTAATTTTAGTGTATTTATAAAATTGTTAAAAGAATGGTTATTCTCAATAAATGACATTGAGGTCTTGTTTAGAACACAGGATACTAAATAGTATATTATTTTTAATTTTAATGTTACATTCTTCTAATTTGTATTATATTCTTTTTTAAATTAGTTATGAATCGAGACATTTTTTAAATCAGGAGTTCAGTAGCTAGTTTTATTTTACTATTCTAACAATTGTTTGGTTTAATTTAATTGTATATTATTTTCTAAAATAAAACGTTATTCATCGAAGTTCATTCTAAGGAAAAAATTAGCTAAATTGTTATTAAAATGTTAAAAATTATTTTTACTAACCATCATTTCTGACCATTTCAATACCATACAGCCTAAGGGCATCGACCAGTTGGAACATGTTGGCTGTATTCGAAGATTATGTTATGAAAATGTTTAGTACTACAAAATTTTCAAATAAATTTGGCGATGATTTCACTAATTATAGGATAGGGGACTTGAAAGCGAATGAAGTTTGTACTAAAACTGTCATAAATATAATGATAAAGTTAAAACATACTTCATTGTTATGTTTAGTCGAAGCCTTTATCAACCTAAACCAACCACTGTAGTTTATAATTTATGTAATTTTAATGCACTTTCGAAACACTAATAATATTTTATAACTTCTAACATGTAATAAATAATCCTATTTGGCACACAACATGTCACCGTATATTATACCATAACATAAAACGCTTTTAACACAAAAAAGATTTTCTGCGTATTAAGAGTCAGTAACAATTTAATTAAATTATATGGATCACTAAAAGCAGAAAACCAACATAAAATTATTATTACATATCTTTAATTACAAACCACAAAGCACATTACTTTTAATCCTCCAAATGACAGAAGACAATGCAAACATTAAACAGCCAACAAAACGCTAAATAATAATGATCTAATTAAGTTGAAAGTATAGCTTTGGCTTTAATTCCCATAATATTATTGCAAACTAGGAATTCCAACAACAAAAATATTTTAGCTTTCTTAAAGACATTTTAATTCGCATTATATGGACAATAGAATTAGTAATAATGGTTTGTGTGTTTGTCGGGAAACAAGTTTTGGATTATTGTCTAATGGGTAGATTGTGTTGTTATTTCTAATAACAACTCCCATATGATTTCGGCGTTGTTGAAGAATATACATAATTAAGCCAGTTGGTCATCAATGTTGTGTTAGTAAATTACATCTAGAAATTTACCTAATTATTTACATGTAATTATAAAATGTAATAAATGTAAAATATGTAAAAATATGGCGCCATCTTCGTTAAAAGTACAAGAATATGAGAACTACATAGTTTTGTTATTTTTAGTTGGGACAACAACCGTTTTATATAAATCTCGTTTTTAAGAAAATGTTAATTTTATTAATTAATATTTTTTATTAGTTTTAAATTAATGACTATACTGTTATTCAAGATAGGGAACATTATTATTAATTAATATTTTAAATTTTGGATAAAATGTGCAATAAGTACTAGATGGCACTGTGTTTTCTTGTTTATTGTATAATTTACAGACTTTGGTGTTTACTCCTTAATAAGTGATTTTTATATATAGCCCGAATCGTATACGTATACGTGTTATTAAAATATATATATTTTAATAACACGTATACGTATACGATTCTAATTGGAAACATGGCGGGCCATAATTCTTATTGAATTCAAACAGATTCCAATAGCTGCCATATTGAATTGTTTTAGTGTTGGTGAATTGCACTGTTAATATTTTATAAATTATATTAAATAAATTCATAATTTATATATAAAAATATAAAAACGATAAAAATACAAAAGATATTAAAGAAATATTTAAATAACTTAAAAAAAACATAAAAAATAAATAAAATTAACGATTTAACAAAAAAAAATATCAAATATGTTTATTGAAAATTTTCACTCAAAATATTGAGTATTTTATCAATCTGGGCCAATAACAAACCACTTCCAGAGATTAGGGCAAGATACCACTCAATAAGTTGAATTAGCCTTTTTCCAAAGAACATTTTCCGGTATAAGGTTTTCCCAAGCGGAGAAAATTCAACCTTGTTAATAGCAATTTTCCACCGTAAATGTTGAGTATTTTACCAATCTGGGCCAATAACAAGCCACTTCCAGAGATTAGGGCAAGACACCACTATATAGGATGAATTGTCCTATAGATAGAAAACATTTTCCGGTATAATGTTTTCCCAAACGGAGAAAATGTAACCTTGTTAATAGCAATTTTTATTTTTCGAAATTTTTAATATTTTTGTACTAAATTTTACATTTTCTTCATCATTTCGAGACTAATCTTGATAATCATTCATTAATCCCTCAATTTAAATCCATCATACAATATAAATTTATATCACTAAAATATTTATGTGAAAGTATCTCGTTAGCTTTTCCCGCCTTTAACGTTTGGCAGTGAACTTGTAAATTTTTCTGTAAATCAGTGTTGTGTTGGAAAATGCCACACAAGTGTATTAAGTGTAATAACAACATCGGAAGTCTAAATAATCCTGTAGTAAAATGCAGCGGTTCATGTAAAAGTTTTTATCACGTCCCCTGTGTAAAAATCTCCGACGATTTAATGGAACGCTTGAAAGAAGGTACCTCTGTTTGGAAATGTGAGCCATGCCCAAAAGTTAGCCGGTCCTCGCTAATTATCAGTGAAGCTGAACAAGATCCGTCGAGTAATTCAGACAACATTAGTTTGCCTGACATAATGAGCACCTTAATGGGCCTTAAATTAATAATTAAAAATGTTGAAAAATCTCAAGATTTTTTATCTAACTCGTTAGATGAGTTGAAAACCCAAAATAAGTTGTTACTTGCTGAAAATGCAACACTTAAAGAGAGTTTGAAAGCACTGAGTTCTACATGCTCGGAGAATGAAGTGCGGATCAACAAATTAGAAGCTAAAATCGATTTAAACGAGCAAGATAAAATTCTGAATGAACTTGTTGTTACCGGACTTCATGTGCCTGAGGAAGCTACTTATGCGAAAAATCTAGTTTATAGTGTTTTCAAGTGTCTTGATGTTGCGGTACCAGAGGATGCTATCACGTCAATTCGCTCGGTAAAATTAGTGAATAAACACAATTCAAATGCGCAAAAATCGCTAATTGTTGTCAAATTTAAAAATGCCGAGCTGAAACTAACAGTTCTTAACAAATATCGCATGAAAAAAAATATTCGCACTTCGCAAATAGACGTATCACTGCCTTCAAATCATCCAGTACAAAAAATTTTTGTTATGCATCATTTAACACCACTGCAATCGAGATTGTGCAGCCACAAACCTCAAATTGGAATACAAGTTTAAATATTTATGGGCCAAGGACAACGTGATCCTAATGAAGAAAACGGATGACGACAAGAAAATATACTGTCATTATACACACATTCAATGACATATGATTTTTGAACTCGCTTTTTCGATATGATACGTACGAAAACAACAATGCTCAGACTGTCAATTTCTGACTGTCACATATTGTTATTAACTATTATTGCCAGATCTATTGTATTAAGATCGTTTGCCAATTAACTTTGTTTATAATGTTTTACGAGTATGTCGCTTTACTTACCAATTTCATTTTATTAAATACTCGTATCGAGATCGTGTATCAATTAGAACAATATTTTATTATTTTTTACGTGTATGTTTATTACTCTGTGGTAACGGATTGTTTACTTTTATTGGCAAAGAGACTGATCATGTTTTTCGGTTTAATTTTGTTGTTTTACATTGGCACGCCGCGTAGCACAAAGATTGTTTTTCAATGCACGACAAATTTATATAATTGTATTAAGCGCGTATACCAAATTCAAATTTTATTTTTGTATACTTTATTATATTTCTTTTTGTTAATGGAACATTCTTTATATATTTACCCAAGCAGAATGGTTTGAATATTTGCTGCAATAGTTCATATTATTTTAAGAGAATATTCAATGCATTTGATGAATTATAACATAGCTACTAATTTGATTTTAAAGAATATTCGAAGCTTGCGGACATATTTCGACGTATTCTTTAGTAATATAAGTGCTGTAAATTTGGATTTTGTTGTTATATTTTTGACTGAAACATGGATTTCGAGCTCGGAAATTTCAGACTATAATTTGGATGGCTTTATGTTCTATGCAAATTGTATTGATCAATATAGTCTGGTGGTGTAGCGGCACTTCTTAGACCTTCGGTGGATTGTCAGGTATTTTCGTTAACATTTTCATCCGCCGATGTTTTGAAAATTGTTATTAGTCTAGCTAAAATTAAATACTGTTTCGTGTTGATTTATAGGTTGCATTTCTATGGATTTGAAGAATTTTTGAGAGAGTTGAACGACTTTTTAAACTGCGATACTTCAAAACATAAAATATTGCTTGGTGATATAAATTTTGAGCTAATGAAAGATTCTCAGTTAAAAGAGAATTACTTATTATTATGTGTCTCATTTGGTTTGGAATCTCTTGTCAATAATGTAACACGACCATGTTCTAATACTTGTATTGACATGTTTTTGTAGAAGCCGATCACCAATGGTTTATTATTGAGCTTAGCAATGTACAATTATTTATATCTGATCATAATACAATTATTTTAAATCTGAAAAATACCAACAAGCCGAAGAATAATCGCAAATGCCAAAAATTATGTCAGACAAAAATAAATTTTACAGAGTTAGCAAGATCCTTGCATATGATTGGTGCACAATCTGGAATTCGGATGATCCTAATATAACATATTCAAATTTTGTCGAAATATTCATTTCTAATCTAAATAAACATAAATCGGTACTTAAAATTAAACGTAGAAACTGTAAACTTAAGTCTTTGATATGGGATGCCTTATTAAATTTGATTAATCTTCGGAACAGGTTACCTAAGAAGCTAATCAATTTACGATTATTGATATAAAAGAATAGCTCTTTAAAGAAAAAAGTGGACGCGCTTAACTCCAGAATTAAAACCTTGATACCTAAAACTAAAGAAACATTGTTTAAAAATAAGATGTCTTCAGCTTCAGATATAAAATCAAAATGGAAAATTGTAAATAGTGTATTGAACAACGTTCCCGTTTCAGATACTATTCTTTCCCGTTTCAGATACTATTACTTCTTTAGAAATTGGTGAAAATAACGTTAAGGCAAGACACCACTATATAGGCTGAATTTGCCTATCTCTAAAGAACATTTTCCGGTATAAGGATTTTCCTAGCGGAGAAAGTGCAACCTTGATAATAGCCTTGATTTTCCATCGTTATTTTTGAGTATTTTATCTCTGGAAGTGGCTTGTTATTGGCCCAGATTGATAAATACTCAAAATTTATGTTGGAAAATTGCTATTAACAAGGTTGCATTTTCTCAGCTTGGGAAACCTTGTACCGGAAAATATTCTTTAGAGATAGGCCAATTCAACCTATATAGTGGTATCTTGCCCTAATCTCTGGAAGTGGCTGATTTTTGGCCCAGATTGATAAATACTCAAAATTTATGTTGGAAAATTGCTATTAACAAGGTTACATTTTCTCCGTTTGGGAAAACATTATACCGGAAAATGTTTTCTATCTATAGGACAATTCATCCTATATAGTGGTGTCTTGCCCTAATCTCTGGAAGTGGCTTGTTATTGGCCCAGATTGGTAAAATACTCAACATTTACGGTGGAAAATTGCTATTAACAAGGTTGAATTTTCTCCGCTTGGGAAAACCTTATACCGGAAAATGTTCTTTAGAGAAAAGTTAATTCAACCTATATAGTGGTGTCTTGCCCGAATCTCTGAAAGTGGCTTGCTATTGGCCCAGATTGATAAAATACTCAACATTTACGGTGGAAAATTGCTATTAACAAGGTTGCATTTTCCCCGCTTGGGAAAACCTTATACCGGAAAATGTTCTTTAGAGAAAGGCCAATTCAACCTATGTTGTGATATCTTGCCCCTCTGGAAGTGGCTTGTTATTGGCCCAGATTTATAAAATACACAGTATTTTGATCGAGAAATTTCACTAAACAATTCTGATATTTTTTCTGTTATAGCTTTTATTTTTATTTATTTGTTAACTAATTCTCACTTGATTTTAATTTGTTTTTTCTTATCTGTTTTAATAATCATTGCATTTCATTAATAATTAGTATTTTTGAATAAATTATATTTAAAAAAATTTAATTTTAAAATATCCTCATTCGGAAAATAATTTTACAGTGTAATATTTAAATCTCACTCAATTTATTCTAATAAGAATTTAATATTGAGTGAAGAAATTGAGAAAAGTGGAGTTGTCGCGCCTCTTATTTTTTTATAGTATCCTTAGTTTCGAGATTTTTTGCATATTTTAATTTTTAGTTTTTGACATTTTATATTTAGTTTGGTTCGACAAATATGAAAAAAGCTCCATTGAACTTAATAACGTCACTCTAGCTCAGTTTGTTTCTCGATATAATGTCATTGCTAAGAGTGGGAGGGGGGGGGGGGGGGGGGTGAAACAACGGAAAATTCCAAAAAGTATAACATACAGAAATTATGATCTGGAAAAAGAGTTAACAGAATACAAAAAGGAAATGGTTACTTTACATATCCCTTTTAAGATTGAAGAAACTGATGTTCTGACTGGTATGAAATTCTGCGTATTTTCTATGAAAATGATCTATGACCTTATGATGGAGCGGAGAAAAGATTTCGAATGTCGGAAAGAGATGAAGCTCAACGATTCACACACCGGAATCAATTTAATGTTCTGAAAATTTCTGATCCACTTCTGAGACTTCCATTTCTGAGACTCCAAGGTTTATCGATCTCATGAAAAAGGCCAACGCAATGCAATTTGAGGTGGTACAATATATTATGTGGGGTTTAACGTCAAAAAACCCACTACCGTTATAACTGTTCTTGATTGGTCCCGATGGATGTAGGAACACTTTTCTCTTCAAACTCATCATGAAAATTTGTAATCGATTCACAGATATGGATAGTTATTGTAATATCGAATACCAAACGCTATTATCGAATGAGATTATGCATTTATATCTATCTTTATTCAAGTATGGCAAGATGATAGATACTAGCGGGAAATTATGATTCCACTTTTGGTGGATTGCGCATCATGATTATTAGCCATTTGAGGCAGTTGCCACCGATTAGAGCCACTCCCATTTGGAAGCAAGAAATACAGCGGTTCGATGGTCAGCAGTTATTTGAAGGATAACGATGGTCAGCAGTTATGAGTTCAACGAGTGTAGAGCAGCGGTTCATCAATTGTAGATCCGCCACAGTTTCTCTCAATCGAAATAAATCGATTCATGTTAAAAGGCACCATTTTTTTTACTAAAAACCAGCCTGTTCGTTGATAATTCACAAATCGCAAAGAGAGACATTTTGATGAAATTGTTTACAAATATAGTAAGACACATTTGCAACCTTTAGTCTACAGCCCTATCGGATTTGACACGAGAGTAATAGACGTTAAGTTTCGTATGCAATATTCATGAAAAAGTGCATACCAAGGCTTTGATGATTCGTCATGTGGTATCTATGGTAACACTATTGTAATCATTATTTTCACTGGGGTCATTTCTGTAGTTCGTATTGGTAGCAGTTCGGATTTTCCTTTAGTCCTATTCACCTTCAGTGCATTTACGGGGCACTTAATTTTCAGTTTCATGTTAGTAAAAGCGACTGTACAATGCCAGGTATTGTTGCAATAAGGTTTCAGTATGTGGGTTATTCTACATCTACCATATTTTACAACAAAAATAAAAAATGGCAACGAGGGCACAATTTGATCTCCGTTTGTATGTTTTTATTAATTAAGCATAGGTACAAAAGATATTTGCATAAAGTACTTCACGGTCGCCATCCAAAGAGAATACAATTTCGCCGCTCGAGCAAGGTTAAACTTTTAAGTGGAATGGAAAACTATCGCAATAGTTACTGAATTACACTTATCTCCTACATATTTTGACTTTTAAGTATATCGCCTCTAAGCAACGACTGTTTATTTTCATTTCATTACGCGAATTTTGAAAATTGGAAAACTTTATCTAAATTATTTTTATACAACTCGCAGTATCAAAACAACAAACACTGATAAAGGTCAACAAATTTACTTTTATTTGAACATGTTTTTTGTATTTATTTCAATATACGTACGCCATTATTCTAATTAATCCGTATTGAAAATAACAATGCCTGGAGGTAGCAAAATCAAATTAAATTTTGTGAACAATCATGGGTTGTCAGATAAATTGTTTGTTTTTCATTTGTTTGCTGGGAAGTAATCAATGGACTGTTTATTTTTAAACAGAATGTTATCGTTACAGCCTGATGTATATTTTATCATTATGAAAACTCTCCAATTATTGGGTACATTGAAAAAGTTTTCTTACATTTTCATTTCGCTTTCTTCACCTGTGGCACTTCAAATAATTTCTTGACGGTGTGATAAAATAGGTTACTATGCCTTTGAAATCGCCGACAGCGCGAAATGCCACATCCAAATCCAAATAACATAAATTGTATTGATGTGCAACATTAACCAATAATAATTAATTAGTGCAGTGTTAATTAACCACATATTTACAGAAAACCAAAATAAAATATTTTCATTAATCAAATTTTATATAATTTATAATATTTAATAGCAAACCAAACATTATTTAAAAATATTTGAATGCATTTGATTTTAAATTTATGTGGCTATAAATCGGGGAGTAATTATTTCGTTATATATTTTTTGTTTAAATTTTTAAAAACATAATGGATTTTGTTAAAATATGAGTAAAATTAGCGTCCTGGTAACAATAAATAATTTAATTTAATTGTAATTATCCATCTATAAACACATCATGCTTTATGCTTAAACTACGATATGCCTACGTAAGTATTACAGCATTAATATGAATTCCAAATTCGATTACAATCGAGATCCGAGATCTGCTGTTTCGAGAGTCGAGAAGTCCATGTGTGACTAACGAGGGAGGCGAGAAATCAGGTAAAAAGGTAAAAATAACGTATATGAAGTTGGCCAGAAAAACCATCTCGAAAAACCTTCTAATGTTTGCGTCCCCGCTTAATTAAAAAAGCCTTTTAGGAAAATTAAAATCCATCCCGAAAAAATATATATAAAGTTTGCGCCGGATCTCAAACGTTTGATCTGCTAATTTTCAAAAAAAAATATGAGGTAGAGTAATAAAAATTCTATAATTGATATAATAAATTTCAATTTATCTCAGTTTTAATTGGGCTGCCTATAGATATCACAAATGTGGCATGTGTCATATACAATGTCATATACAAGCCATTTGCTATTCAGTGATTTTGACTGTGCGATGTATGACGGCCATGTTTGATCATGTGTGTCTCTGTTCACAGAGGTTTAAAGATATAACGAAATATGTTATTTACTTGATAAGACCATCAACAAAACACATTCGCAAGGTCATTACTATACTGTGGGGATAAGGGTCATGTACAAGCCATTTGCAACCATCCCGATAAACGCCTGTATAATATAGGTGTTTCTCCCTTAATTCATCCGTTCAGCCTGAAAAATAAAAAAAAAATATGCAGAAAATCACCGTTATGAAGTTTCTAACCTTAATAAAAAGTGTAGCTACACAAATTAACAAAAAGTGTAGCGTACACAAAATACATTTTTAAAAGTGTATGAAAATATTCTATAATTAAAATACAATTAATTTATACGAAAAAAAAACGTTAACTAATATTCAGTTAATATTTCTAATTAAAACCAAACAAAAAAATATTAATGTTTTCAAAGATATATCAATTTATCGATTGAGGTTAGACACATAATTAACTGCCTATCTTAGAGTTTCGGCAATATAGCCACTACTATTATCAAATAGTAGACATTTGGGGCGTATTCAAATAGTATAGCCCGCACATATAAAAACGGTTGGGCTCACCTGACAAAATTTGACATGTCTACTATTCGATAATAGTAGTGGCTAAATTCGAAAATTCTAGGAACTCTATGAACTGTTAATTGGGTGTGTATGATCAGCTCTCATATCATATTTTTGTCAACATATCAAATTTTGTCAGAGGAGTTCAACCGTTTCTATATGTATGGGCTATACCATTTTGAATATTCCCGTGAAGTTTGTCCTAACTTTGTCCTAAAATTACAAAAACAAAATTTAGGACAAATTTAGGACAAACTTCACGCGTGTGTCCACGAGCGTGAAGTTTGTCCTAAAATTGTCTGACTATTTTATCATGAGTATGTATTAGTTAATCTTTCGTTATAATGAATTATAATATTTGTAATATTTGACATACGTACAGTAAACGCTCGATTTAATGGACTAATTGGGGATGTCCGTTAAATCCGAATGTTTTTTAATTTAATCGATTCGATCGAATTTAATCTGGGACGGAGCTCAGCCATTTCTTAGCCAATTATGATGGGATTGGGAATGTTGGTTAAAAATGGGATTCTTAATTGATTTTGAGAAGAAATTCTGGAATGTGGCCACCTGGGATGGATCTCAGCCATTTCTTAACCGATTATGATCGGATTGGGTATGTTGGATGTAAATGGGATTCTTAATTGATTTTGAGAAGAAATTCTGGAATATGGCCACCTGGGACGGAACTCAGCCATTTCTTAACCGATTATGATCGGATTGGATATACTCGATGAAAATGGGATTCTTAAATTATTTTGGGAAGCAGTTCTGAAATATGACCACTTTGGACGGAACTCGATCAATTCTTAACAGATTATGATGGGATTGGGTATGTTGGATGAAAATGGGATTCTTAAATGATTTTTGGAAAGAATTCTGAAATATAGCCGCTAGGGACCGAACTCGATCAATTCTTAACCGATTATGATGGGATTGGGAATGCTGGATGGAACTGAGATTCATAAACAGGTTTTTGAAGAAGCTCTGAAATATAGCCATCTGGGACAAAGAAAAAACTAACGAAGGCTGAACATAAGTTTTAAATTTGTAGATAAATTCCAAAGTAAAAATTTTTCTACCCGTATGCGATTTACGCGAATAGATTGAACGGCTTGCACTTGGTGCTGATATTAATGTTAAAAGCAACTAATGATACCGTCACGTATATCGTTAGATTCGTTGGAGTGTCCTCTATCACCTGACCAACATACAGAAAAATCCTATTACCTTTTACGGAAATATCTCATTTTCCGTATTACCTTCCATGCCATTTACGAGTATAGATTGAACGGCTTGCACTTTGTGCGGATATTAATGTTAAAAGCGATTAATGGTACCGTAACGTATATCGTTAGATTCGTTGGAGTGTCCTCTATCAACTGATTAACATACAGAAAAATCCTATGACCTTTTATGGAAATATCTCATTTTCCGTATTACCTTCCATGCCATTTACGAGTATAGATTGAACGTCTTGTACTTGGTGCTAATACTAATGTTAAAACCAATTAATGGTACCATCACGTATATCGTTAGATTCGTTGGAGTGTTCTCTATCACCTGACCAACATACAGAAAAATCCTATGACCTATTACGGAAATATCTCATTTCCCGTATTACCTTCCATGCGATTTACGAGTATAGATTGAACGGCAAAGTGCAAGCCGTTCAATCTATACTCGTAAATCGCATGGAAGGTAATACGGAAAATGAGATATTTCCGTAAAAGGTCATAGGATTTTTCTGTATGTTGGTCAGGTGATAGAGGACACTCCAACGAATCTAACGATATACGTCACGGTACCATTAATCGCTTTTAACATTAATATCAGCACCAAGTACAAGCCGTTCAATCTATACTCGTAAATCGCATGGAAGGTATTACTAAAAATGAGAAATTTAATTGTATTCTATTTTAATTTTACGTACAATATCATCCTTTGTGCATTAAATATTTCTCGGTAGTTAAATAGGTAATATAAGATTTTACAACTATTCGTTTCTACCCAATTTACATATAAAATAATTTTAAATTTTAAAATCGTTATAACGAGAGTTTAACCCATACATACACATTTCTTAAGTTTAGGACAAAGTTAGGACATACTTCACACCCGTTTTTGAATAGGCTCGAATGTCTACTATTCGATAATAGTAGTGGCTGTATTGCTGAAACTCTAAGATGAACTGTTAATTGGGTGTGTATGATCAGCTCTCACATCATATTTTTGTCAACATATCAAATTTTGCCAGAGGAGTCCAACCCTTTTTATATGTACGGACTATACTACTTTGAATTGGCTCGAATGTCTACTATTCGATAATAGTAGTGGCTATATTATGGAAACTCTAAGAAGGGCAGTTAATTATGTGTTTAACCTCAATCGATAAATAGATATATCTTTGAAAACATTAATATTTTTTTGTTTGGTTTTAATTAGAAATATTAACTGAATATTAGTTAACGTTTTTTTTCGTATAAATTAATTAATTGTATTAAATACAGAATATTTTCATACACTTTTAAAACTATTTTTTTGTGTTCGCTCCATTTTTTTTGTTAATTTGTGTAGCTACACTTTTTATTAACGTTAGAAACTTCGCACCGGTCAGAAAATCAAATTCTATCCCGAGAAAATAAAAACAATTTCACATACACAAAACATATTTTACGTTTAAAATCTACTACAAGAATTCATCACACTTTGAACCAAAAAATAATATTTGTAAGCCTAGTGAACGTTAAAATAACAAGTATTATAAAACCAATCTTAACTATAAAATATGCAGTTACACTTTAGAGGTTTCCGAAAGTGTTTGGAAACAAATTTATTTAACTGATAAGCGAGATTTAAATTCTTACTTATACAGATCAGTTATTTCCAACCTTTTAACGAAAAATCAGGATGCTTGATAAAAGTAAAGGGCTACGATATTTTAAAAAATCATTTAAAAATACGAACTTATTGTAGCCATAAAAACCTGAAACAGACCTGCAGAAAATATAAGCTCATTAATAAAAAATTTAATCACGGACAATTTCACGTTTATGCACCAAATGTACCCTATTTTTCATTCCACAAAAACAATTTAGTTTTACGTCAGGCTATAACCGAGACGTATTACGCAATAAATTGTTAGAGCAATTTGTTGAGAAGTTTTCCTAAAATTTAATGATGGAGGAAGATATCGATTTTGTTAGAAAAACCAATACGATTGTAAAATCCAAATCCCATGACGTCCTACGTCGCCCTCATTCATGAGGGAGGAGTGGAAAAAAGGAACATCGGGCCTTGATAAATACGTTCACAAAATTATGCGTCGCCCATTCATTTTGACAGTTTATTTAGATGCTGCAGGCAGTTTCGGTCCGACAATTTTATATTTCGCGCTTATAGTTGCAGCGCAAACGACTGACATTGATTCCATTTCCGCTGACCGATATGGTTAGTTCTAGCCATAATATTGATGCGATTTGTGGTTGGCTCAAATCGTTTAGATTATATATTGAAACTAACTTTAAAAAGTGGCCTGTATGTGATTCGGTCGCTATTGATTTTTCGTCCGCGGAACTTAATTTGGTATTAAATGCATTCATAACATGGATATTATTGAATATTTGATGACTACTCATAATTGGGTTTACAGTAGATCCTGCTATAAATCCAAGGAAGCCACAGTTAAAGTTTATTTGTGCCATTGTCACTTAACACATACGATGGCTCAAGATATAAATTCTAACCTCTCTGAATATCCGTAAATTTGCAAACTTTCAAAGAAATATCGCATCTCTATTCATAACGTCTAATTATTAGACCATTAAGGAAATATTCATCTGTTCACACCTGTTCATCATATTAATGTCAAGGTACATAACAAATAATGTACAAGAAGCGTTAAATTCAATCACAAGATTGATTATTACAGGTCCATCTGATATGGACCCCCTCGTAAACGAAGATAACTTAGAAGCAATAAAAAATAACACACGTCCATTTACATATTATGAGGACATGAACAATTTTTTAGATGAGGTTGAACTGGGTGAATCAAATGCTCTCATGAATGGTGGGCTAAACAGTTTATATCATTCTAAATTCTTAACGATACTTTTGAAAAAATATATGACATATTTACCTTTATGGGCAGGTATATTAAATGAAGGAGTTCGGAAAAGCAATAATAATGTAGAAAACTATTTCGCCATCAAAAACCGTAGATTAAAGACTTCTACAGGAATAGGTAAGCTTCCCACCAAAATAGAAAGATTTGTGAGAAGTGCGCACGACCGAAATGTAGCAATCCATCGTCAAATTATATCAGGAGCATATAAAAGAACTGTAAGGAACCTTACTTTAAAAAACACCGACGAAACGACTACGAATGTTGGTCGGACGACCACACAGTCAAAATTATTGAATAGCAAATGGATCGTATATGAACCTTATCCCCATCGTATGGTAATGGCCTTGCGGATGCGTTTTACTGCTAGTCTTACTAAGCATATACCAGATTTGTGATATTTATAGGTCTATGTGGACTGAGATACATTTGTCGAAACATGAAGGCGGTTTTTTTATTTTGGAGTTTATTATAGCAATTATAGAATTTTTATTGATCTAACACATACCCTATTTGAAGATTAGAAGATCAAACTTTTGAGTTCCGGAGCAAAACTTTATATATCTATAAAGTTGTTTAAAGGCTTTCTTTAATTAAACGAGGACGAAAGCATTTCTATTAAAAGGTTTTTTCGGGATGGTTTTCTGGCCACCTTCACATACGTCAGTAAATAATTTATACAGAAAACCTGTAATCGTTCACGTACAACTTTAATATTTCAGAAGGTGGCTAAATTGACAAAACGTTTATTTATCAAAGAAATATAATCTAATCAATAGTATATTGTATAATTAGGAGGAAAAGTACTGCATTCCCGGACGATAGTGGAAATTGACGGACGAGGCGATAGCCGATTCCGGCAACCACGGGAGTCCGGGAATGCACTTTTCCTCCTAATTGTACATACTATTTTTGAAAAATGCTTATAAACGCTTTATGGATTATCGTAAATCTAAACACAAATCCATACGGGAATATATTCCCGGCCTAGGCCAGAAAAAATATTCTCGCCAGAAAAAATATATTACTTGTTGCTTAGCAACAAATACAACATACTGGAATCAGGAGCTTTTCGTTTCGAAAAAACAACGCAAAGATATATTTTTTCCTACGATCTGAG
This sequence comes from Nephrotoma guestfalica, assembly GCA_963691935.1. Lineage (NCBI taxonomy): Eukaryota > Metazoa > Arthropoda > Insecta > Diptera > Tipulidae > Nephrotoma > Nephrotoma guestfalica. The sequence goes on from OY829915.1 coordinate 173,162,648, forward strand.
AAAAATATATTTATACGAGGAATAATTGTATTTATATATTTAGAGTCTTGAATACGGCTCAAACGATTTTCATGATAATTGCTAAAAGGGAGTTTTCGTTTATCAGAAATTGATTGCGGTGGGTCTTGTTTTAGGGAATTTCGATAATGGGTCAACCAGTAGGGCCTGGGTTTCATTTTATTATCTTTTATATCAGCTCAAACGATTCTTGATGCAAAGTGCTGAGGGGGTTTTTGAGTACCAGAAATTGATTGCTAGGAATTGGTTTAGGCGACCATTCGTTGGGGTCTGTTTTTTTGGTACCACCCGATTTGAATAAAAATTGGCATTTCATTTACCAGGAATTGGTTGCGATTAGTCCAGATTTCAGGAAAATTCGTTCAGAGTCAAAGGTCGAATGATGGGTTTTGGGTCCCTTTCTTTAATTTATTTCGGTTTGCACGAGTATTATAAAAATTGGTAAGGGAGGATTTCGAGTGTTAGGAATCAATTGCGATGGATGTTAATTACTGGAAAACCTATTTTTAGGATCGATTGGTGGGGTTCTACCCATCGGTTTATGGTACTCGAAAACCGATTGTGATGGCTCCGGATTTTGAGAAAATTCAATTAATTGAATTTTCTCAAAATTCAGACCCGCAACAATCAGTTTTGTAGTACCAAAAACCAATGGCTTTGGCCCCACATGTAAATGAAACTGAAATCCCTCATCTGACATGAACTAAAGGTGAAAGGGACTGAAACAAAAACCAAACTGCTCCAATACACACAAGGTGGTGTTAGAACTCAATTCAAGCTCGTTAGTAGGGAGAAACATTTCACGAAACAAATTTACTACGTGGCAAAATACACGAAGAAAAATTGAAACACACGAGGCCAGCGACTATAGAGAAGTCGTTAATTATTATGATGCTCACAACAGATGCTATTATTCATACCGATTGAAGTGTTCGTTCGATATTAAAGGCATCGATGTCCAAGTTGAAAAAAACGAAATCCCGGCCGCGATTTGTTTAAGGTGAATTAAGATACATAATGTATATAGAATCATGAACCGCTTGAAGCAACCACAACCAATGGTCAAAGTTGAACTGGATCAATCCGAAAATATTTTGAAACATGAATAATTGCATCCAATATATGCAATATATCCAATATTTGTAATTTAGCTCATACACAGGCGCATAACTACTGAAGAACCAAAGAAAAAATCCGTACCAATACAGTGTTAAACTGCCAGGAATATGATCACTCAAGGACTTATTGGAAGTTGATAGCAGTGGGCGTCGTATGCGGTCGCATATGGCACCAAACAAAAAGTTGCCCAAAACCAAAGAACTCCTCAACAGAAAAGAAACGCATAAATGCAGTGGAAACCACAATAAAAACTTCCGGAGATGCCCAGTCTACAGCAATATTATTAAATTGTCACGTCCCAGGCGGCAGCATAAAACTACCCCAGATGCGCAGAATAATATACCTTCGCATACACCAAATGGCTCTCACTCGCCAACAAACCAACATATGCGAGCGTTCTGAAGGTGAATTCTCAAATGCTGAATCTACCCTGAATAACTCCATACAACTTATGATGCAGTTAATGGCAACAATATAAGGTTTTCCAATAGGAATGATATGATTTTTAAGTGACGTTTCGACCATTTGTAATATGTAATGATCTGTCATTTTTTGTTTCATTGGATTCAGTAATGTTAACAATTTCATTATGGTGAGATATACGCAAGAACAACGTTTACAAATTATTCAGTTTTATTATCAAAATAATCGTTCTCCAATTGCATTTTTTCGTGTGCTTTTGCCATTTTATAGTCGTAATAATCGTCGCTATTCTTCGAATTGTTGAACGTACATTTCTCTACATAATGTTGAAGTGCCAATAAGACACATTTTCGCTCGAAGTAATGCAAATATTGCTGCCGTTCAGGCAAGTGTTGCTGAAGACCGCAATTTGTCGATTCCAAGACGTTCTCAAGAATTGGGACTGTCTCAAACCACAACCTGGCGGATTTTGAGAAAGGGTTTGGGTTTGCATCCGTATAAAATTGTTCTCACTCAAGAACTGAAGCCTTTGGACCACCGTAAACGTCGTGAATTGCTGATTTTGACTTGGAACAACTTGAAAACGATAACGATTTTTTTAAGAAAATCATCTTCTTCGATGAGGCTCACTTTCATCTGAGTGGTGCGGTAAATAAACAAAACTGTCGATTCTGATGCGAAGAAAATCCACAAATTATTCATGAAAAACCATTACATTCACCTAAATTGACAGTTTGGTGTGGTTTTGGTCTGGTGGAATCATCGGTCTATATTTTTTTCGAAATAAAGCTGGTAACACCGTTACTGTCAATGGAGATCGGTATAGATCGATGACCAACGTTTAATGGCCGAAATTGGAAGAAGTTGATCTTGACAACATATGGTTTCAACAAGACGGGGCTACGTGCCACACGGCAAGTACAACAATTGAATTATTGCGAGAAAAGTTTGGAGATTCGATTATTTCAAGAAATTGTGATATTGAATGGCCTCCAAGAAGTTGTGATTTAACACCATTAGATTATTTCTTGTGGGGTTATTTGAAGGCATTGGTCTTTAGCAATAAACCAAACTCTCTTCAAGCTTTACAAGTCAATATTGAACGTGCTATTCATGACATACGACTTGATTTAGTGGAAAAAGTGCTCGAAAATTGGGTTCATCGAATTCGTTCCCGCAGAAGAAGCCGTGGAGGCCATTTGAATGACGTTTTAATCAGAACTTAATTGTATCGATTGTACTTCACATTAAATAAAAAACATTTCAATTTCCTTAACAATTAGTGTGTGTTTTTTTTAAAGAAATCATATCAATCTTATTAGAAAACCCTATACAAAATATGCTACAAGCTATTCTGGAAAATCAAATCATTATCATCCAGAAATTAGAACGTCTCCGATTAATTATCTGAAAATATACCACTGGAACGCAAACGGTATAAGCCAACACAAACTCGGATTACTACATTTCCTATAGCAAAACACGAAATTGATCTTATGCTAGTTTCTGAAACCCACTTAACCGGTAACACCGATTCTTAAGAGTGAATCTTTTCACAGTGAATCGCAGTGATTAGCCGAAATCTGCATTAACCGAAATATTCCAGTGTATGAAGTTAGAAACAACACAAAACAAAAACACCGTGAAAAACTACATACATTTTATTATTGGAATGAACAATGGTGTTTTATAACAACTTTTAAATTTACACATTAACTTAATCTCATAAATTTCATTTAGTACCTAATAAAGATGTACGTAAGCATTGTTATCGTAAATTATATTCGCTGTAATGAATGGTTTTTATGAAGTAGTATACGAGTAATTTTTTTTTGTTTGTTTTTATGCAGTTTTATTACAAAATTTAGCATATCGTGTTGTTTAGCAACGAAAATTTACTTTAATGTGCGACATGATTTATGTCGACACTGCAGTTTCTTTGGATTTCCAAAACACGATAACCCGTTAACTTGTTCCACTGTATTTTATTTAAATGACGGCGAACTTCATATTTGTTTTGTTGAAGACTCGTGTTATATATTGTTTTGTTCGCAAATAACAACGGCAACATCACTTAATCGGAACTATCCGTTATATGTGTGAGTATCGTCATCACAAATCCAATGCAACAACAATAGTAAAGTATGCTCTCAAGTTATTCGTGTTCAGTGTTGAGCGTCTCCGCGTAATTCGGAATTGTCGACTTGTTGGTGTCGAAAATAGTGTAGACAATTCATTTTGGTGTAGACAATGACTACAATTCGTAGAGTATGTAGAATATTGGTAGATAATGTAGATTATTGCTTATATGTTGTTTTCTCCATTTTTCAGTAGGAGGTTGCCAACTCACGCAGTTTTCCAGTTCAAATTGCGAATTACGAATATTGTGAAAGTTATATAATTCAATTTTGACAAATCAAATAATTGAGATTAGACCGCCATCGATCTTTGAAATAGGGGCTACAATTTTGCACTCGTTGGGAGGTCTTGAAATGAATGATTAAAATTTTATTGAACCTATATGTGGTCCTCAGGATCATACAAAATTGCTTTTATCTCTATCACATGAATATCTGCTTGGTCGGATTGTGGTATAGCGTTGAGATTCTGAGCCACTGAAATCTTTGAAAAACTCACGATTGAATTGAATTATTTCATATGGCTCAGGTTTTAATACACTTCCCTTGGGTGCTTATGTTAAAACTTAGAAATTCGAATACTCGATTTATAAAGTTCCTTTCAGTGCAAACGTATGTGAAGTTATCCCCGGATTTTATCCCCGAAATGAAAAAAAATAATCAGGCAACACTAACATAATTATATCCCTCTAACTCTCGTGTGATGTTATCCCCGCCCCGTTTTATATCATATTTTATTCCAAACACACTTCATATGTGAAGTTAGCCCCGAATGTTATTATATGAAAAATCAAAATGTACGAGTATATTAAACTTATTTTAATTTGCAAATCACACAAAATAAATGTAATAATTTAATAAAATGAAGTAAAATAATTTTTAATTTGACAAGATTAAGATAATTTGGTTATAGGACGAAAAACCACATATCTCACACTTAGGAAACCAGTAAAAAAATCGTACCGTTACAACTTATCGAAATTAGGCTCCGAACCGAACAAAATATTTCCAAAATATTTCGATAAGTTGCAATGGTACGATTTTTTTACTGTTTTCCTAAACGTGAGATATGTGTTTTTTCATCCTATAACCAAATTATCTCAATCTTGTCAAATTAAAAATTATTTTACTTCATTTTATTAAATTATTACATTTATTTTGTGTGATTTGCAAATTAAAATAAGTTTAATATACTCGTACATTTTGATTTTTCATATAATAAAATTCGGGGCTAACTTCACATATGAAGTGTATTTGGAATAAAATATGATATAAAACGGGCGGGGATAACTTCACACGTTAGAGAGATATAATTATGTTAGTGTTGCCTGATTAATTTTTTTTCATTTCGGGGATAAAATCCGGGGATAACTTCACATACGTTCAGTGCAACTATTTACGATTTTGAAATATACAGCCATCTGAAATATTGGAGGATTTTTTGTGGACAAACAAATGTGGAGGCTGATAGTTCACAATCAATTTCAGTGAATCAGTAAGAGGTCGCTTGATGACTAGCACAGTTGTAAATTGTAAGGTTAAGGCATCAACATTGGTTTTTAAATAAATTTGTGTGGCATTTAACGCATTCGTGCAGCATAATACATTGATTTTGCAATGCTTAGGCCTTATCATTTGAATACTCCTTTCGCGCGCTATCCTAACTTTCAACGTGTTTCTTCCACTGACTCTCATCGATATTCTATTTTCAAGCTCAGTACATATGTTGCACCGAATCTTCTTAGGAGTGAATAGACTGATATTTTTACGTTTGAAAAATTCTGCGAATACCTTAATCCCAATACATTGCTTATTGCACATTTCTTTATAGAATCCACATAATTGATTTAAAGCCACGAAATGTTGATCAAGGTTCATTGTGTTTGTGCCATTTCTAACATAATGGGAAAGTTATTTTGGTAAATTGCCCAAAAATTTGATCAAACTCCCCTTTCTCTCTAGAAAAATATTTGATACGAGAGTTCCTGAGTTATCATTTTTGCTTTTTTCGAATTTGGAATCATACATTCCGCATGCACATTCCTTAACCCATGATTCCATTGTAAATCAACCTTGGCCAATAGTTTTGAGAAACATATTCCGACGCCCTTGTACCAAATTGGCCATGATTTCTATCATGTTAGGGGACCTGGAAGTGCCCATTGTCTCTCTTGATGTAAAGAAATTTTACAACGCATAGTTTGTTTAAGTGAAATAACATAAACATTTATTATTCTGCAGTAAGCAGGTTTCGACAAAACATTCGCTGCATTATTATAATGTCAGCTGTCTGAAAAAATCGATTTCATGAAACTTGTAGTTAGCAAGTAGCCCTCAGTTCACTAAATTGTTAAAAAGTTTATTTTGAAAATTGTCAACGTCACTTGCCTTGTGGTTATCACCTTCCTGTATCATTTCTTGATACGCTATTTCTAGTATCGATACTACAAAATAGTCGATGTAATCCATTTAGACTATAGTAAAGAAAGTCAGAAGATATCAGTGTCTTGAAATAACTGCATTAAAAAACTTATAATTTTCAATTCTAGTTGGTATCGAATGTATCAAAATATATTTTAACGTGGCCAAATAAAATATTCATCGATAATCATAACGCCGTACGATTCTAAACTCGCGGCTATGGAAGGAATTCTCTGTACAATGCCGACTCTCATGTACGAGTACATATTCGAAACTAATACTATATCCACCTTCATTACCCAAGTTACATCCATTTCTTAAGGAAAGGAGCGGCATATAGATTCGGTGACCACACGCATGGGTTCTGTGTTCAATCGAATTTTATTACCTGTTGGATTTACAAGTTACACATAAATATTAGGGTATTTGACTCATATTTTCGAAATAAAATTTGTACAGTGTGATTGATAGCTTGTATTAATCGTTGCGAAGATTTTGTTCATTGAAGTTCCTTGGCTTAAATAAGTTTAATTTGAAAGCTCTGTATATGGTTTACATATTTAACTGTGTGTAAAGTTTTAAATTGTAATATAGAATAGTATAGTTTACTATATATTGCACTTTCCGAATATATCACCTATTATATACATAGGAGTATGTCATTGCCATTTGAACATTTTGGTTCGGATTTTTTAAGTAGAAAGAAGTAGAAATGAAGCCAAGTGTTTCCATTAACAAAATAATTCAGCAAAATTTGCGGAATCAATTTTGTGGTGCCGAAACGTTCAGAATGTTGCAAAAGGCCTTCGGTGATAATTGTATGTTGCGAGCAAGTGTTTTTGATTAGTACAAATTGTTCAAAGAGGGTCAAGAACGTGTTGACGACGAACCACGTCTAGGACGGCCATCAACATCAACCGATGATCAACACGTTAATAAAATCAAGGAATTCGTGCTCGAGAATCGACGATTAACAGTCAGAGACCTTACTGGCATCGTTGAAATATCGGAGGATCAGTGAAAACCATTTTGAAAGATCAGTTGGGCCTAAGAAAAGTGAAAGCACGATTGGTTCCAAAATCACTCATTTTTTCGGAAAAACAGCGTCGCGTTGACGTCTGTGAAACAATGCTTTCCGACTACCGGGATGCCATGAAACGTATTATAACTGGCGATGAGTTTTGGATCTATGCTAACGACCCGAAAACAGACGATCAATCGGCCGAATATCGTGCCAAAGCTGAGCCGAAGCCGAAAAAACTACCGCAAAAACAAGTCAAAAATCAAGTGATGTTGACAGTTTTCTTCGATTTTCGAGGTGTGGTGCACTCCGAATTCCTTCCGACCGGCCAAACTGTCAACAAGGAATACTATTTGAGTGTTATGCGCCGTTTGCGCGAAGCTATTCGTAAAACGAGGCCGGAATTATAGGTCGACAACTCTTGGTTTTTGCACCACGATAATACACCATCTCATACTGCATTGGTTTTACGTGATTTTTTCGCCAAAAATTCCACCCATATCGTTCCGAAACCACTTGGCTGTTCAGCAAACTCAAACGACCGCTCCGAGGAAACCGTTTTGAGTCAATTGAAGACATTAAACGTGAATCGATACGCGCATTGGAGGCTATTCCGGAAATTGACTTTAACAACTGTTTCGAGGATTGGACAAAACTTTGGCACAAATGAATTGAGGCCGGGGGGGGGGAATTACTTTGAGGGGGACAAAATAGATTTGGAGAAATAAATAAAGAATTTTAAAATTATGAACAAAGTCTTACTATTTTTGCCCACAGTATTATTTTAATTGAATTTAACTATAATAAAGTGATAAAATGTGATTGAAACCTTATGCAGCAAATATGTAACAACATGCTTTGTTGAAACAAAAAATTGTTGTAGCATATTTGAAATATCAAATTTTGGGTACTCTTTTTGGTATTTAGAATGCGGGGACCCAGACCAGGTGCATTAACACAGGAGACAATTTTGAAGATTGTGGAAAGTTGAAGTGACAGTGAGGATGACTTTGAACAAGTAGAAGATGTCAAGAATTGTTTCTATGATGGTCTGTTAGTAGAAAATGTGGCACATGATGTGACAGTGGAAAATATTGAGCCTGGTGATAATATTGTTCATCAAAGATATGGAAATTATTTTAGACACTGGGGGAGAGATTTATTCCAGATGAACCAATTGCACGTGAAAAAGCAGCAGGTGAGCTGCACTATATAAAAGACAGAGTAAGTAAAATTTCATGGCGAAAAAAAATTGAAATGATAATTTTGACAGCACATTTACGCTGCACAAAAAGATGTCTTCGGACCATTCACATTCAGTGAAAATGATATCTATCGATACATTGGAATATGCCTTTTAACTTCGATAGTTATACAATTAGCAGCATTAGAAGAAATTGGAGTCCGGTAGTTGGTAATCAAACCATTCAAAACGCGATGGGAATAAATAAGTTTGAAAAAATTAGAAATTTTTTAAACTTCAATAATAATGAAAATATAACGGGTGTTTCAACAGGTGCGCTTCAACTTTTTTCCGATAGGGACGGCGAACGACGCTGAATTGTGAATTGGGCTCAAGAGCAAATCGAAAATGATGCAGATTTTCACCGAAAAATCATCTTCAGCGATGAGGCTCACTTTTGGCTAAATGGATTTGTCAACAAGCAAAATATGCGTTACTGGGCAGGAAGCAACCCACACGTGATTCATGAGGCACCGTTGTATCCCGAAAAAGTCACTGTTTGGTGCGGATTACATGCCGGCGGCGTCATTGGGCCATATTTTTTCATCGACGATAACGATCGCCACGTTACTGTTAATGGAAATCGATACCGCGATATGATAAACGATTTTTTTGGCCGCAATTGAATGGAATGGACTTGGGCGACATGTGGTTTCAACAGGACGGGGCCACATGCCACACAGCACACGATACAATCGCGTTATTGAAGACTAAGTTCGATGAGCGTGTTATTTCGCGAAATGGGCCCGTCCAGTGGCCGCCGCGCTCGTGTGATTTGACACCTCTAGATTATTTTCTTTGGGGTTATGTGAAGTCATTGGTCTATGCCAATAAGCCGGCGACGTTGCAAGAGCTCAGAGCCAATATAGATCGTGAAATTGCTGGAATTTCGGCCGATTTATGCGAAAGAGTGGTCGAAAATTGGGTTCAAAGATTGGACTTCGTAAAACGTGCACGCGGTGGTCATGCAAAAGAAATCGAGTTTCATACTTAAATGTATATGTTCAAATTCGTTAATAAACAAAAAGTTAGTTCAAAAGTCGAACAGTTTGTGTTTTATTCAAAAAAAAAGTTGAAGTGCTCTTATTGAAAACCTCTGTATATCACGAGCAGAAGTTATCCAATGCACGGCAGGCTTTTCAAAATACGCCCGGTCATTAACAGTTTAATAAAAAAAATTTAAAAAATCCCTTAGAAGGGTACCTCTGCATAGATGACCAACATAGTTACCTAAAGCAGTACATACCAGGAAAACCACATAGATTGGGCTTTAAGCTTTTTGTTTTGTGTACCGGATTTGCAGCAAATTTTGAAATTTACACTGGACAGGAAAACGATCAAATCCATAATTCGCCTCCTAAGAAACGTTTCATTCATAAAAATTATAAGTGTTTCTACGATAATTATTATTAATAAACAAATTATAACACTTGTTTATTATTTCGCAAAAAAGTTTAAAAAAAAAAGTTTTATGCGAAATAATAAACAAGTGTTATAATGTATTAAGTGTTAATCTGTTTCGCCAAGTACCTACGGCGCACAGTGTTGAAAGTATAATTATTATACATCAGTTCCCTTAATTCTGGAGTTGAAAAATAAAGGTACGAGTATTTTGAGTATAGGTACAGTTCGACGAAACCGTATCCCAAACTTGTTGATACCCGACGACAAAAGTTGGAAAAACAAGATCGCGGATTTTCACAAAAAACTTGTTGGTGAAATACATGGTGACCAATTAGTCCTAGTATCATAGAAAGATACCAAAGTGATGGCCATAGCTTCAAATTTTATGGGAGAGGAATCGCATTCCAACTTAGAAAGTGTCAAATACTTGGGTAAGAAATGAAACCGTGATTATTTTACATAAAGATGTAATTCGACCATTTTATTTCAGGTTTGCTGCATGTGAATCGTCCGGTTATGATACGGGAATACTAGAAACATGTGGGAGGAGTTGACATACTCGATAGTCACTTGGATCATACTAAAATTCGGTTACGCTCGAGAAAATGGTATTTGCGAATATTTTACCATTTATTGGACCTAGCTTTATGCAATGGTCGGCGATTGAACGTCGTAAAGGAAAGACGTGATTTTTGTCTCTCCTTTAAATAAATAAATAAATAGTTTAAATATGTGTTAATAATTGATTAATTATAATATTAATCATAATATTATTTATTAATATATGTCTCATGAAATAAATAAATAATAATATTAATAATAATTTGTGTGTAAAGAAGTAATAAGTAAAGTGAAAAGTTATACGAATTTGTGTGCGGTGCGCTTGCAATGGTGTAGGCTATGTATAATTTCGTTTATATGTTTTCGACACCGTTGTTTGAATGCATCGTACGCATTGTATGTTAATATTTAATTTGTAGGACTTTTTTGATTACAAAGGATACTTAAGATAAGTGTTATTTTTATTACTTTATTTTACATTATACATTATATTTTATTACATAATAATCAATGAATCGTATGGATGAGTTATTTGTGTTGTTGTGGTATGAAACAGTTTGTGACGACAGTTGCTGGCATTCATTCTATGTAATCTGTTTCTATGAAAAATACTGTCGTGGTCTCTAATTTTTATAATTTTGTTTTTCTCTCGCATACGTATTGTTTATAGTTTTTTATGTACACAGTGATTTTGTTGAATTTCGTTATATGAGTAGATGGTATTTTCTTGAAAAAGTTGAACAAATTACGACCAAAAAGCTAATTTAAAATTTGGATATCAAGTCTTTATTGCATGGTGTACTGAAATCCTTATTTCTTTTAATTTTTTTATTTAAGGATATACATATAAGTGAAAATATGGTATATGGGATGCGCAAAATATAAACAAAATGATCGTATAATATTCTCTGCTCTCTCACGGTTGTATTTATATTTTTGTAGTGGATTACACTAAGACTTCGTATTACGTTGTCTAAATGGGCGAATTTCTTTGGATTTGGAATGTGGATGATTCAATTTGTGAATTGGGAAAGTCGATTAGACTTTAATTGTTCATAATTTGTTGATTTGTTATATGTATAATAATTTAGACTTTTGTTAACTTTGTGAGATTTTTTGCCGTCGTTGTGGAGAGGCGGCTGACGTTGACCTCTCCTTGTCGACCTGGGTTGGCGTCATCGGCAAGGGGTGGATGTTGTCGCAGGTCGAGATCGCGCAAAATGAATATTGTACATTAAAGGAATGTATATTTTTGGCGATGGGAAGGGGTTATACTTTTTCTCTGTGGTGCGAAAACTGAATTAGATTTTGACGAGTGGTGTATGTGTGTGATTGGTTTACACAGGATGTGCGGCGAGGATGTGCTGCAGCTGTATTGCAGTGAATCTTTTTTGATATTTGGAGTGATTTGAATGGGTTTCGTTCATGGTGAGTAATGGCTCGATGTCTGCGGTTTGTGGTGGTTGTTCGTTGAACGTTGTGTTTCCCAACTTGCGGAGAGTTGTGTTCATGTGTGTTCTGTCGTTACCTGTATTTATAAGGTATTTTTGACTGTTTTGAGTTGTTTTGTTTAGGACTTGAGGTAGTTCTCATTTGTTAGTGTATGAGGGCGGATTTGCAGTTTTGTATTGAATCATTGCCTGAATATTGGATTTGTATGTCCAAATTGGTTTCTTTGCTGAATGCTTCGGGTGTTTTTGTTGGAGTTTGCCGTCGATTTGGCGGGGGCTGAATCATTTTGGGAGTTTAGGTATGATCGGTCGTACGCTTAAGTTTTTGGGCTGCGTTTGTGATCTGTCATGGATTCGTCACGGCTTTGTGAAGCGTGGTTTTTGTTGAATGGTGGTGTTGGCAGGAGGTCGCTTGGTGGATGGTAGTGGTTTCATGGTGGGAAGATTCATGCCGTCTGTTGGGATCGTTTCGAGGTAATTTTAGCTCCTGGATGGACATTGCATAATTCTCTTGGTACATTTTACTACGATTGTTTGTACAGGTGGTTTCTTCCACGCTTTGATTTCGGAGATTTTCGGAGAGAGCTATTTTGGTGATGTTCCTTCATCCTATTATTCAGCGTTTGTGTAATAAATTGATATATTTTTATTTTGGTTTGATTAGCGATAGAATTTTCCGTTTCCGTATTTCTTCTGTGCATTGAGAATATAGTGTAGGTAATTTATGATTAGCTGTTTTCTATATTGTATTTCCTTCATAATCCATCATTTTTGCAAGATTAATTGCAACTATGTTGGAGTTGGTAACGAATTATTTACCTATTATTTACCGCAAAATTGCCTTTTTGTGACACTCAATGGGTTACTAGTATTTTCTCACAGCTTATTAGCGATATTTTTGCTTTATAAAAAGAAATATTATTTGCATTGGATTTGGGATTTTAACAATCTTAACATAAAGAATTGTTTATCGGCAACTTCGTTATATCTATGTAACTGAAAAGCTAGAAATATTTGATATAATTAATATAATTATTCAAAAGAAAGAGAAGGTTTGTATACTTCAATACACCAACGACTGGATGTTTGTCATAAAATGCAACGTTGCCAATCTTGACTGTTTTAGTACAAGAATTAGAATTATTAATTCCCAATTTCAAATCAACCCTAAATATTAATCTACATGTACAGTGCCGAGCTATTATATTAAAATTATTCGGTTCTCAGGAAATCTCATTCAAATATATTTAATATACGAGTATAAAATTATAAAATAAACTTATTTATCATTCATTTTAGAATAATTTTTTCAAATTTTATCTAGTTGCCTTTACTTAAATATTACCTTCCAGCAGGAAAGCCATTGACGACACACTAATTATTAATTTACGTTTGTTACCAGTCTGAGATGAATCGTTTATGACAAGTCTAATACGAGGTGACAAGTCATAGACGAGTCGCATGTGTCATGTCTGAGATTAATTGTATGTGATATATCCCCAGCAAACGTAGAAGAAGTTCCAGAACTAGTGCAAAAGTAGTGAGAAAAGTATTTGTTTCCTTGTGAAAAAGGATGGGCGTCGGGAAAAATTCATCAGTTTTATAAAAAAATTTTAGTAAACATACGAAATTTTTGCGAATTCTAAATTATTTAGGATATTTTAATGGATGGATATTTTAAGGGATATTTGAATGCAATCCGGTAGTTAATCTAGTTAATCTGTTTTTTTTATTTTTTTTTTGCTATTTCGTGTTCGCCCAATTCAACGGTTAAATACTAATGAATTTTAGAGTTATTTTGAATATAGTTCAAATAACTTTGGTTTCAGGAAATTCTACTGTACGTTGCGGAGTTGCAGAATGATTAAATTAATAAATGTTTCAATTATTTAGGAAGCCGGAAAATATGAATTTAGAATTAAATTTCAGGAAATTTACAGATGCTTGTGAATTAATGCTTCATTGTAATTGCTGATTGTGTAGTTTAGAATTGTGTTGTCATTTTATTCCTAACGACTTTACATAGGTGTCTGTAACGGGTCGAGTCAACCAATTTTGGTTAGGAAGCCGAAAAGTATTAATAGAATTAAATTTCAGGAAAATTCCAGATGCATGTGAAATAATAATATTTTTTCTTAGGTTGCCGTTTTAAAGAAGCAATTGTTGAAGACCAATACCATCGTTATCCATTAACCTATTAAGCCTTTATCCTTCATCTAGTAGATTAGAATTGTGTTGTCTTTGTGTTACTAACTATCGGCTATACCTAGGTGTCTGTATCCGGGCCGATTCTGTCCCACTTAACTAACCTATCCAATCCTTCGGTTTTGTTATGTGTAAAAAAGGGTGTACGGTGGTCTCGGCGTCATCCGGGAACTCAAGCCTAAGAACTTGGTCGTACATTCAAAATCAATCAATCAATCAATTTATTGGACCTAGCTTTATGCAATGCATGGCTTTTACATAAGTAAAGACGAAATTTTTCATACACATTTTGCTATATTAAACGCATTAATCTTTAGGCGAGCTGAATTCGTAAAGGGCAACAGTAAGTTGCTATCTCTACCAGATTTGAAAATTTCTATCACAGAAACTCTGTGTCGTATGGGAGAATTTCAAAAGAGAGGACGGCCATCTACTGAACATTCGAAACGTATTGAAATCAAAAGACGAAAAACGACTTCTGCTAGAATACCGCCAAAAGAGGTAAGGCAAGATCGCATTGATCATTGTCCGAAATGGAATCCAATACGCAAAAATCCTGGATGCAAGCAATTTTCCTTCTGGGTAATAAGGATAGAAATTGCTTTAAGCAGTTTCATAATTATTAGCTAACTTTTATAATCTGACAAATATGTGATCGTAGAATTGCAGTTTCGGCAATATTATTTTTATTTTCTTTATTGAATTATTAAATATTTATGTATTTTCAAATGTAACAAAATAGTACATTGAATTGTCTCCAAAAAAATCTTATTAAATAGATGATTGCCATTTCAAATATGTAACATATCATAAATTTAATAAGATTAAAAATCTTATTAAATTTATGATATGTTACATATTTGATACATGCAAAAAATGGAAAATTCAGGGAAATTCAAAATTTTTTCCTAATCACCACAGCATTAATTACTCATACTTTGTATTTGACTTAAAAAAAGGCATGCATTAAAGGGATAAAACCTAAATAAAAATCTAAATTGCATGCCAATAGTTTATTTGTAGAGAAAAAGCAAGATGATCGGTATGTTGCAACTTGCCGAAATATGGCTCTGAGCTGAGAACTCCTAAGCGTTTTCGAGCAAGAAATCAGTTTTTCCCATACCGAAGCTAAAAGTCTAGGGCTAGAAAGTTTTGGACTGGAAACAGTTTATTTGTGGAAAAAACTCCGATTTTTTTTTAAATTTTATGTGATATATTTTATGGTGGAGCTATCGCCTTAAGTCTGATGGTAGAGATGTAGGTAATCCTGCGTTTTTTTTATAATATTTTTATGAAGTGGAGGTGTGAAATTATCGTTTAAACTTTAGCAACTATACGTTGGCCGGACTATCGGTTTTTGTCTGGTGATGTAGGAAGATCTAAAATAATTTTTGTGATATTTTTAGAATTTTTCTACGGGGTGGAGTTGAGATATAGTAAGATGAGGGACTATATCTCAACTCCACTCCACTGAAAAAATTTGAAAACATCACTGAAATTATTATAAATCCTCCTCCATCACTAAAATCTCAACTCCATCCCATAGAAAAATTCTAAAAAATCACACAAATTACTTTAAATTTCCCTCCATCATTATAGCCATAAGCTGATAGTCTGGCCAACGAATACTTTCTGAGTGCGAGAAACTATATCTTAAAAGGTAAGAATATAAATATTTTTATAAATATTTTTTGAAGCGACATAGTATTTTGGGGCCTGTCACCTATACTACTCGTATATGTACATAGAAGCTAATAAAATATTAATCTGGATTTCATGATTTTCGTTGTCAGTAAATTTTTTGTAGAGTGTAATTTTATATTTTTTGTGGACATGAGAACTCCTAAGCATTTTCGAGCAATAAATCAGTTTTCTTCCATGTGCCAAAACTGAATTTTATTCTAAAATGCAAATTATAAAAAAAACTGTTTTTTACACTAAAATTGGGTTAAGTATTTTTTTTAATTTTATAAATATTTATTTTCCAAACAAACTTTGTTTTTTGTTTTATTATTATTTTAGAGTACAGCCGACGGTTGAGATTACGAGAGTAAGAAATATAACCGAAATTAGAACGCAAAACAAGATCAATTAACCAACAAATAATTTTAGGCTCATTATGGCCTAACCAAATTCCCCATTAAAAATGTTTGGACTCAACTCGTCCTTGACGAAACTTCAGGTCATTTATTCTAACGCTAGCAGAACCCAAATCGAAAATTTGAACAAAAACGAAATTGAACGCAAAACAAGATCTATTGACAAACAACAAATTTTAGGCTCATTGTGGCCTAATCAAATGCTCCATTAAAATCTTTTTGGGCTCCACTCATTATTGACAAAACTTCAGATCATCTAATCTAAAGCTAGTAGAACCCATATCGAAATTCAGACCAAAACCGAAATTAGAACGCAAAACAAGCTCAATTGACAAACACCAAATTTTAGGCTCATTATGGTCTATTCAAATACTCCATTAAAAAACTGTGGGCTCAATTCGTTCTTGACCAAACTTCAGGTCATTTATTCTAAAGCTAGCAGAACAAAAATCGAAAATTTGACCAAAAACGAAATTATAACGCAAAACAAGATCAATTGACTAACAAATAATTTTAGAATCATTGTGGCCTAATCAAATCCCTCATTAAAAATTTTGGACTCAACTCGTTCTTGACCAAACTTCAGGTCATCTAATCTAAAGCTAGCGCCTCACAACACAAAAATCGGACCAAAAACGAAATTAGAACGCAAAGTAAGATCTACTGACAAAAAAATAATTTTAAGGTCATTATGGCCTAATAAAATGCCCCATAGAGCTATTGGAACCGAAATCGAAAGTCGGACCAAAAACGAAATTAGAACGAAAAACAAGATCAATTGACATACAAATAATTTTAGGCTCATTATGGCCTAATTAAATGCTCCATTAATTTCGCTTTCTTATTCCGTTTTTGGATTTTTGGTTTGGGTTCTGCTAGTTTTGGAATAAATGACCTGAAGTTTGAGCAAGAACGAGTGGAACCTAACGTTTTAATAGGGTATTTGATTAGGTGATAATGAGCCTAAAATTAATTGCTTGTGAATTAATCTTGTTTTTCGTTCTAATTTTGGTTTTGGTCCGATTTTCGATTCACCTTCTGCTAGGTTTGAATGAGCAAAGTAACATAATTTAAATAGGGCATTTAATTAGCCTAAAATTAACTTTTAATTTTCCACTTGTTTTAAATCATTTTTCGATATGGGTTCTGTTAACATTTTCTAAAGTTAGCAGAACCCATCGTTTTAGTTGGAAGGGGCGGAGTACAAAATTTTTAATACAGCATTTAATTACCTTATAATTATTCATACTATCTTGTAATGTTCTGCTGTATGGGTTTTGCTAGCTTAAGATTGATTGATGTTGGATTTCGTTTAGCTAAAACGAACAAAGTAAACGACGCGATACATAAAATGAGGAAGTCGATATGAAAATGTTGTAACAATGTTGTATATTGATTTTGAACATTTTTCATTGGAAACTTATTTTTCATTTTACTCCAAATTACGAATAATTGGCAAATGGTGTTTGCTGGAGATGTAGTTCGCTTTTAAAATATTTCTTGACGTACATTTTTTTTACTCCAACCACGAATATTTTGCTTTTTTGAAAATGTCTGTAATCATTGATAGTCCAACATTATTCTCCAATTATTTCTAGTTAACAGCTAAAACACATTTCGTACGATAAATTTAAATATTTTCTAGAGTAGATTTTCCTCCTTTTCTTCCCCATTCTGCTCGAATAATAACAAATGGCTAAACTTTTCTTCTACTTTGGACAATATTTATTTTCGATGGTTTTTCTTATAGGCTTTGCCTTGGATCCGGGAGGAGTGCATTTGCTGTTAATCTCCAGTTCTTCCCCTCGATTTCTGGTCAAAGCTGATGTGTTTTCTTCCATCCTTAAAATATTTATTTCAAACTTTTTCAAATATTTGACAACTACCGAGTACATTAAACTCGTATCAGCTTAAATAAAGGCATTGACTCTACGAAAGACCGTCATATAACAAAGTTCATTATACGCTTTTAGTAAACTAGTACTCAATACTCGTAATAATACCCGTTGTCATAGAGTACGAACAAAACAAGCAACAAACCGATTATTTTATAAAATCCAATAACTTTTTTTATACCTAATTTATTTTATACCTAATTGAATAAAAAAGGTTATGTAAACCTCTATACGTATGATATGTGCGACTATGTTCTCGTACATCGGAAAAATCAATTTTCACATTACATACTTATATTGTAAGCATTCATGACATTTGTGATATGCGTGTTGAATTGGTCCATTCACCAAAAAAATATATCTATAAAAAGGTTGATGTACTAATTGAATTATCAGATAGGTCGAGAATCTTTATATATTCAAACAACCATGAAATTTTCAACAATCAAACATTATTTTTTTGTTGGGGTTTCGATTATGTTAGATACATGTATTTTCTAAATTTTACATATCTGTTGATTAAGATAGATACGTAGCATGATATCATAATGCTAACACCGCACTGATGTTCAAAAGGGTATACAACTTAAATATAAGATCCACTCAAAATTTATTGTTTAGTACATACACTTGCCCTTATTTGAAATTTTTAAAATAATAATTACTTAATATCGGACGACAATATATATCGAGCTTCAACTGTTCTAACTATTTTACGGCTCTTATCAAACCGGCTGTAACTAGAAGTTTTGTATTTCAAATTCGGTATAAGGGGTATTCGGTTATACATAACTCCTTTTAAGGAATATTGATTATATCAAGTGCACATACTATTTCTCCGTGGCTGCCACTATTAATTGCACGAATAGATTAAACGTGGCGCCAACTGTGGTTAGGTTAAAAAACTATGAGCAATTAACTTCTTCATTTTTAATGAAGGTAGTAACGGCTGCAATACACGCTGTGATGAAACCACAAGTATTATCGGGGCCACCTATATACATAAACGAGCCATAACATTTTTTTTTTTATATTTATTTATTACAACTGATTTACAAATCATCTAGTAATTTATCTTTCATAATTTATATTCTTGTTTGGAGGGTTGTAGCCCTTTGGCTAGTCCCCTTTACAATTTTATTATATTTTTAGTCGATCCTGATTGGATCTTGTAGATCAAGCGGTTTCTTCCTTCGCAGCCTTCTTACTCGGTTTGAATCATCCAACATACGAAGTATCTCAGCATTTTGGTGTAGACTAATACGTTGCATGTGTTTTCTCGCGTGTTTGCTTATTTCTTCACTAACGAAATTTATCTTCAGATCTCTATGGAGGTTGTCATTTCTTATGTACCACGGTGCATTAACTATTCCACGAAGGACTTTGCTTTGGAATGACTGGATGATATTGACATTGGTTTTCTTTGTACAGCCCCAGAGCTAAATACCGTAAGTCCACACAGGTTTTAGGATTTGCCGGTATAGTAGCAATTTATTATGTAGAGTTAGCACAGAATTTCTGCCTAACAGCCAATCCATCTTTCTGTATTTGATGTTTAACTCTTCCTTTTTCTTTTTCACATGCTCTTTCCATTTTAGTTTCGCGTCTAGAGTCATGCCTACATATTTTGCCGTATTTGCATAGGGAATTTGCTGGGAGTTCAGTTCTACTGGTATTCAGTTGACCTTCTTGTTGGTAAAGTTTACGTGAACAGATTTTGTTTCATTAAGTTTAATTCGCCATCTCTTGGTCCAGGTACTGACAATATTAGTAGCTCTTTGCAATTTGCTTGTAGATTCTTCTATGCAATTAGCAACTGCTAAGATGGCCGTATCATCCGCAAACGTCGCTATGTTAGTCTCCTCTATCGTTGGCAGGTCCGAGGAGTATATAACGTATAAAGTTGGTCCCAGAACGCTACCTTGTGGTACCTCTGCTGATATTTTCTTTATTTCTGAGTATTCGTTATCTAATTTAACTCGAAAGTGTCGGTTAGATATGTAAGATTTAAGAATTTCATAAAACTGCTTTGGCAAGTCTCTTTGTAATTTATATTTCAAACCTTTATGCCATACTCTGTCAAAGGCCTGTGCTACATCCAGGAAGACGCTAGAACATACTTTAATTTTTTCAAGTACGTCTTCAATTATGTTTGTAATTCGGTGTACTTGTTCTATTGTTGAATGGTTTTCTCTGAAGCCAAATTGATGTGGGGGAACAAGATTTCTTTCTGCTATTATTGGTTTTAGTCTCTTTAGGAGTATTTTCTCGAATAATTTTGAAATTATTGGGAGTAAGGAAATCGGCCTATACTAAGTTTTGTCATTAAGTGGTTTGTTTGGTTTAGTTATGCTACTTTCCATTGACTTGGAACGTGTTGAAGTCTGAACACTGCATTAATTATTTGGAGTTGTTTACGTAGACCTTTTTCAGGAAGAGCTTTTACTATTTGTCCTGTAATTAAGTCATATCCTGGAGATTTCTTTGTATTTACGTTGAGATTGATTTCCTCTTTTAATTCTTGTAATGTGACAGGAGATATATTGCAGTTATCCATTTTATATACTGGTGGTATGTTTTCCTCTGCAGTTTGTCTAAGTAGAGGCTGAAACGTGTTCTCGAGGTGGGTTGCAAACAACGAAGCTTTCTGCTTTGCACTTATAGCCCATGTGCCATCTTCATTTTTTACTGGTGGAATTTGTATTTTAGGTCGTTTTAAACTTTTTGTCGCTTTCCAAAGGGAGTACTCGGTATCTTTTTCCCCAGTAAGGCCACTCAAGTATTTATTAATGGATTCAAAATGGATTAATGTAAAAAAAATTAGAGTTGTTTTATATTCTGGCACTCGACTTCTTTGCCAGGCTTTTCTTGCTTTTCGTTTTGCTGCAACCAGTTCCCTAACTTCCAGATGATAAATAGCATTTCGGCGCATTTCCTTTGAACTTGAGGGGGTACTACTCCACGCCGCTTCTTGTATACTGTTGTTGAGTTGTTCTAGTTCTTTTTCTAGCTGTATCGGGTTTTTAATTCCTGAAGATCAATATTATCCTCAACAAGTTTCTGGAATTTCTCCCAGCACGTTTTTTTGTTCGTTAGCGAAGGTGGACTAGTTTTTTTAATAATCGTTGCACTGATTGTCATAATAGCAGGCGTATGATCCGACATAATCACCTCGCTGCTTTCTAGGTATATGTAGTTTTCGTCTATACCTTTGGTGATAAAGAAGTCAATGATATCGGGTATTTTGTTTCTATCCGTAGGCCAATAAGTTGGTTGATCTCCAGAATGAAAATCGCAATTGCATAGTCTTCCTGCTGCAAACAGCTCTCTTCCTTTTTTAGAGGTTACTCTTGATCCCCAGTAGGTGTTTTTTGCATTAAAATCACCTCCGATTATGAAACTTGATCCAAGTGATTTAAATAACGTGCAATAGTCTTGTTTAATTAAATTATATCTTGCGGGGCAATATATTGACGATACACTATATTCTTTGTTGTAATTTATAAATACTTTTAAGGTGACTACTTGCATAAATTCCTCTTCAATTTTAAGATCTATAAAGTGTTTGATGTTTTCTTTTATAACCACCGACGATCCTCCCCTTGCCCTTCCTGCTGGATGAATGGCGTGGTAACAATTGTATCCATATATTTTAAGATATGAAGTTGAAGTAAAATGGGTTTCCGATAATAGGCATATATCTATTTTTTCAGTATTTAGGAAAACTTCTAATTCTGGAAAATGTTGCATTAGCCCATTTGCATTCCAGGTTACTATTCTTAATGTTTTATTTGTTGTTGTTTGCATCATTTTAATAGAGCATGGATTTCATATCATTTAGAGAGTCTTGCTTATCTAACTAGTTGCTTAGAGCTTGAAGGCATTTCTCTTGTTTAGCTAGACGAATGTTAAGAGCTTCCATGCTTCTTAGTATCTCTTGGAGCACTGCTGTACCTTCAGTAGTGTGCTCCGAAATAATTAGTTTTGTCATGACTACTTGCGAGTACAGTTTTGGTTCTGGTTCTCCCGTTTTACTAGCATGAGGTTCAGGTTCCTCTTTGGTGGAAGTTTGATAATTTTTTACCGATACTCCTGGACTTTGTTTTCGCGTTTTATTTCTTATTCTTTGTAGCTCCTTAGCTATTTCACATCCCCGCTAGTTTGCGAGATGTGACTTATTGCAATTGACACATTTTGCAGTAATATTTTTACAAACCGGGCATACCTGGGCATGATGCTTTCCGGCACATTTCACGCATCTAATCTCTATTTGGCAAATTTCTGCGAATGATTAAAACCTTGACATTTTTTGCACTGCGGTATTAATCCGTTATTCTTTTTCAATGGCTCTATTTTAACTCTCATGCTAAGTATTGCCTTGATATTATACACATCTTCCACTTTTTGTTTGTTATTAAAAGTGAGCATAAATAGTGGAAGCCCTCTTTTGTTAACTTGAACTCCTTGTTCAGTTTCGATTTTTTCTTTCTTAGTTATGTTTACGGCATTTTCTATTTGATAACCCTTTTGCTTGAGATCCTCAATAATTTCCTCTTTTGCACAGGTTGGGTGAAGACCTCTAGCCATAACTTTAATTGGACGATCATTCTTATCCTCATAGGTAAACCACTGATGCCCCTCGGAATTAAGCTTTGTAGCCAAAGCTCTATAAGTTTTAGAGTCTACAACATTAATTTTCCAGACGCCGTTGTTTAGAGATACGAGTTTGTACTCGGCTATCGTAATCGATTTCATAATCGATTGTATAGTGGAGAAATTTGATATCCCGATGACATTTATTGGTGGAGGTGATTTTTCTTTCGGTTTAGCTGGTTGTTGTTCTAGAGCTAGTTGTTTCTTGATGATTAACTGATTTGTGGAAACCTCTTTTGAAGTTGATGGTAAAGTCGCCGCCATTTCTGGTGAGTGTTGCGTTTTCCTTTTCTTACTTGGTCTTTTATTCCGGTTCAACATCCAATTTAATTCTCTTTCTAATTCTTCTTGATCCGTATGAAATGAATTAATGCCATCATCGACTGTTGGGCTAGGTGTCGTCCCAAGTTCTGCACGTGTTTCAATTGCTTTTTTGAGTTCTTCATTTTCTTTCTTTACAATTGTAAATTCTTCTTTCAATTTAGTAGCAAATTCTTTTATTTCTCTTAGTTGTTCACGGAGTTCGCCATTTTCCTTCTCGTACTGAAATATATTTCCAGTTGAAGATCTTGGTGATCTTGATAATTTGGAACTTCGTCCAAATGGGTTAAACAATGATTGGCCCACCCCAGAATCTGTTGGGCCTGCCTCCGAAGAATGTGGATTTGGCAGCATATCTGCTGCTGTACCACCTGGGGTATTACGTTCCGTATTTGTTGTACTCATTGTTTGTTTTCGCCAATTTATACCACATTCATTTGGTCCCCGGTAGCACTTTGCTACTGTCGAAGCAGTACCCGCTCCCCGCGACGAGGACGCGGCTACCTTGGTGTTACCTAGGTGTACACAGAGACAGCCGAAGCCCTCTAAGTACCCTAGGCTGAGGGGCACAATGGGAACTGAAAATAATGTTGGTAGCACGTTAGATCAGAAAATCGGGCTTAAAAATATTTACCAATAAGTGCAGTCAATGTAGATGGTTGTTGTTGAATGACCGGTGTTTTTTTACTAATGTTTCACCTTGACCAAGTTCAATTGTAATTTCCTGTAAAACATGTAAAATAAACTCGAACAAAATTATTGGCTCAGAGGGTATTCTTGCTCAGCCGTAAACAATACATCAATCTCCCGAACATTGATGCGGATAAATAGGTGATCGATACATGTTATTTTCAACAGCCTGTATTTTGCCCAGGAAGAAGTATTCCCACAAAGGAGCTTCTGTGAACAAATGCACCTTCACCATATTTAAACTCTGGAGAACTCGAATCTTTTCCCGGTTTTCGTTTATAATTTTTAATTTTCAAGTCTCAATTGCATAGGTTTCATGGGTGTTATTTTTGAGGTAATGCAAATGAGTAAAATTTATAAAGTGTATATCTGTAATGAAGCAGCGTGAAGTTATTTTGTAAACTAAGATTCTGATGCTGAAATGTCAGATAGGTCTTAATTAAAGGCAGCCAAATTCACAACAAAAATGGTCCAAGTGTATGTAACAATGGCACTACTCGGGGTACCAAATGAAAGTAAATAAAAATTAAATAGAAGTCGAAGACCAAATGAATGTGTGGTTTACAAAATTGTAATGAACGAAAGGAAGAAAGTGCTGGAATAAACCGGACTCGCCGCTCAGCTACTGGAGTTCAATGTTGAATTAAATTTCCTCCTCCGACTTTGAGTCTCATGGTGGTTTCTGATGATTTCGTTCGATATATTAAACGGATCTCTGTCTGAATTTTTTGGTGATGGAAAAAAATTAACTTACTGATATGTTGATGACATTTTCTCGACTGCTTGACATTTACGAAGAAACCGTGTAAAATGCTACAATTTGATAATAGATGGCACGTATTACACTATAAAAATGATTATCTTTCCCATATGTAGCTAAACTAAACCTAAGGATGTCTGTAATCGTTTTTTAGATCTTGTTTAAGACAAACACAGATGGCAGTGTAGATATATAAATGAATTTCTTCTTCTGATTCTTCGAAAATTAATCATAATCTTTAGTTTTTTTAAGTATTAAGGAAACGTCAACAAATATTTATTATTGTCCCTTTGATTTCTTTGTGTCTTGCAAACGCTTAAATATAGATAAAGCATTATTAAAAATAATAGTAGCTATCTACTCAAAGTTAGATTCAAGATGAGTTTATAGATATAATTTCAAGCATATGCATATAGTAGGTAGATAGGACTGTAGGACCAAGTCCGGACAGTTGTCCCGGATAACTCCGGGCCTATTCTTGCAGCCTGGTTACATATAATAAGAGAAAAGGATGGGAATATTATTTCGTGAGCTACTGAAATCAAATCTAATAAAAGCAATGTTTATGGTACTGAAAGTTACAGATGTGGACGAGCTTACTAATAAAATGAATGGATTAAGTTAATTTATATGAAGTAGATGGAAAGATTCGCTACACCAATCATATCGGAATAATATTTTAATGAAGTGCTTATTGTTAGCTGCACTTACTAATACTTCCATCACCAAGTGTGTTTCCTGAAATCAGAATTTATTTAAATGAGATTAAATAATACACCGCAAACCAATACAAATCAAAAAGTTTTATTATATAACATAATTAAAATTTAAATTTTGCTCTAATACCCCCACTCCCATCTGTTCAATTGAATATCCTGAATCTATAGAGGTTAGTCAAATGAAATCAAAAACTTCACTATTAAGACGTATGTGAAGTTATCCCTGGATTTTCTCCCCAAAATTAAAAAAAATAATCTGGCAACACCAACATAATTATATCCCTCTAGCTCTTGTGTGAAGTTATCTCAAAAGCTGAAACCCCTACAAGTTTCTCCATTTGGACTCCACGTGCTTTAAAAATGGAAAAGCCAAACGGTTAAACGAGTGAAAGAAGATAAAATTTACATAAATTTACCACTAATATTCTATTTGCAGAACCGTTATTTCCGTTAGAAAAGTTGGAGCGCATAGTATCAGCCTTTAATTAAATAATAAAATAGTAAAATTTTGCGGGATTGGTTATACTAGCTTTAAGGACGTCAAACACCGCAGGCCAGCAAACACACAGTTCATTTAAATCTGACCACATGATGTGGTAGTGCCTGGGAATAAAGGTATCATACAGAATAATCATGTGCTTAGCATTTCGATTATTAAATTTGGGATTTTCAGATATGCCAATTAAAACTCATTACTCATTAATGCCGTTAAGACATCAAAATGAATTACGTCAAATATGCAAGGTTCAACGTTTTACCAAACATCTTTCTTAACCTATCTAATGTTTTTCGTCAGTTAAATTTAGCCCAGTATAAATTTATATTATAAATCAATTCAACAGCAAAAATACAAAACTTCAAAATTTACAACAAATTACTAATCAGAACTAATTTTGAAAGATTGACGCCACGTAGCTCATAAAATCATTTAGATAAAATCTGACGAGCAAGCAGCTCTGTAGTCAGCACTGTAACAGAATAGGATCATATGAAAGATGTCCTGTTCGATGGATAAACAGCATAATGAGCGTCATGTACTCTGTTATTGCCACCTGGGGAATCATTTTTTGGGGCGGCTGCAACAATTTTTAAATGTAAAAATAACAAGTTGTGTGTGAGGTATCTACTCGTGGCACGTGTTCAGGACGTATCTGAATGGATTTACAGGATAGCGATCGTTATGTTGGCTTTGAGGGCAATTATTGGTTGATAAAAATCACGTAATGCACGGAACGTTTTTCGATCTGAGCACTGATTTTGAAAATAAAATTTGATGATTTTCCCACGTTGCTCAACATTATTACCTTCCATGGTAGTTGCCATACACTACTGATCAATTCACAACAACTTTGACAGATGTTGCTTTAACAACGTGGTTGCTATAACCTAACAAATTTCGAGCGTCCCTATTGAGAGACCCTTCATAAGTAATGATTTGATATCCATATATCCAAACAGTTTTTAAATCTTGTTTCGGTTTCTACATTACTTACAAGTTCTTAAATCATCAGACGGGAACACCGTAAATATTTGTCAGGGATAGTTTGAAACTCTTAAACCGTAATAAATAGATTTTGGTTGCTGAATTATGCAGAGGGTGGTACAGCACTCCAATTATATTTAATAATTGTTCATACCTTATAATCCGGAGCTTTTTTTCGAACCCCGCAAGTGGGATGAAATTATGTACCTAAATATATTGCAGATGTTTTATTTTCGATTATGATCCGATTATGTTGGTACATGCTGCATATGTTAAGGTACAAATAATTCTAAAGTAATCTTTGAAAACTTTTTAATTAAAATTAAAACACAAAAGTTTTTCTTTTATATGTACTCCCACTCCCATTGGTAGGTACAATATTTGTCCGTACACGAGAAAGAATCATAAATCTTTACATGAATATTTAAATTTTAATTGGATATTATGCGGCTAGACAAAAGAAATTACAAATTTGGATGAGTTGGTATTTAAATAAGGATTTCAAAAGGATACAACTATTCAACTCAAACCAAACTACCCTTTTGATGTAAACTTGAGGATTTATTTATTTTACGATAAAACACCGGGTTTTAAGACAATTTAATATTGTTGTATGTGGGCGGCTATTTACCTGATCAAATATCAATATTGGGTCACCCGAATCGGTTAAATTTTACCTACTTATCGACCAATCTTTAACCTTTGAGTCAACACGAGCAGCGAACAACTTCTCATAAACACGAAAGACATACCCGGGTATGTCGTTAATTTTGCTAACCATTTAGTATGAAAAGTATTAAATTAAAGGTAATTTTGAGCTAAAGATAGGTGCTAAATGATAAACGGCGAAATAAAATTCAGGTTAGCAAATGCAATATCATTCTTTAAAGCTTAATTCAGTTAATTTTATTTTAATTTGAAACAAACAATTCATCGAAAAATTTAACTAATTAATATTTAAATCTACGAAACTTATTAATATTATAATACATAATATAAGCTTACTTCAAATTATTTAACAAATAAAGTTTAACTGGTAGTTGAAACTGGTTAAACTTTATCTAATGCTAAAGCCAACCCAGTATCACAGAATTGCCATTACTTGGCTGGTACCCCATGCGGCATTGGTTCCCGCAGCTCATTCGGGTAGAGGGCAACGGCGTGGGTTTTGGGGTAATAAAAATAATTAAATAAAATGGGGGGGGGAGTGTGAATTGGGGTATTCGGACATCGAAATAGTAGTTTGCCTATCAACCCATCGTTTGGGCAAAGCCGACCGTGGTTGTAACTGAAAAATGTTTACACCAACATTTTACCCTAACTTAACTTAAACTATTCCATAGGCCATAATGGGGTGAGTAGTGTTGATGAGAGAGATGATGATAGTGCTATGCTATCTAGGCCCGTGAAAAAAAGAGCTGCTTAGCGTCAGCAATTTCTTTTTCACAGACTGTCGGTAGCTACGCACTATCGTTATTTACTTTGTTAATAACGCCTTCCATTTCTTTACTTATACCATTTGAAAATCTACACGCCAAAACAATAAAAAATGACGATACATTTTTTTATAGACACTTCGTACTTTATTGTGACCAAAAATCATAAAATGTAAAATCCCAATTCAATACAAAAAATAATAATTACAACTCTAGCACTTTAATAACTTTTCAACAGCAAAAATATAAAAACTTAACATTTTCGACCCCACGTTGGTCTGTCTCAAAAACTGACTGTCTATCCTCAAACTAAAACACTCCAAACGCGGTTTTCTAATTTTTCATAAGAAAGTTGGTTGAGTGGGGGAAATAATATTTGTTTGTGCTTAACTTGAAAATTCACTCTCAACCAATTTATAAAATCAAAAATGTCAAATTTTGGCATTATCATGTTAAGTTTTAAAAACACGCGAATAGCCTTCTCTTTGTACGGAGTTTGGTGGTATAATCACCTGCATTTCTTCCATCGTATTCACCACTCCTTTCGTTGCATTATAATAATTTAAAATATCACGCTTATTTTGGACACCATTTACATTTTCGTCATAATGAAGCGTGGATAAGAGAATCACAGCTTTGTTTTTTAGGTACGTAAGAGCACATTGTCACATTTTTATGGAAGCCAAATTCTGTAGTTAGTACATCACGTTGTCTTGAGGCCTGAAACTCGGTTGGAATGTATGGTTTATTTTTCCTGAGTGTACTCACAACAGCTAAATTCCATCGCATGAGACGTTGTGCCAGCGGTAAAGACGTAAAAAGTTATCGATTGCAAGCGTGGTCGTACGCAATATATGATTCCATCAACTGAGTTACAACTTTTTCAACTTGATAAACCGCTCGCGACTCATTGGATAGTTTACCGGTATATTGGTCAGCCTGTAATGGGTGGGCAGTTTTTGCATCGCATATCCACCAGAATATACTGGGTAAATTTAATCCTGCCTCTGATGTATGGGTATAATTGCTCATCGATGATTACTGCATCGTATGGTAAATACGATGAATGAACTGTGTTACTCGTATACTCCAAAATGTACGATGGCCAATGCTGACCCTGTATAAATGATTTGAAAATGTTTTCCACAGATCTGTATTATATTCGTAGTTCGATCTAGATACGACTGCATTTATTAGTGTTCTAAGGAATGCATTGAACACTTCTTCATTCATAGGTTTCCAAACTTTACTCGATCCGATCTGTGCTTTGCGATTTGTTTCCCTTATTATGATGTTATGTATATGTGGACCACCGTGTTGCTTCATAACAGTATGTGAGAGAGCACGTCGGGAAGTAGGTATTTCTCTTCTCCACTTTGTACCGTCAGGTGAATGGCACGGCTGATCTAACGTAACAGGCACTACGTTCCCATTTTCAAGTTCCTCATCATTTAATTCACTCTCTAAATCAATTTCGGATGGACGTGATTCTTGCTCCGCATCTGAAGCATCACGATTGGCAGCAAAAACGTTTCTGTCACCATCAGATTCAGTAAAATCATTTACAGTTTGCTCTATGTCACTTTCATCTAAAACTTTGTCCATCAACTGCCTGAGATATTCATCTCTTGCCTCGTTCGTCATGTGTCGCATTCGGAGAACTTGACGCCCTTAATTACCCATATCTGCTAAATCTAAAATTATATATAAAATTATGTATATCGTCACTAAAACTAAATAAAAATTCAGCTTCGTCAGCTGTATTTACTATCCTAATTTTGGTTCGCGGGTTGTTCCCTTTACATATTCGTTCCTATGCTGATAAATTTTATACTCCTCTATTCTATTCATTTTTCGTCATTTTTCCAGTCTGTGCAGGATTTCTAAATTGCTGTGCTATAATTGCTTCTAAATTGCTACTCCTTGCTTACACAGTATAGTAAGTGTGCTGTTGATGAGATCAGATGTTCTGCATCTTTTGACTGTGTTATTGGTTTTCCCACATCTTTTACGTGTTCTTTAAATCGTGTAATAAATTTCCGACCTATTTGTCCGATGTAGATGGGTTTCCATTTTATTTGTTGTCTTTTTTGAAGCTCATCAAAAGTTTACAATTGTAGCAGTTCAGTAATATTACGTTTTTATGTACGAACGAATTTTTAAACATGAACAAATCCGAGTATGTTCGTGTTGGGTAAAAGATGTAATAATGTATATATTAAGTCCCAGAACGTCCCAATTTGCAATATAAAACTATTTCATTTTTTTGAAGTGCATATTTTCTATATTTAGGCAGCTACTGAAGAGTTCAGTCTGCAAGGTACTCTCTGTTGGGTCGATTTTACCATTTAAAAAATACATACCCGGGTATGTCGTGTTGACACAAGGGTTAAATTGTTGAAATCTTAGAGGGTTGGTCAATCCGTCAATCGTATAATACATAAAGTATTCGAACTCGTGGTTATATAACGTTCGTGTGTTCGTTGTGTTCGACGATGAATGTAGCCGTGACTACATTACCCACATTGAACCCTAATATTATTGTAATGTTAATTGGAACTCAGAATCGGTGCCTTAGCATTACTTAGTTCTTTCAATCGGTGGGAGGATAAACAAGGTTGAGTATCAAATCGTTTACATCTTTGCTAATGCTAGACAAAATGTAGCGAGCACCAATCAATTTACGAGTTGCGAGTAGATTCAAAAAGCTCTATATTATAATTCGAACTCAGAACCAAAACAGTAATCCTGAAGTTCTTTATTTTGGATTCTTGTACTTGTATAATTGTGCGATAAGCAAAATTCGCATCGACTGATTCGAATGACGTTTATCCGTTCCGTTTACTGTTTCGATGTCGCTCGTTGGGTGTATATTGATAGTGTCATGGCATTTGTTGGACTAAAATAATTATTTGGTGGTTTTTCGAAAGCGAAATTTTGGAATAAAACGGCGGTAGTAGTTTACTATGTACATATATCAATTACCAATTCCGTGAGCCGAATAATGAGACCAGAAATATATTTTGATTTCTTAATATCGATACCAAATACTTCGAGTTTTGTTTAGGAGAAAGCGAAGCTTCAACGATCGTCTTCAACGATTTCGTTGATAAAAGTTTGAAACCTTAACGTAAACGTGCTACGTAAAGATTGGCTAAGATCTCATTAATTTCTGGTTCATCTTTTTCTTGGGTACTGGGATTTGGATTATCCGATTTTCCATTAAAATTCTTCTTTTAAACACATTGGAGAAATATTATAGCTTATAGTTGTTTGAGACTACCATTCCCTATGATTCCGTCGAATGAATTTAGTTTCGACAAGATGAAACAATTTTAACCTAAGACGTTAAATGGAACCAATTCCCGCAAGCTCAACAGGAAATTTAAAGCTCAACACATGCGATAACGAAATCCCATTTCAGAACTTTAAAGTGCAGTTCTAACCAGCAGTACAGCACAATTATTGGAGCACAACTATTGGAGCTGTTGCTCGACGCACTTAATTTGTCTCTTTGAGGGAAAGCTGTAGATGTATTGTAAACTGTATCCGCAACTGAAAGAAAGTAAGAGCCACACGTCAGAAAATTATGCAGGATTCAACTCCAAAACAAACAACAGCTATCGAAATCGCAAAATGTATCGAAACTGGCGCATGCTTACAGTAACCACTGATATATTGAAGTTGCCCAAGTTGGATTCAAAGGATATCACGCAAATAAAGGCACTAATAAAATGTGAGAGTGTACCCTTCCAGTAACGTACTTTATAATGCGGTTCAATCATCGGTTTATCGTATCTAGAATAACTGATGAATGTATCATCGGTCTTGATGTTACTAAGAAATACCAGGTGGTCGTGCATCTGGATAACCAGGCACTAAAATGGCGCAACGTAAATGCCGCAACGTAAAAGTACCGTAAAAGTATTGTTGTCTGTGAGAACCTTGGAAAAATTGCAGCAAAAATTACTGGTATATGTTTTGAACGTGAGCTCATTAACAAATGTTACCAGAAAAGGGATGGTCATTAGCCCAACTGAGGGTATTAACTATATTGCCAACTGCCAGTAGAAACAATATCGCCGATCAGCAAACCGTAATTGACGACACCCTGGACATGCTGTCAGGGGCCAAGATTTGCAGTACATTGGATTTGAAAAGCGGATATTGGCAAATAGCAATTCATCCTGATGATAAAGAGAACACGACCATTTCAGCGGGAAACGATTTTTACAAAATTGTAGTACTGACGTTTGAATTATGCAGTGCGCAATTCATGCGCATCCTAAGAAGCCTTAATTGGGAAAAATATCTGACTTATTTGGATGACATCATTGTACTATGCCGCACGTTTGATGAACACTGTAACAATCTTTAACAAGAACTACAAACTACCTGGGCGGCAGGATTGAAGTTAAGTTTTAAGCAATGGTGTACGAACGGATTCTTCTACAACAAAGGATATTACCCAGTTAAGAAGTTTCTTAGAATTATACTCCTATTATCGACGATTTGTGCCAAACTTTGCAGACCGTTGCATGTTACTACTTTGGTTTTTGTGTAACAAGAAGTGTTTGTTTTATTCATTTTTAAAATATTAAACATTTTTAAATTTATTTAATTTATTTTTCTACTCTGTAACTATAAATATTAAATAGCCAGCAATGACTTTAAAAGAGGGCGTTCTAATTTTACTGCTCGAGTCGGTAATAATCAAGGATGGCACAATTCATTATAAATGAGCTTGCCCAAAATAAGTTGTGTCGTTCTCAAAACTCTTGAAAAAATAAAATAAATATTCTGTAGCACAGGGGTCGACGCTCAAAGTGTTACCAACTTCATGCTGCTGTAGCAACCAAACGGCTAATAACAGTGCGCTCATTTTTGACAAGCCTTATTACGTTAAGTTGTGTACAAGCCTACGGAACCATATCGTTTTACGTCGCACTTAAAAAAAGTAATCGAAATGTAATTCAAACCCAATAGTGTTATTGCTTAGTATTTGGCTGGTAAATCGCAGCCAGCCATTGTTAATGAGCTACGACATGTACATGTGAACAAAATGTTTGTGTATCCTTGCAATGATACTGGTGGCATAAACGCCATAGAGGTGGACATCGAAAAACAGTATCATCGAAAGAAATGGTTCGAAAGATGAAGGCCAGAATTCAACGCAATTCACGACAAAGCGCAGTTCAATTGGCGAAAAATCTCAATGTGTCTGTCTGCTTGCATCATCAAAAATTAACTACGATTGAAGCCCTACAAAATACAAAAAGTGCAAAATTTTACACCTGCACAAAAGTCAGTTCGCCTAGCAAGAGCAAAGGTGTTAAAACCCTTGCTCGTTGGTGGCGAGGTTGAGAGTCTGGTGTTTTCTGATGAAAAAAATTGTATGGTTCAGAAATATGTAAACAAACAAAACGATCGTATTTAGTTAGAGTCTCAAATCAAAAGACAATTTTGACCAGCGAATTGCTCTGTGAAAGCAAGCGCCAGTATCAGTGGCGGGTTTGGCCGCTGTAACTGCCACAGGACGGTCACCACTCATTTTAATTGAACATGGCGTAAAGGTAAATCAACAAATCTACTCAGACTCGGCACCATCCCATAAAGCCTGTGAAACATTTTTTACTAAAAAATAGTTCCCGGCTTCATTTCTTCACAACAATGGCCACCATTGGACTTAAACCCAATGGATTTTTCCATGTGGTCTATTCTGGAGGCCAAAGTATTAGCTAAAACGTATGAGAAATGCCATCAGATCACATTCGTGCAGCGTGTGAAGCCTTCTCGGACAGACTCGATGCTATTATCCGCGCTAAAGGTGGCTATGACGAACAATAACATATTTTTTGTTAATTTGAAATGGTTTTACGACATACTGACGTTTTGAAATGAACAAAATCAAAATTGACAAATTTACAGCATTTTTAATTGGCAACACTCAAGTGCCGACCCCTGTAGTGTAGTCCTCATTGACTTACAGAAAAAAGTCGACCATTTGAGTGGAACGTAGAGCTTCAAAAAGCATTTGAAGAAATAAAGAAGAAATTATATAGCGCTCCTGTTTTGGTGTATCCGCAGGCCTATGGCATGTTCATCTTGGAAACAGATGATAGGAACGCCGCGAGAATAGGTGCAGTGTTATCGCAGAAGCGATAGAGAGTGCAAAGAACGAGTTGTTGCATATTAAAGTCGATCCCTCTGTCAAGCAGAGATACCCTATTGTGTATCATTTCCATAAATATCGCTGGCACTCGCTAAGATTAAATGACGGAACTGGCAAATACCCAATAACGGCGAAACTAATAAACAGTAAATTGTACTACCGTCAAATCGGATTTGAGAAGTTATACAAAAAACACATGGCGTAAGATCCGGAGGACATTTGGGAATTAATGAAATCTTGGATAAGATCAGACACCGGTTTTCTTGGAACAATTGCGGCAAGAATATTGAAGATTAGTGAAGACTGATGGTTGGTATTGATTGCTCCGGCCCATTACCAAAGCTGTGAGGAAAGTTAAACTTGTTTGGTGGACTTCGGCACTTTCGGAGTGCCAAAAAGTCTGTAGGTCTGCTTTCAATACAGCGAAAAGATCGAGAGAAAGTCAAAACTGGAACTTCTATAAGGAATGCTTCAGAGTATACAAAAGGGAAACAAGGGAGGCGCAAAGGAATTCGTGGAGGATTTTTTGTGATTTCGTGGGGTCTCGGATACCTTGCGGTTAAGAAAGATTGTCTCTACTAGTCTAGCTGTTCCCGGCTATCTGAAAAAATCGGATGACAAATGGAAAGTTTCTAGTGAAGAACCTCTTGATCTTTTAATGGAAAGTCACTTCGCGGATAGTGATGATGCGTCGATTGCGGAGTCTTTAGTTGACTGCATGTCTAGGGATGACTGCAGCGTTCAATTGTTGTGTGCAAAGGATATTCTGAATACACGGAATATAAAATGGGCTATTAACAGTTGTAAGTCCTTTAAGTCAGCTGGTCCGGATGGGATTGTGCCAGCAGAAATTCGTGATGTTCATACCGAAAGCGAGTAGAAGCTCGCACAGCAACTCTAAGGACTTAAGACGAATATCTCTGTCATCTTTTCTGCTGAAAACCATAGAAGGTTAATGGATGTCCATATGGTGGCGTTTCTCGATTTCAACTACGCGAACAGTTAGGGAAGGATTATTGCCACTTGAGATTGAATAAACCGTAACCAGGCTAATTAATCACCTGCTCGGTATCAGCTGATTAGGGTTATAGCGGAGATGGGGTTAAGTCTCCATTAGAAGGCGGGTTGTTCGGGGAACACCCCAGGGAGATGTCCCCTCTCCTCTTCTTTGAAATGTAGTAATCAATGAACTACTAATGAAACTGGAGGGGGAAGAAATAGGCGTGGTTGCTTATGCCGATAACGTAGTGGTACATGTCTCGGGGAAGCACCTATGAACAATCAGAGATGTGATACAGATTGCGTTCTCAATCACTGTGGGTTGGGCCAGCAGATGTGGTTTGAGGATTAACCCATCTAAACCAGAGCTTGTTCTTTTCACTAGGAGATATAAAATTCCGGTATTGGTTCCACCACATCCAAATGATACTATTCTGGCCCTTACTGATAGAAAGAAAGAAGAAAGCCACTGTGGCACTCTACTTTTGTAAAAATGCCATCGGAAGGAAATGGGGCTTGAAACTGGAGCTATAATGCACTGGCTTTACAGGGCAGTAGTAAGGCCCGTTCTACTGTATGGTGCGAGTGCATAACGACCAGCTCTGGAGAAATTAACATACAGGAACATTATGGGGAAGGTGCAGAGGGCAGCCTGCTTGCTCATTAGTGGGGCGTTGAAAATGACCCCCACTAGTGCCTTAGAGGTCATGCTGTACCTTGTCCCGTTGGATATTATCGATAAGCAAATAGTGGTCAATATGGTCGACCGGCTATCAGCGATTTCGAGGTTGAGTGCTTGCAAAAAGGGCACTCAACTATGGACAGTTCTGTGAGGGATTACCTGGTGAATTTGGATTATATAACGCCACTTTTGTTCTTTTACTTGCGTTTTAAGTTGATTCTCTCTTCCAGAGAGATTAGAAGAATGGTCTCATTATGGGGACCGGGCTAGTTAAATTCTTCACCGACGAATCTAAGCTCGATGGTAGAGTGGGAGCTGGTGTGTTCTGTTGGAAATTAAATGGAAATCTATCTTTTCGCCTACCTGATTACTGTAGCGTGTACCAGGCTGAAATTATAGCGACTAAAGGACCTCTTTAAACTGGTTGAAGCACAGTGTAATATCGTTTACTGATATCGCTGGATTCAGTTTATCTGGCGTCAAGGGTGGCGTTAGATTGTCACGCATCTCTTAACGAGATGAGCGAACACTTCAATGTCCAGTTTGTCTTTGTTCCGGGCCACACTGACATTGAGGGAAATTGCAGGGTAGACGAATTACCAAAATAGGGTACAACTCGCCAACTAGAACTAGAGAGAGAATGTGTAGGAAGGCTTATATCTGTGCTGAAACCAGCAACTCATAGGAAAGCAGTTACCTTGGCAGATGCTAGGTGGCTCGACAGTCCGACTGGCAGGATAGCGAAAGAAGTATGGCCTGAGCTGAGCTTGAGTTGAGAGCTTGCGATTTAAGATCTTGATCATACTAAGGAAGCGTGACTTAGTTAGAATTGTAAGAGTAATTACCGGACACTTCTTTTTCGGAGATCAAGCGGAAAGGCTGGGTCTGGATGCAAATGAACTGAAATGAATGATGCTGCAAAGACGAGGAGGAGGATGAGGAGACTCTTGTTCACTTCCTATGCTCATGTCTTGCGCTAGCTGGCAGAAGACATGATCTCTTGGGCAAATATACTATGGACATCCTCTCTGATATCGAAAGCTGTAATGTGCGAGATGGGTTTATAGGGAGTTTAATGATGTCGAATCCTGTGGTATCACAATGGGCCAATACTGGACGAAGTATGCGGTACCAACCACTGAAATCTAACCTAACCTAACCCGGACAGTAGCCGATACATTTGTCAACAATTTGATTTGCAGATTCGGAGTACCGCAAGTGCGACAAGTTGTCATTGTTTCAAGAACTGTGCAAAATTCTTAATATAAAGAAGACCTGTACCACTCCATTATATTCGGAGATTTGAAGAACATCTGCGGAAGGAAGTCAATGCCCACCAGGATAACTGGAATCGATGTATACCCCTGTTCATGTTAATGAACACGGTGTTGTTTGGCAGAGAGCGTCGCCTACCTTGTGATATGATGTTTGGGTTATCAGA
Organism: Nephrotoma guestfalica; assembly: GCA_963691935.1. Lineage (NCBI taxonomy): Eukaryota > Metazoa > Arthropoda > Insecta > Diptera > Tipulidae > Nephrotoma > Nephrotoma guestfalica. The sequence goes on from OY829915.1 coordinate 173,200,002, forward strand.
AAACGAACAAGTCGCGCAGCATTCATACGTAGCCGATCTAAGACGCAGAATAAGCATGATTCATAATGAAGTAAGAAACAGTTGAAAAGGCCAGCTATATAATGAAAACGAGATTTGACCTAAGAGCGGACAGCGAGGGAGTTTGAGCGGGAGATTGGTTTGGCTATACAATCCCAAGAGAAGAAAAAATATCACAAAATCTACAACGAAGTTGGCATGGACCTGATAAAATAATTAAACGAATTAACGATGTTGTATATCGGATTTAACTAGGTGCCAGAACTAACATTAAAGTGGTCCACATTGATAGATTACAACGATACAATATGAGGAAATTAGACGAGTCAGAGTCCATACATTTATTGATGCGATTATTATTCTTCATTCCATGTGCAGTCCATCGCGAGATGCAATAAATGGAATAATTTCGAACAGCGGTAGACATGTAATTTAAACAGAAAACAGTGCAAGTTAAAAGTAGAACTTGATCAGTGCGAGAAGTAAAAGTGAAATAGTGAATTGTTTTAACTTAATAAACGCTGAGTGTTTTATTGGCAAAATTCAGTACGAGTCCGTATCGAACGCCCGAAATTTGTAATACCTTAATATCTGGTTTGCTAAAGTCAACGATTTCCAAATTACTCTCGAATATTAAATTGGGAAATTTCTGCATAAAAACTTAAAACATTTGTACACGATATATAGATTACAATCCAAGTTTTATCCGAACTGCTTGTTTTTATTTATCAAGTAAATCTGATTTTTATGAATGAAAAATAAGGAAAATGGAAAATCAATTTTATTACTGTGTCTCATGCAGCCAATCACTAAACGTACATGACATAATATTTTATGAAATCAATACAGCGACGATAATTTAAAAATAATATCTCACACGACACCGATTATTATTTTAGTGACGATATAAACATGTAAGCAATATCGTTATGTTGTTTGTTTTCGATAATATCCTTAGCGTTTGCATCAATCGTTATTGTAAATAATGAAGAAAACATGTATCGTCTTCCTACCGTGAATAACGAAGAAATTGTCATTGTATATATCCGATGCGTATTAATGTTTATAGCAACAACAGCATCGGGAAGATTTATTTCTTAGTTAATAAATTTATTTATTTTTTCAATATTACAACTGATTCGGATATCACCTAGTAATGTAACTATCTTAAATTAGTTTCTCAGTTTAAGATGAGTAACCTGTTGCGGTTACTGAACAACAATAATTGAATAAGAAATAATTAGAACTGCCCACTGTTGTGTATCTACGCGTAATCTAGAATTTTCGACATGTTGATGTCGAAAATTCGTCGACAATTCGTAGAGTATGTAGAATATTCGTAGACAATGTAGAGTATTGCGTTTTATTGTTGATTTTTCCATTGTGTAACGGATTGAAATCACATTCCGCCCCCCAACTCATCCCATCAAATTTTCTTTATTTACCTAACATGCCTTGGGAAACAATATTCCCAAATATTCGCAAATTAAATGACCGGCATGTCAATTCTCCCACATTGTGTTTACACTTTATCAATTGCAAGCCATTGAACTTATCTACATGAGATACTTTCTATGAGAAATTCGCTCATATAAAGCATAAACATTGTGTGTTATAATTGAAGATAACAACTTCACCCATAAGGAACTCATATTTAGGCCAAATTTTCCTCTTTTACGTATGCAAACGTAACGTCTTTTTCTTCTTCTACGAAATTTGATTTGGTGATGCATAATGTTTGCAAAAATATACTTCCTATGTTGAACGTCAAGTAAATTCGTAGAAATTAATTTTATGTGAGCGACATTTATGCTTGTTCAGCATAGAGGCGTGGTTTGATTGTGGGAATTTTCTTGGTGTTCGATCTCTGTTTTTCAACTATTTCCTACAATCATAAACAGCAAAGATGAGTATACCTAAATATCGCGAGTATTGGAAAAGGAGAGAGAGAGTGTTCTTTTTTTAGAGTTTTTTCGGCGCGGTGGAGTAGCTTAGTCACATTACGACAGTTAAGTGTTGAAAATAAAATTCATTAAGTTGGGTAGAATTTATTATTTTTTTTTTGGTTTAATTAACAAATGTTTAACAAGATAAAATCGATAGAAAAAAATTCCTTCCTTGGACGGGAACTGTTGTTGTGTTCAACTTCTTTTCTTTCTACCAGAACCACCTTAATACCTCTTAGCTTACTAACAACGACTATTGGTCCGAGGCCAATATCTTCTTTTTTTATGGTTTTGAGTAATTAAAATGAAAATTTAAGCCCCCGCAATATACAACCAAGATTGATTCGATCCGCTTAATGGGTTGATGACGCTACCATTACCTAGGAGTCCGGTACCCCAATCAACCCGCCTCCTTCTCAAATAGGGGTTAACTAGGCCACTATCTGGGCACCCCAACACCCATGCCATTTCCACTTAAAAACTGAGCTGCGGGAATAATTTGCTGGCAAATTCTGAAATCGGGCTGGCCCCAACCAAGTTAGAGGCTAACCCGTTTCAAGTGGCGCCCAAACTTGGAGCATCACATCGGTTCCATACTCAAATAGTTTATATGTACGCAACACTGTGTCAAGTGGCGAGGATGTAATAATTCTGATAATGTTTTTCTGTAGATAAACATAAGAAAATGGAGAAACCTCTTCGGTGTGAGTGCGGCTGCGGTACACTTTAACAACATATCTGACAAGATACAGTAATGGGTCACACACGTACGGAAAAGATTTCATAGTTCTCGTATTCCAGTACTGAATCCTCGTCTTATCAGTTCGTTTGTGCCATTGTTCCAACTCGCACTCCAGGGATTTAATTGATATTCGTGGTAGCAACTGGAACTCGACGAGCCTTTTTGACGATTTTTTAACTTAGGACTGTTATTATGTTAGGCAACTCTTTTTCAAGAGACGTTTAATTATATTAGGCCTTGTCCCAAAGATTAGCGACAGCAAACAAGAACATCTGTTTCAATATAAATTATTTAAATTTCTGCTGGTGTACTGTTTTTGTACAAGTACAACCAACGGTTTTGCGATGCATTATCTGTAAGGGAGAATGACTCGTTTCCCAAATGTAATGGGCATTCTGAGCCCTTTCCCGGCTGGAGAAATTTCCGGGGGTATAAAGTGCTGCTCATTCTCAAGCTAGCAGACGTGTCATTTCGCATCCTAGCTTGCAAAGTACAGCTGCCCTTGCAATTTTTGTTCTACAGTTTATTACCCAGCTACTAGTAAGAAATTACTTTCAGTAAAGAGTAAATTAAATTTAATAAAAATATGCACCAATAGGCACCGCAGTCTTGATAAAAAGAAGGTTAAAGCACTACGAGCTCCAGAAATATGCTAAAGATCACATCCAAGCTACAACTATTTGTTTGGACGAATGGTCTGGGAAATTTGTAATATCGGCTGTTTACTGTCCACCGAAACATGCAATTAAAAAACAGCAATTTATCGACTACTTTAATCAGTTGGGAATCAAATTTCTAGCAGGAGGTGATTACAACGCTAAACATGTGCAATGGGGTTCGAGGTTGACGTCACCCAAGGGCAAGCAACTCTACAAAGCAATAAACGAGAAAAACCTAGATTATTTATCATCTGGACATCCCACTTATTGGCCTACCGATAGAACGAAAATTCCTGATTTAATAGATTTCTGTGTCATACGAGGAATAGCACGCACCAATGCTCAACTCGTTGACTGTTATGATTTATCATCAGATCACTCACCAATAATCGTAACACTAAGTACACAAGCATTAAAAACTGAACCACCCCAACGTTTAATAAACAAACTAACGAAATGGGTTCTGTATAGAAACATAGTAGACGTAAATTGTCATCTGGATGTCCCACTGCAAACACCAGAAGATATCGATGCCGCGCTAGAAAACTTAAGACAAATAATGGAAATGGCTGCAAGAAAAGCTACTCCGGAGTACAAAAATTCGGGAAAAAATAGTAAGCTTTCAAGTAACATTCAAAAGTTATTGGCAGATAAGCGGGCGACTCGGCGGCTATGGCAGCTGCACCAATCTCCTTTTCATAAATGGAAATTAAATAGAGCTATTAAAGCTCTAAGAGAAGCAATACGGGAAGAACACAATCGTGGAATGCAGCATTACCTAAGTGAGCTCACAGCAACAGAGAAAACATATTACTCACTGTGGAATGCAGCAAGAAATTTAAAAAGGCCAGAGCTATCGAACCCACCGGTAAGGAAACCAGATGGTCATTGGGCCAGAAGTGATTTAGAAAAGGCTAACGCTTTTTCTAACCATCTACAAAAAGTGTTCACTCCAAACGAAAAAAATAATGACTGCGTACTACCACAGTTTACGAGGGACGAGTCGAACCCAAATCCAGTAAAATTTAAATGGAAATGCGTCAAAACGGTTATCAAAAACAGGATAAATCCTAAGAAAGCTCCAGGCCATGATCTAATAACTGGAAAAATGATCAAAGAATTACCCGATAGATGCATAAAATATATAACATATATTTTTAATGCGATTATGAGATGTGGATACTTCCTCAAAAATGGAAAATATCTCAAGTCTCGTCGTACAGGCCAATAAGTCTACTTCCGATAATTTCAAAGCTCTTTGAAAAGATGCTACTAGAAGAACTAATACCTATATTAACTGTAGGTCGCATTATACCAGATCACCAATTTGGATTTAGAGAGCAGCACGGCACAATAGAACAAGTGCACAGAATTGTAAACACAATTAAGCTCTCCTTAGAAGAAAAGAAATATTGCTCGGCAGTTTTCTTGGATATTGCGCAAGCTTTCGACATAGTATGGCATGAAGGATTAAATTACAAAATTAAAACTCTTCTGCCTAGACAATTTCATGAAATTCTTGAAAACTACTTAGCCCAAAGGATGTTCCAGGTGAAACAAAGTACGGCCACTACTGATTTAACCGAGATAAAGGCAGGAGTACCACAAGGTAGTGTATTGGGACCTGTGCTATACTTGTTGTTCACAGCTGACTTACCAATAACTGAAAACATAATCACTTCAACTTTTGCTGATGACACAGCTATATTGTTTTCACACAAAAATTCTCAAACAGTATCGAGAGAATTACAAGAACATCTGCACAAAATAGAAGATTGGCTAAAAACTTGGCGGATAAGGACGAATGAATGTAAATCAACACATGTAACATTCACCCTGAATAAACGCACATGTCCGGCAGTAAAATTAAACAATATCACAATTCCTCAACAAACAAACGTCAAATATCTCGGTCTTCATCTCGATAGAAGATTGACATGGAAAAAGCACATTGAAACAAAACGTAATCAACTAAAAATAAAATTTTCTAAAATGTACTGGTTGATCGGAAGAAAATCGAAACTCTCTCTAGACTGCAAGGTTCTACTATACAAAGCGATCCTAATCCCCATATGGACATATGGTATCCAACTATGGGGCTCAACTAGTGCCTCAAATATAGATATTGTACAAAGAACGCAAGCAAAGATACTTCGTAGCATTACAAATGCGCCCTGGTATATTCGAAACAGCAACATCCATAGAGACCTAGGAATTAAACCGTTTAAAGAGACAATAAAATCATGCAGTCTGAAATACCATCTGGAACTGGAATCATACCCTAATGAATTAGCTAGAGAACTACTAAGGCAACCGAAATACAAACGGCCTCGCAGAGCAGATCCTCTAGATTTAATCAACTGAAATATTTAATAATTACACGCATGTTGACCTAACACACTTAAATTAAGTAACTAATAATAATTTAAAAATAATAATGCATACTAATATTAAGCACTAACATAGGTTAAGGCTTAAGTAAAAAAAAAAATATATAGTTTTTAAGAATTTCACACTTCTTGTTAGTTTCGTATAAGAAAGATTCAAGAATAAAGCCTTTGGCAATAGTTAAAAAAAAAATATGGATTTCCTACAAAATCAACACAACGTATAGTTAGGTCGTATAATTTCCGCTTCGTCATTATTTTAAATTTTCATTCCTAGGGTTTTGCAAGTACGCCAAGGTTAGGTTTAGATACGTCCAGGGTATAGCTCAATTTAGTTGTTCAAACTCAGGATCTATTAGTGGACGAATGTTGATTACAAGTTTGAACAGAAACTAGCTGTGGTTATATTACGCGTTTTGGGAATCCTTAGTGTTAATCGGCGCATTACCACGCCCAACTGATAAAAATAGTGATGGGTGTTTGAGAGCCTAATAAAAAGGCCTCATTAACATCAATTTTCTTACTTGATGGTAACATGTTACTCTTACAGTTGAGCTCCTCTAAGGTTAGAATTAGACTGCCAACTTTGGCAACGAGGGCAAGGCTATTATCATGATCATTTGGGTACTTTAATGAACTGTGTTTTCAAATCAACAATAGCAATGAGGATCGCTTAGGACAAGTTAGGAAGTCCATTGCGAGTTTGGAGATGAGTAAATGGAAGTCCTCTACTTTTCCTTGTTTGACGCAAATAGTGGTAATTTTACTGTCATCCCGTGATGGGGGTCCGAAGGATCTGTGGTTTTTTGTATGTGCAATACATTTTTTTGTAAGTTTGTTGTTAAAAGTTTTAAATTTTTTGTTTAGATTAGGTAAAGTTAGGAAGTTTCAAGCGATGATTTCCCAACGAAATTGGAAGCGCCGCCGTAAAAAAAAGGGGGTCGCGTACATCATCCACTTTCCCATTAGACCATCTATGTGTAGTCGGGTATTTACGTAGATGATGTAATGGTTAGGAAAGTATAATATTAAGTTTAATTTAAATAAAGAATGAGGTTGGCGCAATCCCATTCAGTTAAGTTAGAAAAGTGGGATTGAGGTAGCGCCATCAGCAATAATAGATATTATTAGGTTAAGTTAAGGGTTATAAAATATTCAAATTTAAAATGTTATAGAAAATTTTTTTTGAACTTAAAATGAATATTTGAACTAAATTAGTCTAAGTTAATAGGGTTAGAATGAAAATAGTAAAGATAATGTGATACAGGGTAGGACGGGATAAAGGAGTACCTTGTCAAGAGAAACAACTAAACATACTTCCAATGCTCAACACGAGTGGGACCAGTTTCGTACGTTATATTTTGCAGGAAGCCGAAGCCGTTTAACAACATCAGCACTTGCCTCCGCAGTACTGTCATTTGGTTGTCCTTTAACATAACTATCCAACTGGCATAAAGGAAATTACATAGACACTCGGATCTATGTGTGAACTATCAAGGACATTAACTCAGACAGACCCGGAGCATAAATTCAACTACAATAAAACCATTGGGTCCCAAGTGGTACATTACTTTCTGCGAAAACTTGGCTGTAGTCATAGCAACAGGACTAAAGATTAATATTTCTGATGATTCACATCAACCAAGATCACAAAAAATACATTTGAACTTCAGACAATGCAATTCAACTAAATTTGGACTATAAATCGTCAAATTGAAAATACTATCCAGCTATGGAGCTTAAAAATTGAATGTGATTTGCGATAACTAGATCGTGAAAGTTTTCTGATTTCCTCGTAAAAACTGAGCTGCGGCCGAGGCAAACCGGGCTGGCCTCAACCAAGTTAGAGGCTAACCCGTCTCAAGTGTGTTTTAGTTGGAATTTGCCATCTCACAGTGATCCAGTTCAAATTGCAAATGTCCAATATTATGTAAAGTTATAGCGCCACATATTGCATGCATTACTGGCAAATGGGTAAGTGATGATCTCATGCTGTATAAGATAGCGGAAATTTCTCAGCGGAAAATAAGATATTTCGCTAGCGTAGATTTTTTATTCATTTTGTATCTCTTTTTTCACATCCCAGCGGAATAAAATATTAAAAGTGTTTAAGGATCACTCTTTGAAACTGAAAATGACTTAATGGCCGCAGAAAATCAAAAAATTATAGTGAAAGTTCTAATCCATCAATTTTCCCCAAATTCTCCTCGTGGTCTCAGTATGACCTAAGCTACTGTGAAGCTAGAGAAACAATCGAAAGTATTGGTTACGAGTGGAAGATTTTGAGATATTGGCCAAAGACAGAAAATAAACTAATAAAATATTTAAATTTTCAAAAGTATTGGTTATGAAACGGCCTAGTTTAGCCCAGCATGAAGAGATCCTAGAATTTTGTCCTAAGTTTTGGACCCCTGATAAATACATTTATCCAAATATTATCGTCATTCTTTTAGAATGGCGGAAAGACGGAATATTGTTAAATTTCAAGATTTAATTTACCGAATTCCTTTAGTTCGGAGATCAATCAATTTGTAATTTTAAGGATCACTTTTAATATTTTATTCCGCTGGGATGTTTTATTTAGTGAAAAAAGAGATACAAAATGAATAAAAAATTTCCGCTGGTAATTATATAACAAAATAAATTCTCTTTTGTGATCGTGCTGCCACTTGCGGCGAGTAGCGAAATCTCTTATTTTCCGCTGAGAAATTTCTGCTATCTTATACAGCATGATGATTTCACTTTTCGTTTTTGGTGATTTGTTTTCAAACATATAAGAATTTCGACAAAATAGTCGAACTGAACTAAGCAGGTAAAAAGTTTATTTTGAAATTGTCAATACTGGCAGATAAAACCTGCCAGATTCACCTGCTTCCGGTATTTCAAATTAAAACTTCAGTTTAGAATTTTTTTACGGCTATTTAATACACTGGAACAGAATTCTATCTAATTCTGTTACTGACCTATCCCAGTAATACAAATTTACTAATAGCATGGCCTCGAAGATACTACATATCATCAACTCTTTCTAAGTAATGTGAGTGTTTAGTGTTTATACCAACGTGTGGTCATTTGTTTTTTGTGTTAAAGTTTTTTTCATTTTTGAGTGAGATATAAGTTTTTGTTGTTGTATAAAATTGGATTTTTTAGTGTGTCTAAACATAATAAAGAGTGTTTGTTAAATTAATCTAGATCGTTTTTGTTGTTTTTTTAAATTTTTATTGTTGCGTGCAGATTTATATTTTGGGTAAGTTAGAAGTGTAAGGAGTTTTAATTAACAAATTAAATAACGATAGTGGGTTGCTACCGACAGAGGGTAAAAAATAAATTGATGTCGCTAAGCGTCTCGTTTCTTTTACCAACTTAGATAGCATACCACTATCAGTTTTATTTTTCTTACTAACACTATTACCTATTAAGGCCGATGTGCCGGTCAGTTTTGCCAAAACGATGAGTTGATAGGTTAGGCCACTACTTTCGGTATGCCTGACCTAATACTTAGTGGGTCGTACACACACAGATGAGTTTCTTACATCGCCGTTTTTTTGTACCGGATCTCCGAATATTCAGTTCGCCTGTGGCAAGTCCCAACTCGCACTCCAGGGGGTGAACTGGTTTTTGTGGTGGTATATGGAACTCGGAGGTCTATTTATTTTATGCACTAATAAAAATTTTGTGCGGTTTTCGGGTACCTGGTACAACGTGCAATTTTGCAATTCTAATCCCTTTCCTGCCAAGCGACGATCTTGGATGGTATAAAGGGCTGCTCATTCTCAGGCAAGTTGACACCTCATTCTGCATCCCAGCTGGCATTGTAATACTGAACCCCTAATCATTTATTGGCAATTTAGTGTGTGGCTAAAATTTACGACAGGTTAAATTTTGTAACTTTTAAAAATCAGAAAAATGGAATTTCCAATTTATTACTTAATATTTAAGATTTCGCTTACTTTCCACTTCTGTTTTTAAAAATTTTTAAATTGTCATCCTTCGGGATGTGGTCGCCAGTCTACTCGTTTCGGTGATAATTGCATCAAGGATACAACTTATTGGGTTGGTCATACTTAGAAGTCTACAAGTGGATGTGCATTGAATACAAGTTGGCCATAAATCAGTCGAGTTGGTATCGCAAAGTAAGGGAAATTTGCAGCAGCTAGCGGCGTGTTGTTGTTTCTGTTCGAATGAACAGTTCGGCCTACCACTCACACGGTCAGTACATCGTCCAAGGGGATTTTGAAGGATGACTGTGAGTCGATTAGGTAAAGTAACGAAATATTAAACGGCTACACCAAGGCAGTGTGTCTCACTTGCGAGAAAATCGAAGTTATGAATGCCATTGCTGTGTAGGGTACATTTCCCTTTTTTCCTGTCCTTTTTTGACCCTAGTTGACCCCACTTACACACTTGTTAAAAGTGCCTTTACCTGGATGTTTCTAGCGAATCTAAAAAACGTGAACGCCAACATCATCCACTTTCCCATTACACCATTTATAGTCGGGCATTTATAGATCATGTAACTGTAAAGTGAAGGCTGGTATATCGCACGCGATATTATGAATATACCAGCGTCGTTATTTAAGTCAATAGCAGTTAAGAAAGTATAATATTAAGCTTAATTTAAAGAAAGAATGAGGTTGGCGCAACTCCATTCCGATTAGTTAGCAAAGTGGGATTGAGGTAGCACCATCTACTATAATATAGTTGGTAGGTTAAGTTTAAAATTCAAAGTTAAGTTTAAATTTAATTTCATCAAAGCGCACCACTTTAGTCGAAGGATAGGCTTGAATTAAATAAGGTAACGCAAAGTTAGAAAAGTGGCACGGGTACATATCACATTTATATCCCGATTTATTCGTATTTTGATGATATGTCATTTCGTCAAGAAGCACGAAAGCATTTCTACAATGTATACGAGGAAACTCAAGATGTGATTTGAAACTTGCAACAGACCTAGTAAGGGTACGTTTTTAAATATTTATTAATAAAATAGTAGGTAAATGTGCCATAAGGGTTGACATTTTGTATTCTATAATTTTATCATATTGTCGTGCCATGGAACGGAACTTGCAGGAAGGAAATACTCTCAGAATTAAGCCCGTGCTAATTAAGCTGGTCAAAATTGTTGACAAAAATTTGGGTTCTTAAACTACAGCTACTTTGTTCAACTTGGGAAGAACAATGTTCCATATCTAAACCTTGTTCCAAATAGGCGACCTTCTTCCTACGTAAGTAATTATGCAAGTAGCAATATGTCAGTACTACTTTTAAGCAGAAGTGCAGCGTACAGATATGGCGCCACATGAAAATTTTTCTTCCTGCTTCATTTACAAGCTTCATATAAATATTGAGGTGTTTGAGTGATTTTACCGAAATAAAATTTGCACTATGTGATAGCTATTATTAATTCCTCCATCATCTGATGCTTTAACATTTTATTGCGCAGTGAAGATTTTGTTCATTGAAGAACGATCGCTCAAAATAGTTTATTATGACAGATCCGTATTTGGTTTTAAAATGTATATACATATGTCTGAATTTCTACTTTTTGAAATAGATTTCAGACGTTTTTATAAAATTGTATTAACTTAATTGTATTAAGAATATTTACAAAATTGTACAACACAACTTCCTATAACATCTTGGGTTCAAATTTTTCAAATGTGGGGTACAAATAAACCCCATGAAGTCGAAATGGTTAATTAAACAAAGAAATCATAATTTTTTTGATTGATAACGGACATAACATTGTCTACATTCTCTACATTGTCGACGTCTAATTTTTAATTGCCTACGTGCATCCTCTGCACATGTAGAATATTAAATAACTACACGGTGTATACAATACAGAACAACACTGGAACTGCCCAGCTCCAGCGGTTTCTGTCTGTGGAGTCTCCTCGCTACATTCTCCTCGCTCCTTTGGTGGTGTACAAACGATGGATATCATCATTATCATGTCGAGATAATCGTCTTACTTGTTTCCTTGCTTGCTTCTATATTTCATCGGTGACGTATTCCATATTCAAGTCCCTGCGAAGGTTGTCGTTCCTAATGTACCATCGGGCCTACACAATCCCTCGCAGCACTTTATTTTGGAAGCATTGCACCATTTGTACATTCGTTTTCTAGGCTTACATTCTAGGCTTATTTACATTTTCCTATATTTGATGTTTAATTCTTCTTTTTTCTTCTTGATGTATTCTTTCTATCTTAGCTTAGCATAGCTTAGCATATGGAATTTGGTTTGAGTTAAGAACCACGGGAACGCAGTTTACATTTTGGTTTGTCAAGTTGAGGTGTATACTGATTCGTCTTCATTTAATAAGATGCGCCATTTTTTACTCCAATTGCTCACAGTGGTTACTATACATTTTGAAGTTTGCTTGTTGCCTCCGAAATATATTTTCCAACTGCTAGGATAGTTATATCACTGCAGTGTTTTGAATATTCGGCCAGCCTCTCGTATAAATAATAAACAGAATGTTCACTACTTTATTCTTTTTAGTTCATAGAATTTTCAAATTTTACTCTAAAGGTTCGATCTGCTATGTAAGATTGAACAATTGATAAAATTGCTTAGGCAGGTCTCGATGCAATTTATATACAAGCCCTTAGTGCCAAACTTTGTCGAAAGCTTGAGCTACATCTAATAAAATACTGGAGCGG
>OY829915.1:173812619-174052929 GCA_963691935.1 Nephrotoma guestfalica
ATAAAATACTGGGCTAGATAATAGACCGATGATGTTGTTATAACAACAACAGCAATGCTAAAAATTATAACATGCATAAGAAACATATCGATATACATATATGTACATCCGTTAAACACCGATGACATGGAATATATCAATTTTTTCTATTGACTAGGGCACTTACATTTATTTTTTGCATAGTCAATAGTTTTAAAATGATTTTTTTTTTATATAAACCAAATGAACTATTGAAGAAAACGTTAGTTCTTACACAACAGCAAACGTGTTTCTGGCTACCCCCCTGACCAACAGCAAGCGAAAAACATTCTAAGTAATTATTATTGTCCACTAACAAATTTATGATTTGACTATATAAAAATACGGTCAAACGTTGACCGTTTGCCGTTGAACCTCCAGAAAAAAAATCGAGCTAGATGAAAAGTTAACGCTCTTCAACAACAAGAACGAGAAATTATAATGGAACAATTGCTGAAAGAACAAAAGGATCTGGACGAACAGGTACAGAAGCTAATCACAAATATAAGAAAGGATCCAGCTGTCAGAAGAACAAAGGCCAACCTGAAAAAAGGAGAGAAGAAGTCGTAGATACCTACAATAGATACAAGGAAAACGACAAGTTATTAATAAACTACGAAGGTGCATAGATAACTTGCCTTACATGGAAGAGCGTAAGCACATAAAAAGTGCTTATGATATCATAAGGTGGAAATTGCTGCAACAACTCCAACTATAAAAGCAGCAGATGGCCTCGCAACTGAAAAACACCGAAAATAACAGCAACAACCAAGCTATCAGTCAGCACAACTACGGCATCAATAAAAATCGCATTCAAATTGATAATCCCTACGATACAAGATAACAACGATGACCCCAAGAAAATAGTGCTCCAAACCTGCACCGACCAAATTAGCCCGCCTCAATGAAACCTGTATCATGATTTGTAATTTATTACAACAAATCCCGATTTTATTACAGTTACCGTTTTCGAGGAACGAGTGGTCGGTTTTGGTTTCAATTAAACCTGAACCGCCAAACTGTAACTTTTGATGTAGCTATGATATCCGGATGGTTCTTGGACCAGAATTTATTACAAATTAATTACATTGAATAAGTTAGTTTAAGACCACCCGTATAACTTGCCTAAGAGTAAATTTCACCCTAAAACGATTATTTATTTCAAAAACGTCAATTTAAACAACTTTAATAAAGTTTTTTACACCAGACTGCCACCAGATTTTGGGAAAAATGTTGCTCTTGAAATCTTGTCGAGAGTAGAACAATCTTATCCAGGTGTGTAATCTGTTAGATTACACGGAATTATCTCCAACCGGTAAAGGTTTAAAATATGTTATTTAAAGTTCGATTTTACATTTACTTTACTTTACTTTAATAATTTATTACACACTTGGATAAGGTTGACCTGCCCTCAACAATGTTCAAGGAGTAACATTTGGTGGCGGTCTGGTGTTATTAAAATCGAAATTTAAATAACAAATTTCAAGCCTTTAATGTTTGAAGCCAATTCCATCTAACCTGACTCAAACATAATATTTTGCACACGTTGATAAGGTTGACTTGCCCTTCGCAAAGGAACACTTGACCCAGTATCTGGTGGCGGTCTGGTGTAATAAATTATTAAAATTTGTAAAGTCGACCATTAAATTAAAAATTTGAAGCCTTTACCGTTTGGAGTCAATTCCATGAAAATAATTTATTACACAAGTGAACAAAGTAATAAACTATTAAAGTTGGTAAAATCGAACTTTAAATAACATATTTGAAGCCTTTACCGGTTGGAGCCAGTTCCGTGTAACCTGACACAAAAGTAATTTATTACACAACTGCATAAGGTTGGCCTACACAATGTAATTAATTTGTAATAAATTCTGGTCCAAGAACCATCCCGATATCATAGCTACATCAAAAGTTACAATTTTGGTGGTGCAGGTTTAATTGAAACCAAAACCGACCACTCGTTCCTCGAAAACGGTAACTGTAATAAAATCGGGATTTGTTGTAATAAATTGTAATAAATGTGTAACAACTTATGGTGTAGGTTTCATTGAGACGGGCAATTCAATTTGATCAATGCAGGTTTAGAGTACTCAAGAAAAGGCTACTCATAATGCAGTTAATAAAAATTAACCAATTGAAGCATATTATGACGCAAGCATACGGCCTCATAAAGGAAAGAAACGAACCTGAATACCTAGAACAAAAAATTAACCAACTAAATACGACTATGGAAAAAATAGGTGAGCTGCACGAAGAGAAACAACTAAAGAAAACATAAAAAATCAAGAATCTTTGAAAAACAACCTTTACTTCGAGATTGTTGCGCCAGCCTTGCGAAAGATTGTACTGCTTAGCTCCAACAGGTGGTACATAAGATGATTGAAACCAAGTGAACCAGAGAAACTAACTGCAGCAACCAAAAAACTGCAGGTTAAACGAAATTGATATACCAAAGTTCAATGGGAACTATCATGATTGACTTGGGTTCCATGAACTGTTCACAAAATTAGTGGACCAAAACGTCAATCTACACATTTAGAAGGACCTAAGTTATCCAACATTTACAGCTTATAAGAGACAACTATAAAAGCGCGATGGAAATACTAGCTAACAAATATCAAAACAAAAGATTTTTTCTTTTTTCTTTTTTTTTTATTTAAAAAAAGGAAGTATTAATTATCCAGTGGATTTAATGTCCTTTGAAGCTCAATTAATACCCTCCTTTTCATTCATGCACACATCCACCCATTCACCTACTCACACAATTTTGCACTCCAACAGAGGGTTTTAGTTGTGTTTATTAACATCACCTATCGGAATCGATAACGAGAATTCGTTTTGCATCCAGGCACCGATGGGGGGATACGAACCCAGTGCCTCCCAGTCCAAGCGCCGAAGCTTGATAACTTGTCTGGTAAAGCTTACTAATAAACAATCATATCGACGATATTTTTGCCCTACGCAATATACAACATGAAGCAGCATCTGCAATTAGAATATTGCATGACACCGTCAGGGAAAACCTACATGCAATTAAGAATTTGAGATGTTAAATCATATGAGATGTCATTAAAAAATCCAAAGGAGCTTCAAAACACCACCGGACTTCTCAAGTATCTGGAACAACGATATCAACTGCTAGAAAAATGACGAGTACCAAAATTAACACCGGCAAACGATAGCCATCGGCATAAACAACAAGCTTCAGTGCAATAATAATAAAAATCAAACACGATTACACGATCACAAGTTAAACAAAATGAATCACATAGAACGAATGCAGCTTGAAACATCACAATCTACTTCATACAAACCAGCCGACAACTAGAAGTTCAAGAAGTATTTCAACCAACAGTGCCGCCCTTTTCAAAACCAGAAGGTTTGATGGAACGGAAGAAATTTTACGATTTACGAACAGAAGCCAAACAATGTTTAAATCTATACGTAGGTGGATAAGTTGCTGGTAGAGTCAATAGTATTGTAAATATCAACCTACAATCCATCAACATTTGTAATAGAAATTGAAGCTCTAGAACTAGTCAAAATTAGGAAAAATCTGCTAGAAACAATATTTGAGTTAGAAAAATGGAAACATTTGGATATAGTATTGGGTGCAGATTATTACACGCAGATCATGAAGCCACAGTGCATAAAAGGAAATAAAAACGAACCAGCTGCAGAGCTCACGGAGTTCGGATGGGTTAATTTAGGAACAATATCTACACCCAATAAGACAACAGAGCTACAATATAACTCACACGTCTCATCGAACGAGATAGATGGACAACTAAAAAAATTTTGGGAATTAGAAGAAATACATCCCCACGCATTCTCACAAAATCAGCGAAAGAGTGTGAGGAACTCTCTCGTGAAACACACAGGCGACTAAAATATGGGCGCTACGAATTACGTATCCCATTCCAGAAGGATCCCACTACGCATTCGCGAGATTCTAATCGCATGGCAATAGCCAGATCCCTCTAAATCGAAAGAAGGGTATCATAAGAGAAGCAAATCACAGAAAAAGTTATACAGACTGTATGCGTGAATATGAACAACTTAGTCACATGGAGATTCTAAACGTTGAGGAAGGCTCAACTGTAGTATATTATCTTCCACATAAATTGGTTATCAAAGCTGGCATAGATCAAGTGTTCCGCCAGATCATAATCAATGAAGAAGATCAAAATTATCAACGGCTGCTGTTAATCACAAGAAGAAGAAATCAAATCGTTTAAACTTAAAACAATAACATTAGGGACCACGTCAGCCACGTATTTAGCCACTAAAGTCTTATGTCAATTAATACATGATGAGATAAAAAAACTCCTAAATCGCGCCAAGAATAACGTTAAGAGATCTCTATGTAGATGATCTGCTTTCAGGAGCGGATACATTAGAAGAAGCATTAGAAGTCCAATCACAACTCATTCAACTGTTAAAGGCTGGAGGCTTTAATCGAAGACAATGGGCAAGTAACATAAAAAAGAATTGACAACACATCTACCTACAGGCGCTCGCGAAGATGGGTTATGCTCCATAAAGTTATAAAAGATCAACATTTTGAAAAAAATTCTGCTTATCATTCCAAAATTCTAGCTTTACGGAGGGACATTGTAACATAATGGAAATATTTACAGTTCTTCATCAACGTAAAGTCAATCTTCAGAATGTTTCGAAGAATTATATATGGGTCCAACATATTTGCGCAATTATTTCTCCTTTTTAGAATCTTAGTGCATCATGATTAAACCAGCAACCGGAACTCTTACAACCGTTCGACGTCAAGGTTTCAACACCTTGACAAAATGGGAGGTAGATAACACTCTTTAGCAACTAGCGCGAAATGCTTTCGTTGAACACGTTACGTTAAAGATGTTATCTAATATAATCCTAAAATTTAGGACAAAGTTCAACAACAATTTAAACTTTTATTTATTCAGATCCATCACAGTTCCTTTTAAAACTATCAACAAACGTACGAGCGCATCCAGAAGAACGGAAAAGTAATGAAGAAGGAGATAATTATAAGGACAGTTGCGAGTATACCATATCTCGGTACACTGGTACAACGATTGGTTCAAAATGCAAGATGATAATCGATGATAAACTTTCGGAGGCATTCAAAATAGCGAGAATATGTCTTAGCTGGGCTAGTTTAGACGCAAACTGCTTAAATTTTAATTAGAGAAACTGTCATGTCGATCAATACTCAATGAGTATGAGTATTTTAGCAAATTGGTTCTCAGATTAACTAAAAACACAAAACAAATATATTGTCACTGTAAGAAATGTGACGTGTACACACGAAGATTTCTAAACTCACAATTTAAGAAGCTTGAAAAGTTTAGGTATTTAAACGTGAGATCGCAGTTGAATATCGCATAAATATTCAAATTATATTTCGTAATATATCACGTCAGCCAAAACTAAACATTTAAATGCTGCTAATACTACAGGTGGTTGACACACTTGCTTGCAAACCCTGAAGATTAATAGTAAGAATCATTCGGAGATGTGCTAGGAGATTTCCGTATTCACAAAAGTGAACTACCAAACATGTCTAACAATCTGCCTCAAGTTGGACCGCGAGCGAGAGGCTGTTACCCGATAGAATTAAACTTACCTTCCGTCCTCTAACCAGAAAGAGTGTTATTACGCCATTTAGACAAGCTAGAAATTACGTTTTGATTGCAGCACTTTAGAAATTGTGGGAAACGGGCTAAAAAGAATCCTTCTAAGAGAATTTCTAATAGAAGGCCGCGCAGTAATCCTGGAGTCGAGGTGCAGTAGCGCTCAGCAGTAAAAGCACCCGTTTACTTTATAAAAGAAAACAAAAAAGGTTTATCTACTCCCTCAAGCCACACCAGGATTAAATAACATTAACAAATCGCACTTGTTCGGAATTTTGGATCCCTTTTATTGCAAGCTTTAAGCCGTGGCGCTCTCTATGTATCCTATGTATTAATTTGAACGTCAATTTTTGTGGCCACAATATTCTGAGTATTGTTCGTTCATGATAGGAGAAAATCGTAAATGACCTCAAACTCGATATTTTTGTGGCGCTATGAATCAGAAAATAATGATTTTTGAAAAGATCTCCGTGCGATAAAGTTATTGCAAATAAGTTATAATTTATCATTTTAAATAATTAAAACATTAATAGCGTTAGATATGAACGTATAAAATACATGTATAAAATTACATGTGAATTATAAAATTTCGTTGTTGAGAAGAACCTTTGACAGTTAATTTGAATACAGCGAGGCAAGCTGTTGATTCAAGTTTAAAAGAAACAGGATAAGTGCAGGTCAAATCAAATATATTGTAACAGTAAATTAATCCAAGCACTATAACGTAACTATTTTAATTCAATGAAGATTTCTAAAACCAATAAACTATAGAATTTTTGACCCGACTAATTTCAGAACAAACTAGGCGGAAGTCTCGAAATTCTACACAAAGAATGCATACATGTAGAAATATTTCACCTATACATATAATATACTAATACATAGACGGTAAAAAATACTAAAAGGAGGGCAACATTTTAACAGCAAAAAATAAAATAAATTTTATTTTAACATAAAAATTTTCATCTTACATAAGAAGTGATGAGTATTCTACGTTATCACCAACAACAAACAAATGTAGTTTAATGTTTCTTGGCCTCTCGAATCCTTTGATACTGTAACCCATTTATAAATAAGGGATTTATTCCAAAGAACTTAATAAATAATTGAATCAATGCATTATCCTTTTGATATCTTTGATAACCTGGTCGAGTTATAAAATTCTTTCACACACACGCACATCTATATTAACACAGATCCCGACAAAAAGATGCACTTACAAGGGATTTTTTTTTAAATTATAATTAAATATCACTTTTGGGGTTGTACTTATTCTGGGAATTCACCTGTTTTTCCATATAAAACTTTAATTTATTTCCCATATTTCAGGTTTATAATTCCAAACTACCCCACTTGCATAAACATTTTTTTTAAATAAAAGTTATGAAAATTAGGAAAATTATTATTATGTATATTTTTGTGCCATAAATATCCTTATTTGTAATTAGCGATATATTTCGTTTTCACAAAACTTTTACTCTATAATTAATAATATTGTACAACTTTTTTAAACACATTTTAATTTTATTTTCAAAATAGAAAATTTCCAATTTCCAAGTACATGTATAAGAAAGTTAGAAGAAAAACGAAACACATACACACGGAAAAAAATTTCCATGGAACAAATGTATAAAATTTTTAATTATATTAACTATTTATAATTAATTGTTATAGGATACTCGTATTTTCTTTAAACATTTTCACGCAACAAAATAAGTTTTTATTTTTTGTACATTTTACACTCGACACTAAATAACCGAGAAAATGTTGCTAAAAATTATATGAAAACACAAAACTAAAATCTAAAAATTATAATGGCGTCCGTTTTAACATTAACAAAAAAAATACTCTACTGTGTATAATGTAGTTTAGTTGGTTGTCGCGACGAATCCATATACAGACAAACACACATGTCAGGAAAAATCGTCAAGAAAATATTGTGTTGGGAAATCTGTGTATAGGTTTATGCTTTTTACTCGGTTTTTCGTTGAGTTTCGATTATTATATTATTGGAGTGTGGAAAACCAAACAAGGATGTTGTGTATAAAATGGAAAAGAAAAAATGAGATAAAACGGTGTATGCGATTTTCTTTTTACTTTGCGTGGAAATACAATAGAAACGAGGGGAAAAACGAATTTAACGAAGTATATTAAATATATACACAAACAAACACTAACACAAATTAAACTTTAAAAATATCCTGTATTAAAATTCTAATAATAATTATTTTAGGGTGTAGGGTCAGGATAATTCAGTGAGGTGCGATTATATGTGTTTAATTTGTTTTGTATAATATTTTCAAATCAGAGTTATGTGTCAGTTCATAATTAATTGAATGGAAAATTAACCGTTGAATTACACCTAATTATCGCCATTTTGAATTTTTCCTTTTTTTTATTTGATCTAGTTTATTATGAATGAGGATCGATCAATAAATTTTGGCGTATACATTTAATAGGTTCGCGAGCAGAAACGTAGAATATTTATGTTCTAAACCATTAAAATATTACTGAAATTTTCTGTATCGGCATACATTTCCCGAAAAAACAGTTAAAAGCAAAATATATACAAAAAATGTAAACAAAAAGCTTGCAATGTGAATTTTACCAAAATTGTAAATCTTGTGTGTGTGTGTGGCGATCTTCGCAATTAAATTTTAAGGTACACCTCAACGACAACGCACTGTAATTTTGCAAAATAAAATTAAGTTAATAAAACTAATAAATTATTTTCTATATGCTAATCTAGTCAGTCACTATACGACGTACGAGTAAGTGAAATGCATATAACAAAAAATTAATTTCAATATTTTTGGTTAAAGCCTCATTACGAGGGTCGATCAACAAGTCCTCGTGTTAGGAATGAAGACGCAAGTTTTTCAAATTTTTATTTTTATTTTTCAAAGTAATCTCCTTTTAGGTCGATACACTTTACCCAACGTTTCTGCCATTTCTTCAACCCCTCGAAAAAATACGATTTCTCAAACTCTTCAAAATACGCTTCTGTCTTGGCGATAACCTCCTTGTTTTCCTCCAAGCCATGTTTTCATGTTGGGGAACAGAAAGAAATCACACGGTGCCAAATTGGGCGAGTATTGTGCCGCAACAATTCCGGATCGCAATTTCAGCAATCGCGGCACCCATCGGGCCGACACCTTTCTCACACCTATCGACCAATGAGAATCAAGTCGTGGACTTTTTCAACAATTTTCGCGGTAAAAACGTCAGCCAGGCGGCCTGGCCGCTCTTCATCAAAACAGATGTACGACCACATTTAAATTCATTGAACCAACATCTCACGATGGTCATAGATGGTGAAGCATCCAACTTCGCTTAATAATAAAACAAAATAAAAAGCGAATTACGGATCGATATTGCTCTTTTTCCATTTTATTGAGAAACACGAAACACGAGTGATACAACTGGCTGCCAAATAAAAAGTTACCAGTGAACTAGATTAAAATTTAGTATGATGTCGTTTGACAGGTGACAGTACACGATGGTAATATCAACTTCCCTCGACGACGTCACCGGTATTCAAACACGGGTACTTATTGAACGACTCTCGTACACTGTGTCAAATGCTACTGCTTGTTATTTGATTTTCGGTAAGGTTTAGGTCAGACTATTTTATATGAAATAATGTATTTTATAATAGTTTAAAAAATTGATGAATCCCTAATTATACAATTTTTTCTCGACAATTTTGTTATTTTCATCAATAGGAATTTGTCCAACTGACTTTTCTAAATAGGTGGCGAACATGATTTATGGTATATAGCGTTTAATAACCGCAATTCAAGAAATCCGACTCTCGAGGAACGATAGTTGGAAGTCTAAACATACCGAAGCTAAATACCGTGACGTACGCATTCCTCCATTAACCATAGGGCTAATTGGACAGTAGTGAGGGGCGCCATCAATCCAAGAGCACCAAAAAATCAAAAAACCAAGACAGTAAAATTTTGATTGCTTTTTTGGTCAGTTTATGCTTTAGTTGTCGGATATTCATATTTTAAGCAGGCTCTTAATGATATATGTACAGATTTAACACAGAAATGCTCCATTAGAATTAAAGCAGAAAGTTTGTAAAAGCAGTTTAATTCTCTCGAAATAGGTTTTATGCTTTCATTTTGGAATGATATTCTGGAACTATGAATAAAATTAATGATAGCCTCCAGAAAGTTGAAATTGAAATTGAAACAGAGGTTAAATTATACAGTTCATTGGAAACATATATTGAAGAACATAGAAATATAGATTCATTTAATTATTACAAAAATAAACGAGAAGCAAGCAACTGTTAAAAGACACAAGTAGTCCGATGAAACGACATCAGCAGGACACACAATTTGATAAAAATAGTAATTTCCGTATAAATATTTGTTATATTATTATTGATAAACTTTTGACAGAAATAAAAAAACTGAAATCTGCATGTGATGGCATTGCCACTAAATTTGGAATTTTAATGAATTTAAAAAATTTCGACGTAAATATGATATAAAGATTACCCAGATGATCTTGAAAATGGTCTAATCAAGGAATGTTTACTGTCCGATAACTTAACAGCATTATCTAAATCTGAGCAAATTTTAAAAACAACTGAATCCAATTTGAATGTACTTTTCCCAATATAACAAATTATAGATAAATTTGCCCACAATAAATTCCGCAAAAGAAATATTTAAATTAAAAATTAATATTTTATTTACACAAATTTGTAAAAAAAATTGCATAATTTTCTTTTATGTATTTACATATTTAAATTTTGATTTAAAAAATATTTTAAAAAATTAAAATAAATTTTTATAATAAAACTATGTAAGGGCACAAAATTTTATTTAGCCCAGGGCGCTCAAAGTTAGTAATACTGCCCTGGACTTACGAACGTCTCTGGGAATCCGGCTATTTGTGTTTTAAATAAATGGTGATTATTTTAGAATGTCCATTTGGCAAATTCCAATTTCAAACGATATTAATTTTTGTCTCATTAGCAATAAATTTAACTAAATAAAATCTTTAACAAATTTCTTGATATTATGTGACCCTGTTAATATCATAGCACATATTCTTATTTACGACGAAAATAATGAGAGTTTCTAGAAGGCAGACGTCATAACATAAACGTAAAAATTGCAGATCCCATTCACCAAGCATATAAGATTTTGACTGAGTTATCCGACCATGTAGATATGCTGAACAGGCGTATCCACTAATTTTTTGAGGGATCTACTTTACCAACCAATTTTTATTCGGGATCTGCTTTTTGATTTCCAGAGTATTAGGTGCACTCAAGTATGCTGATCATTTTATTCTCGATTTTGAAAGGTATTTCTCAGTCAATTAAATTATTCGAGATTTAAAAGAACATTTCCTGCATACAAGAATTATTTTTGCTACTCAAGGCCAGCCAAAAAAGAATTTTTTCCTCTTGATATTTTAACACCAACAAGAAATTTCTATACGTGTAAAAAAATGTTTATTTCATACATTTTTACTATGCAAAATTTCAGCTATTTTGTTTTTAAATTTAAAACTATTACATCACTCGCTCTCCCAAGGCTGACACATATTTGTTGCATATATCAGGTGCGCAACTAAATTTCCAGATGTCACACATAGATGGTGCTAGCGACACATCTAGTTGTCATTTATGTCAGAAGTTCATAGCGTGGACAGTTGTTAACGATAACCAGTTGTAATTCCAGCACATATCGCAACGCAAAAATATTTTTTCTAAGAACGAAAATGTCAAGTTTTATGCCAAACAAACAGCGTTTCTGCTTCAACTTGCAAAAAATGCAGCTGAAGCACACCATTTGCTTGAGAAGGCCTACGACGAATATGCACCATCGAAAACTATCTGTGTAGATTGGTAAAAAAACGCTTCAGAAGTGGCGATTTCAACATTGAGGACAAGAAGCGCTCCGGAAGACCAAAAACATTTGAAGACACCGAATTGCAAGCGTTATTGGATGAAGATGATCCACAAAATCAAGATCAACTTGCGGAGGCATTAAACACAACTCGCCAAGATATTTCCAAACGTTTACATGCTATGGGAAAAATTCAAAAGAAGGGAAAATAGGTGCTGTATGAGTTGACTGAGAGACGGATGGAAAATCGAAGAGCCACTTGCGAAATTTTATTTTCACGGCATGAAGAAAGAGCTTCCTGCATCGAATTGTTGCGGGAGATGAGAAGTGGATCTTTTTTAAGAATCCCAAACGCTAAAGGTCGTGGCTTTCACCTGATGAAGCATCAACATTGACGTCATGGCCAAATCGATTCGGAAAGAGGACAATGCTCTGCGTTTGGTGGGACCAGAAAGGAATCGGGTACTATGATCTGCTGAAACAGGGCAAAACTGTCAATGGACAACACTATGGGACATGAGATACGAACGAGTGATATTGCAGCACGACAGCGCTCCATGCAATCGTACTCTCATGGAGTGGGGGGGGGGTTTCTAGAAAATCGATTTTTGAGTCCATAAGGATATTAATATTACTTTAGTATAAATCGAGTCTGATCGCTATCAAATACCAATATTTAAGATTTTTCATATCAACTCGAATAATGTTATTCCAAAAACCGTCATGTCAATTTCCTTTAGTTTATTCTAATTAACTAAAACGGCTTTCAATCTCAGAAATACAGCACATACTTTAAGTAACATTTACAGTACATTTTTTTAGTAACAATTACAGTGCAACAATAAAAAACTTTAAGACTCTGATCAATTGCGATTGAAACAGTGATGTAGCAGATGTTAATGGCGCCTGGTAGCCACTTAGTTTTTATTCTTTGCATCTTAATGATACACACAAAGATATAACCCACAGTCTCTTATAGCTTTTTCTAGCATTAAGCATTTTAAATAAATCTTTCAGAAAGCGCGGTGACAGATAACGCGCGATTGTGACAAGTCCACCGATAGTCACCTGTAAAATGCACATTATGCTTCATGAATAATATTTCGCTGAAAATGCGAATTCTTCTTTCTCTCGTAAACTTAACAACAAACATACCTTTTTTTGTTGTATTTACTAGTGAATAATTAATAAGCTTTTTCACTATACCCTCACTAGAAGCCCCTCATTATGACACATTTCAAAACACTATGAAACAAAACAGGTCATCACAAAACAGTACATGGTGCGGATCAGGACCGATCAAAACAGGACATGACAAAACAGTTAGAACAGTTCAAGACAAGTACAGATTTGCCTTCAGTTGTAATTATAAAATAATTTCGATTGAAGATTGACTGTAAGTTGTAATCCTGCACTTAGCAGTTGCACAAAATATTTCAATATAAGTCTCGTCCTTTAGTTTACTATGTACGGTTTTGTGATGTCATGTTTTAATCGGTTCTGTGTCGTACCATGAACTTTACTGTACTATGTACTGTTTTGTGATATCCTGTTTTGTGACATCCAGTTTTAGTACATCAGTTATGAAATGTGCTGTACCGTATGGGACTCAACAAGTGCAATATATACTGGTATTTGAGATTGGCAGCTACTGCCAAGTGAGTGGAAAACGTTTCCTATTTTGGAGGATTAAACGAAACCTCGAACTCAGAAACGGAAAGATTAGAAAGTTAATTAATATAAATTTATTTATCAAATTATAAAGAAATTAAAGCACCAGTTCTATTATTCCCTTCATGTTTATAGATCCTCGCTCCTACGCCCCCAAAATCCCTCATGAGAGCTACCTAAGCCCTTAGCCCCTACAATTACACATGATATCCTTTTTAGTTTAAACGAATTGCAATTTAAAGAATTAAATTAATTTTCAGTAAACTAATACCAACCCTTTCACTATATATTCATTTGTTTCATAAATCATCATAATTTCTCGTTTTATCACTAGTGCTGTCATAAGATACTAAATAACAGATCACACATAAGAAAATCAGTTCGGGCATTAGTTGATTAATTAAATTCAACTGAATTTTCTGACAATAGGGCCCGTTGCACACTTGAGCTAGTTTTTTGGCTAATGTGAGCTATGTTTACATTAGGCAGCCGTTCCAAAAACTTAAATAAGAGAAATTTTTTTGATTAATCTCAGGACCAACCTCATCTGTGCATCAATATATTTAAATGTATAATTTTCGCCTTGGAGCTAAATAATTAGCTCACATCGCTCGGAAAATGAGCGCGATGTTTCTATACCACAGCTTAAATAAAGCATTTACATAAATTAGTAGGGGCTAAGCTCCACGAGTTCAGTTTCACTTATTTCGGCTTCGCAAAGTAAAACGAGAAGCTGTGATCTCAATACATAGCTCACTTCGATAAAAAAACATAGCTCGTTATTCATCACTTTTTAAGGCATGTAAGTTCGCGATCTTGAACGAAACTTTTTTGATGATATCAGCGATTTACAATTATTGGGCCTGCTCTGACTATTTAACCGACTTTAACTATTTTTCCTGCCTCCTATCCATTTAAGGAGAAGCACATTCACATTTGACAAGCCATCATATTTGGGAACATTTTTAAAACAATTACCATCAAAGTGGAGTAAATTCAGAGCGGCAACGTGAAAATTCTTGAATTTTCTTATCAGAAACAACACGGTTCAGCAATATTGCTAATGACCAATTGATCAGAATATCACCCAAATAAGTAACATTCACACTGAGCAACAACGCACAACTCAAGACGAGGACGGTTCGCTTGATCATTCATTTTCCGAAGAAACCGACTCATTTTCGATGGCGCGTATCGTTTACTACAATTACTAGGGGTAAGATAGTGTGGCGGCATTAAAACCAATCGCAACCTTAATTATAATAAACTTGATTCCCACAAAACTACTTAGATGAACGAATAAATTTACGATTAAAGGACGAAACGCACCAAGAGCAGCGCAGCGAGTTCTAAGTGATCCACGCTATCAGTTGTATATGGGCGGGCACAAAAAACAGAATAGTCGTTTGTTTTGTTTTAGTAGTAAAATTGAATTGTGTCAGCTAATATTTAAATTTGTTACTCGCTGCTGCTGCTGCTTGGTGTTTCATCCTTTAATTGACAAATGAATCAATCATTAATCATTAATCAATCATCAATTTTTTTAATTCTTTAGTCCCAGCGGCCGATAATTTACAAAAACGAACTAACTAGTAAAATAATTTATAGAACCTCTGTTTAACAATTTGAAAATTAATATTTGCGAATTTGACAATGAAAACCATTTTTCAAAATATGTGAAATATTACGAACAGTTGTTATAGCTAAATTTCATTTATTTAATTCATAAAAATTATAGTTATGCTTGTATTAAATATATGGATAGAATATTTGGAACTTAAAATTTTAGGCAATGATACTTACGGGCAGCAGGTAGGTTGGTTCGGTGATATAATACGCAGCACACGGATTTTTTAATGTATTGGTGGGGCGTGTTGTAAAGTGTGGAAAAGTATTGAAAGGTGCTATATAATTGATTGTGAAAATAGGCGATGCCTAAGACGAGCTGGTGTGACTTCCATTTTAAAGAACCCTGTGCTGTCCAGCTTATCGCCGTATCAACCCACCTACCGCTCGTATATTATCACTATCTATAAGTTTACCTTTCAATTGTCTACCCATATATAGTATTTAAGTATAGAAGATGCAAACATTTTAATTTTGGAGGATTTTTTATTAGGGTATTACTCCTCAACGCCCTATAAAGTTACAGTACTAATATCTCGCTGAAAATGCTGATTCTTTCATTCTCTAGTAAATACCTACGATTTTTTGTTTTTATTGTATTTACGCAAGCATAAATATTTTCAGAGCTTTTATTCATCTGTAAACGTATATGTGTATAGTAAAGTAAAAACGTGTAACCTACCCTACGTGATCGTGATTTTCACAATCATGTACTGTATAAAATAATGAACAAAATCATGCTGACATTTATTGTGACAAACCTAATATGTATACGACGTCTTTAGTTACGGATAGTGCAAGTGTATATCTAGTCAATAAACATCAATTACATATCAATTATTTAAAAGTATAATTTTGCTGCGGTTAACAGTTAACCTCATATATTTGGATCTAACTGGTGCTAACAGCGGATTTGTTTAGCCAAATATATTCTTACTCACTCTAGTGTCCTTCAGAGCTCAGTTCTGAGATATCGTCTTTTCACTATTTTCAATAATGACATTGAGCATTTAATTCATTGTTGCTCTTTTCTTTTGTACACTAATATCAAAATTTAGCGGTATGCCGCTGTTGCCCTCGCCATCTGTAAAGTCAATAAGGATCAAACGATAACTTAAGAATGCTCTTAAACATTCAAAGTTACAATCTTCTTTGTGCATTACCTATATTGCGTATTCGTAATATTGGTTTATTTATCATTAATTCCGTAACTTGGGCCAATCATATACAGATAATTTAAAAGGTAATCTATAATACAACAATATGTCTGTCGTTTGATTTGCGAGCTTAGAAGAAAGTAATTTCTTGTTTTCTTTTTCCACTTTATGGAGGTATAGTCCCGCTAGGTATAAGCAGAGTGTGAACGAAAATTAATTCTGATGCATTTTAATTTCGTAAAATAAAAAAATTAATTTACTATAAATCAACAAATCAGAACTGGTTGTTGTTGTGGGGTAATTAAGCTACAGCTTTTCGATGGGCGTTTTATTTTACATGAACTATGCCTTATTGGTTTCCAGAAAATGTACAATTCAATAATAAGGCTGTTTCCTAAACCATGACTTTGGGTGTGCGAACAAGCCTCTCAGATTTTCAACAAAAAAATCTGCTACGACCAATTCACAGCAACCTGATCCTCTCAAATGGTTATAATAAGATCGTGCTGCGAAACCGCTCTACTATACGCTGATAAGACAATACATCATACATACTAAGATTATCCTAACACCTGCTCACAAAAAATAAATTCCATTTTCAAATGGAAATTTGTTAAATACATGTTTTACATATTTTTGAAAATCAAAAAATTCCCGTTAATAAATTTTATTTGCATATCGTCGAACTTTTATTTTACTTTATGTTATCCATTTTTACATCCGGAATGTTTTAACCCCATTTGAAACAATAAATTAAACCACCTTCTTCCTTGTTCAAAAAACAGCTGTTTATTATATATTCACAAAAAAAAATCCCAAATAACAAAGAATGAAGGGGAAGTTCGTTTCGTCCCTCTTAACTCTACCATTACCAAAATACACAGAACAAAAAAATCGATAATTACCAAAAAAAATCTTTTTCATTTTTCCTTGTTTTTCCACACACGAAAAAAACAACACAAAATTATTATTTTTATTTAGTTATATTTAAACTAAACTTAATTAAACATTAGTAATTCATTTTTAACTAGAATTAATAATCACGATACAAACGAAATTTTTCAAAAAAAACTTAAAAAAGGAAAATTTCAAAAGCACAAAGCACGTGGTGAATTTAAAACCAAATTTAAAACATTAAATTATTTAACTAGCATTTATAAAACCACCAATCGATTTAATATATTATAAATAATGTAAATACATAATCTACAACTTATTGTTTATTACAATATGAAAATGATTGATGTGAAAATGGAAAAACTCCTCTCATTTTTTATTATTAATGAATTTTATTTGCAAAGGAAACCCAACTCTGTGATCAAATAGATGAACTAAAATTTAACAAAATAAATAATTTGCATCTGGTAATTCTAAATGAGGCAACTCGTATTATAAATATTGAGCTGTCACAGATTTTTTGAAACCGGTGAGTGTGATAAGCCCCATTTTAACTTTTATTATCAATATTTATTATTTGTATTTTATATAGATCTATTCACCATGAGCGATGAAGTAGAGAAAGCACAGGCAGCCAAGAACGACGGTGGTGATACAATTTTTGGTAAAATATTACGCAAGGAAATTCCATGTAGTTTTATCTACGAGGACGATAAGGTATATAAGATTATATTCGTTTATAATATTATAACGATTAGATTATTCGTTTCATTTAGTGTGTCGCTTTCCACGATGTTAATGCACAGGCACCTACTCATTTCTTGGTTATTCCACGAAAACCAATCTCTCAGTTATCACTAGCAGAAGAAGAGGACGCTGCCTTATTAGGACATTTAATGTTGGTGGGCAAGAAGGTAGCGAAACAAGTAGGACTAGTTGACGGCTTTCGGGTTGTTATCAATGATGGCAAAGATGCTGCTCAATCCGTTTTTCATTTGCACTTGCATTTCCTTGGTGGTCGCCAAATGAAATGGCCACCAGGCTAAAAGTAAATCTTGTGTACCAATGAATTTTCAATAAAACTCCAGGAAAATTTAATAAATAATATTTTATTCATGGGAATGTATCATTGTAGAATTAGTAAAACTAGTATATGGGGACGTAAACGGCGACGGATTTGGAGATACATAATTAGTTGCCACCTTTCGACGATCGTTGAACATATCCTGATTACTTCGAGCATAATATCGCCTTTCCACGACTTTATCAAAAAATCTGGATAGTTTAACGGCATCTGTAATTCCAGGTGAAAAGCTGCGTACATCATGACAACTTAAAAATATTTCATCAGCACCACATTGTTCTGCTATTGAACCGCTAGTCCTTTGGTGTAGCTTACTTCTCTGTACATCATCAACCAAATCCAGTTTCGATCCAATTACAAGTATGGGAATCTGTAAATTTTTGAACTAACAAAATTATTCCCTTAAAACTGATGTTTTTAGTGCTGGGGTTAGTCAATGATACGCATTACCTGAGTAGAGCCCAAAAACTGTTCCGGATCAAAGTCCGAGTCGCTTGTCTTTATATCTTTTCCATCTTTATTCAAAATTTCCATTAGCCATTTCTGGAGATTTTCATGACTTTTGCGGTTTGTTAAATCATGAACTAAAATAATTCCATGGGTCGGTTGATAGAATACACCACGAGCATTTTGGTGGCTAATCGAACCACCAACATCCCATAACTCGATGAAAAATGTATTCTGTTGAGTTGTTCCCTCTTTATATTCATGAAGTTTGACTTCGACCGAACATCCTACTGTCCAGCCCGGTGACGTTAACGGTTCATTATTCGCAATTAAATGGGTTAAGGATGTTTTACCAACACCTGAAAATAAATTTTAATTGTTTGTAGAAACGATCAACAGCGCTACTGTACACATTTAACGAATGTCAAGCAAAATCTCAAAAATTTCCCCTACAAAAAGCAAAAAAAAACATGCAAAATACATTTTATTTCTATGTTGTTGGTACGATTGATTATTTTGACAGTTTCTATAAAAATCGGCGATTAGAAGTTTTTATTCAATATGTCGTCTCAAACACTTGTTTCTGTTGGCGTCCCGAATTAATTTCGAAGTATATAATTTTTTTTATTTAAATATTATATTAAACATAAAATATATAAATTTATTTAAATTGAATAAATTAATATTTCATTAACCTGAATCACCAACTAAAAGTACACGAACTTTATCTATTGCTGACATATTTACGAATTAAAATGAAACCAATGGGAAATGGGTCGTAAAAAATAATTTTTCGCTTTTCTGTGTAGTGTTTAATGTGTGGTGCAGTAACTTTTTTGTTGAAATTTGACATATGACTGTGTGTTCCCCTTTCAATAAAAATTATTATTATTTTTGGTCGTGTTCGTTTTATTTACGGGTTTCCACGATAATTTTTTTTTCGTTTATTTTTAACTAACTAAAGTTGGTGGATTCGAATACACTCATGAATAGTAAAGTATTACATATTATAAAACCGTTATTTTTTTATGTTTATTTTTTTCAGGATGACGACCGAAACTCGGTACGTAACAGAAATTCCAAGTAGCTTAAAACAATTAGCCCGACTAGTTGTAAGAGGATTTTATTCTATAGAAGATGCCCTCATTATTGATATGCTGGTCAGGAATCCCTGTGAGTAAAGAAACCATATATAAATTCGGCCATTTTATCGTTACAAAACTATTTCCATTAACAGGTATGAAAGAGGATGATATATGCGAATTACTAAAGTTTGAGCGAAAACAATTACGATCGCGTATATCAATACTAAAAAATGATAAATTCATTCAAGTTCGTCTAAAAATGGAAACGGGTATCGATGGCAAGGCACAAAAAGTGAATTATTATTTCATAAATTATAAAACATTTGTGAATGTAGTTAAATATAAATTAGATTTAATGCGAAAACGGATGGAGACAGAGGAACGTGATGCTACGAGTCGTGCTAGTTTTAAGTGCCCAAACTGTAATAAAACATTTACAGATCTTGAGGCTGATCAATTATTTGATTTTGAGACGAACGAGTTCCGATGTACATTTTGTGGAAACTCGGTGGAAGAAGATTTGTCAGCAGTACCAAAAAAAGATTCGCGTCTCATGTTAGCCCGGTTCAATGATCAATTGCAACCACTTTACGATCTGCTTCGGCAAGTCGAAGAGATTAAACTCTCACCGGAAATATTGGAACCAGAACCGGTTGATATTGATACGATACGAGGAATTCTCAAACCAAAAACTTCGGTTATGGCCGACGGACAATGGTCGGGTGAAGCAACTCGAGTTGCAGGTGGTTTTGCGGTGGAGGAGACCCGTGTTGATATCAGTATTGGGGATGATAATGCAAATGATGCACAACCAATTAAAAAGGATCGTCCGATTTGGATGACGGAGTCCACTGTGGTCACCAACGATCCAGATTCAAGTCAAGACGAGATTCTAGAAAAGGCGGCGCATAATTCAAATCAACAAGCTACAACAAATATTACCTCAACGTCATCAACTTCGACATCCAGTCGAAATAAAAAGGAAGATGACATTATGTCTGTGCTGTTGCAGCATGAGAAACAACCAGGTCGTAACGAAAACACTCAGAATTCTGCGGTGCGCAGTCTTCAGAGTAACCACAATTCCTCAGAATCTGAAGATGATATCGATGATCGTGACATTGATAATCATGAAGTTCCTGACTCCGAACTTATCGATTCGGATTCAGACGACGATAGCCCAACGGTTTTGGTGTCCGGGAAGCCATACTCTATCGATGAAATTAACGATAATCTAATTTCACAGATGACACCGCAAGAAAAGGAATCGTATATACAAATATATCAAGATCATTTTAGCCATATGTATGAATAAAAAACTAATAGTTTTTATTTTTTATTTAAAATAATTGTTTTTTGGAAATATATTTAAAAAAAATTAAAAGATTTTGTTTGTAATTTATGCGAGTGTACCACACAACTGGATGATGACATTTCAGATACGTCAAATTTACTTGAAAGCAAAATGTCAACAAACGATGAGTATATTTTTTAGAATAAATTTTCTAAATTAATAATCTGTTAAATCTATTATTAATTACAGATTATCGTTACATTTAAATGACAATGATCTGGATGCAAAATATCCAGATTATCGTACAACAAAAATCGCTTCAAATGGTTTCCTAAATTTATATGAATCCGACTTGAAGAAGATGCAAACCGATTTAGATTTTTTAGTGTACGAATTAAATTGTAATTTTGTAATGATTTGTTGATATGTCTATATCTTTTTTCTATTTTAGATCGAAACAAAAAACCATAGAAAATGATTTAGTGCGTGAAAAAAATTATTACACAAATGAAAATTTAGAGAAAATGCTGGAGATGATGGAAACCATAAAAGTGTATAAAGATAAATTGGTGAACATCAAGAAACAAATGACGGGAATTCACCAGAAAACAAGGAATTTAAAGGTTAGTTGAACGGTAGTTGCTCTCTACTCCAGTGCGCTGTGGGTTTGAGATGAGACTTATTTGACTTCAGTAAACGTTTCCTTATATTAGAGCATAGGTACATGAAAGAAATACTTATGTAAGTATTTTTCTGCAAGCGGACAAAGGTCCTTCATCCCTACCACAGTTATTTGTACATACTTACATAGAAGGTTAAATGCAAACAACCTAATAATTTTTCTCTAACGCAGAATTACCTATTTTTAAGACGAATAGTGATTCTACTACCTTCAATGAACCACACTTAAAATGTAAGGTTGTTTAGCTAATTCTTTTAACCCGGTTTTATTTCTCCTGAAGTAGGCAGTATGCTCCAATTGAAAGCGATGTTTGTCACCTCTGGCAGTTCTAGATTCTTATGAAAATATCATCCAATGCAGATACCATTCGGCCTTTGAACTATGGAGCACGATATCATGGATTTAACTAAGAATTTCGATGTATCGATTTAGTTCCTAAATACATAATCGAGCCTTCCACTATAGAGCGGAATGACACAGAATCACTGTGATATAATCTCCGTCGAGACAGAGTAAGCGATTTTACAGAAAAATAAACGATCGTTAACAATTGCTACAGCACGGTACAATCAAATTGTGGTTCTTTATTCCTATTACAGAAGGAGAAATGTACCAGGCGTATAAGGATTACGAATGTCGAGAAAACGCAGGCATGAAAATCGACTCAAACAAGCGGCAAAGGATCGCTGCGTAGACCACGATGAACAATGAGGTAGTTTACTTCATGAAAAAATTTAGTAGACTGACCTAAATTATGACCCACTTATCAACCGTTTACAATGTAAAAATTATAGGTCACATATTGAGGCAGTGCACATTGTCATATTTAGTCCACGGACTATACACTATATGTGACCTAAACCGGGTAGGTAATAAGATGTAAATCGCTACCTAGTCACCCAAATTAGGTTATGTAACTTTTTGTGTGAACTGACCCAGGTCGATGAACAATGAAATGAATCACAATTTAGATCGATCAGTTCACTAAATTTTTTCACGATGTAAACTAATTCAATACGATTTATGTACACCATCTATTGAATAATACTAAAAGTATTCTATATATATTCTCGCAGCAGTTCATATTTACCTCATAAATAATTCCAGTAACACTTTCGAAATTAAATTCATTCAATTTAATTTTTTTAAATTTGACTAATTTAATAACTCTAAAACTAAATTTTATGCCGATATGTTCAGTTAACATCTACGCCTCTACCGGCATCTATTTCTTCATTTTTGCAGGATGCTAAAACCCTTTGGGCCGGTCCACACAAAAACGTTAGCCAACCTAATTTGAGTAACTAGCGTTCACATCATGTTACCTATCCATTTTAGGTCACATATAGTGTAAGTCCGACAACTAAATGAGGTAGTTTACACCAGCATACTTAGCTCGAGGACTATACACTTTATCTGACCTAATCTACTTAGGTCTTATGTACGCGACAGTTACCCAGCTGATTATTATTATTATTAAAGTTGACTGGAACTCAAGCAGCTTCCGCACTTAATGACATACTGGGTCTATGGTGCACACCGAAGATTCCATCACAATGCGTAAATGCGTTCGGCAGCTCTGGCAAACTGCATAAGCTTGAACCAGGCAGGGATCGCAGCTGACCTACATTGAACGATTTATAGTTAAGAAATCGGGAGCTGGACAATTACAAACAAAGTGAATGCTGCCATCGTCCTCTTCAAGGCAGTTGTCACAGAAGGAATTTTGAATAAGCAGCTACAACATTCGTTGTAAATGAAGTTTCAACAGCCGTAGCCGTTCAAAATAGCGACAAAAACTCTTAGCTGGTCTTTCTTCAAAGATAAATAAAGCGTACTTTATAAACCTAAGATTAGGATCACAAATGGAATACATCGTCAATC
Organism: Nephrotoma guestfalica; assembly: GCA_963691935.1. Taxonomy (NCBI): domain Eukaryota; kingdom Metazoa; phylum Arthropoda; class Insecta; order Diptera; family Tipulidae; genus Nephrotoma; species Nephrotoma guestfalica. The sequence goes on from OY829915.1 coordinate 173,835,977, forward strand.
GGCAAGTCATTGTCACTGTTGTTGTGGACGTATTTATTTGTGAGAATGGAACCCAGGCCGAGCCTATATCCGATTCCCACTGTGTCTTTCGTATTGTCGGTGCGAGTTCGGTTTGCTTGGCTAGGTTAAAACCTGTTTCCGTACCTGCCGCATGGAGGCGCGCTCGCCTACTGCCTTCTTAATCTTAAATTAAATATAATAATAATATGCTAAATCTAATTACATTACTAATAGCCTAGACAGACTGCGGATTAGTTAAATTGGTTTAGCAAAATCCGGTCAAGTACTCTAGGAAATAAAATTCAATTCAGTTCGACACACTACGAAAAATTTAAAAATCTACTAGCAAATTCAAATGTTTCCATAGGGTGCTTGATTGAATTTTGCCAAACCAGTTTAACTAATCCGCAGTCTGTACAGGCTATAAGGGTTTACGGCTTAACCCATTCTTTTCACTCTCTTAGCTTCTTTGAAATGCTGTAGAGCTTACCTTAAAATCGGTACCGTCCGTCTCGTGCTTAAAATATTGTCACAGAATTTCTTGAACGTACTGAAGTGTATGAGTAACATAAGTACCAGCTTGCGATCTGGCTAGACTAAATTTGTTTCTCTACATAAATGATATCCAGCACGGTGAGATCCCAATCGAATAGTATACGGTTGGCCGAAACTGAACTATTACCACATTCGCAAATGCTTGTATTAGTTAGACCAAATCTATGTATGGTATGTAGACTGCGATTTTTCCGTGACCTGATAGCATTTGCGTAAACGAGGTACTTAAGGAAACTTTATTCGCCAGTCTTTTTATTATATTAGGCATGTAACTATAAGTAGTTCTGTCGTCACTCGATTAGCTCCATCTGTCTTGCCAAGGTGCTATGGAAGCTTTTCGAATATCCCTTTTGAGTTTACTCAAAATATTCGGCCTTATTTGATTGCCTAGAATTTGAACGTTTCTGTAACTAACATCTTATCGTGTATTATTTTGTAACAAGCCAATCGTTCATTCAACATTATATCGATCGAAATGACTCCAGCTAAGAGAGCAACCGCTTGGGTTGAGACTGTACTATACGCTTTAGTTATACCAAAGAGAATTGCCTTTTGTGCGCTCATTAGCGATCTTCGATGGTGCCAGTATATTCTTTATGCCCATCCAGCGCAGCCATAAGTCATGGAGGCAACCACTAAGCCTTCGTGTATCTTACCCAAGGTATTTTGTTTCAAACCCCACCTTTCTTTAGGTAACCTTTTCAACACAAAGAATACTTTTTTTACTACTTCGTGCCACTTTTGACGTGTGGTATAAGGTTACACCGAACCTTTCATCTAAATCAGCTCCTAAAGTCCTAACCACTTTACCGATGACACCATCTGTATTCTCTTTCCACCAATAGCCACCAAAGATGGTCTCCTAATGCCAAGTGAACCTTTGCCATACTGTGTGAGCTTTCCTGAACCGACAAAGATCATGAACTTGTTATCCGCGAATGGTATTTCTTGGACTTCATCCTGCATACTACTGTTGAAAACTATATTCCAGAGGTGCGGGCATAATATTGAGCCTAGTAGACAACCTTTATTTTGAAAATTGTGCCATGGTTTGTTGACACAAGGTGTCAAGTAGCTGTTAATGATCGAATAAAGATTGTTTGGACAGTCCATTCTTCTCAACTCTTTTATTATAGTACGCCGCCAAAGATTATCAAACGCTCCAGATACATCCAGGAATACCCCTTAAGCATACTTTTGCTCTGAGTCATTTACTAGACACTCCTTTACTAGGCTATTGGCCACTTGGCAGGTAGTGGAAGCACGCCCATTACGCTTAGCTTGGTAATTAATATAGTTCTTAATAGGTTTTTTAACATAATTGAAGGTCAAGGGTGTCGCCGGTTTAGGCCCAATAAATTTCAGAAGTGAGCCTGGTTTTCCTAAAGCTTCAACTATCTCATTCCCCTCAATATCACAATGAGCCGGAACCCACCTAACCCTGACATTATTACTAGAGCAAAGAAGCTTAATAAAATGTTTACAGTCCTTGTTCAGTTTGGAAGTGGTCAAACGATTCCGTAAAAAATTGAGCACAGATTCACTATATATACAGATAATAATATCTTTGCCTGAAATAGTGAGAGAGATGACCTCCAGTCATCGTTTTTTTTAATACCGAATAGATCGTCAAATTCCTTCTTTCTCCATGGCTTTGAATTCCGCTTTGACTATCGCTAGTTTATCAGTGGCTATAGACGTTTTGCTTTGCACATGATAAGCGGACCTATGCTAAATGGTTTCCAGATAATTTTGCATTGAAGTTTTGATGTCCTGGTTACATAAATACCTTTTGCGATGAATTGTGAAATTAGTTCGAAAATTTTGAGATTATAATTGGCTTTGTCGATAATAGATAATGACGAATGTTAAACTTTGGATGTAGAGCGTATGACAAAAATCAAAGTTACAGGATCGATTAACTTCGGTTAGCCGGAGCCATCCGCTATAAATTGAATGCCCAAACACAATTTTGACGAAGCTATATCGAAATCCATGATACTTGTACCGTGGGCCTTAACGACTGTACCATTGCAGCATATAAATTGAAATCGTTATTTGAGTTTCGATTGAAAGTGTTATGATCAGTTGGAGGAATTACTGAACGTCGGTTCTCGTATCGATCATAAATTTTAGATTCGTTGTGCGTTCATAAATCGTAAGACGACTGGAATTACTCATACCAATGCTACCTAATGAGGCTAATGTTAATTTAGTTTTTTGATGAAGAAATATTTTGATTAGCCAAAAGCCAAAAATGTGGCGTGATGCTGCCGACTCCTTATACTTAGTCACTATCAGCTCAGATAGATTAAATTTACTAACTCTTGGATATGTAAAGATGCCGAGATATAAGTTGTTGATGCGGTTTCCTTTAATGATTTTAAAACATGTTATATCGGTATTTTTAGGAGCTAGAGCATCAGGTTGTCAAAGTCTGCATGTTAAGTAGTACACTGCCCCCGTTGAATTTTATGTGTAAACGTAAAAATTCATTCTCTAAGAAATATTTCATAAAACCAGATGATTGAAAATTAACAAATTTTAACACACACAATTTGAATGGATCATAAGATTAATGACGTGTCCAATCAACGTAATCAGCATTTAAGGTGCCCTTCATTATATACAACCGTATAATGGTTGACTGTTAAATTAGTTATGCACACTGAATAAATGTAATATTGAGTAGCAATACATCACTTGTAAGCCCAACCGGTTTTATTAAGGTGCCACTGAAACTTGAAAATAATTCAACTGAGACAACTTGAACAACAATTGGTTATGACGACACAAAACCGATAATGAACTTAAACTATATATTCTCATGATTATTAATACCCAGCATAAATACAGGTTCGATACGCTTTTTAAACAAAAGTCGATTACATCGGAATTTTTCTTCTGTCTGTTAGAAATTACCTTTTTAGAAATTTATATCACCCCGAGTTCATGATTTTTTCTGTAATAATAATATCTGATCCACTACGAGGTTATTCGTTAGGATATTGGATATCGTAAATTTTGTAGTATACTTCTAATTTATGTGGCGATAGCTCATTGACACTCAATAGAACCAACATAAGTTCATTCATATTTGTTTTGGTCATGCTTTGGAAAATTAGTCCATAAATTGGTTCATCGATTGATTGGATAAGTGTTTACTAGTAATAGTTTTTTTTACGGGAAAACGGGAGTGCTCTGCCAGTTATTTTCTAAAATGGACCATTGTAACAAAACCCCATTAGGCTCTTAGTACCTTAAAGAGTTTGTTATTCTGGTAAAGCTCAAAATTTCCATTATCTTAAGTGTCGTTAACCGACCCTAAAAGAGGAACCGTGAGCCGAAACAATGTAATCTGTGAAGGGAGTAAGATAGGAAGGACAGGGACATAACATATGTTCCATCTTCTCTTCTCCACTTCACCATGCTAGTCGTAAATTGCGTTATCACGAACCCGCATTGCTAAAAAATGCTTATTTAGTGTACAGTGTCAGGTGAGAATGCTCAGTAGAGTTCTGACGGTGCATCGTTCATAGTTTTAAAGACCCTGAGTCCCTGGCCGATCTTTGAATTTAAGAAAAACGTTTGATAAACGACAGGTGGGAGTAGAGTTGTCCTGCCTTGTTTGATGTAGGCCATTAAGGTTCTTGATGATGACTCCTTTATATCATGGCGTTATCAGGCCGAGCGCTGATTCAGGTCTCACGAAAGGAGCCGACTGATATAATGTATACTAAGCAACTCCAGCCGGTTTCAAATCCAAAGGCTGGGTTTGCATACATACTAAGCAAGGAAATATAACAAAAACACCTCGGGATTAGATACGTGCACGCAGGCACCAGTTAGACTAACTATAATCTATCGGTGAACAAGATCAAGTCCCCATCCAAAATATTAGATAGAACATCATGTTATCAAGGTAGAATACAAAATCCATAATATTTCCATACATTTACCAACAGGAATTATGGCGATGTCAGAAGCATATCCCTGACCGTAAAACCGGTTGTCGTTTAACTGTACTAACAATAACTAGACGGCAAGGCATCACAGGTAACGAGGCAGAGCTTTTCGCTGTGGACAACCCTTGCTAGCAGTCATAATAGTCGTAGTGCTACCCGAGTTATTGGTTATTTTTCTTGACTTGAGCATAGCATCATACCACATTGCAATAGTGGGTTCCAAGCCGCGCTTAGATCTGTTGAGATCTTAGCTTTGAAGGATGCCCAAATGCCCTTGAATGTCCAGAAATGTATCTAAGGCAAATTGTTCGTTGTTAACCTATTTTTCCAATCGCCCTTCGACTTCGATGTTGTCTAGGATGAATTGGAAAGGACAGAATAATTGCTTTCTTTAAAGTGCCTATGTACTAAGCGTTTTAAACATTTAAGTAAGAACTAGAACAGACTTGTATAACCAGCGTACCTTAAAATTAAACAGGCTTTGAATATATGTGAACGGTGGTCAAAAATTAATTTCAGTTTTTCCTATTGAAGGACTGTTGAACTTGAAGAAATAAAAACCCTCCATCGTAATCTTTCAATCACCATTGCAGCCAGTTGCCAGTATCTGGGACTTAGATTTCTGGTCGATGGATAGTTTTCTTCTACTGCTCTTGGATCACTACTTCCTCGGAAATGAGTGCTCTGAATAAAATATCTAGTGTTTCCGGTCTGGCTCTCATGCGAGCCCTGTTAAGTTTAGCAGAGAGATTTTCCCATTCGGATACATTTTTAATTTTTTAACCAGTTTTTATGGCTTTATAAAGACGCTTTCTTGTCTGTTTTCTCAGTCTACTCAACACAATATTCCACCAGGGTCTCCCAATTCGTTCGTATTTACTAAGAGGACACCTCTTCATATGTCTTCTCCAGTCGACCACACTGTTTGATCTTCATTGCTGAAGGTCGGCGAGACAGTTGATATTATGCCTACATTTAGTACAACCAGTTGAGAACGGGATAAATAGCCGAAAAGAGAATTACCCCTTTGATTGGTATGTAAACTAACCCAGTGTGATGTTCCTGTGCATTATATTACAGAATGATTTGAATATCATTGAGCTTTGCCTATTAAACGGCCTTCATAACCTGCTGAGTTGGAGGATGAAGCTATGAGACATATGAATCATTTTCTGTAGCTTTCATAGCTCATGAAGGAATTTTTCCGCCCACACGATGGGCTTCCAACTATCGCAGTTCATCGCTCGCTCCCTCCAGTCGCTGATGATTCCGATATTCGTTGTTCACAAACTTAGCTGGACCATAAATGGAAGGCGGAAAAACATTCCGTTTAAAGGTAAATAATAATCTACAATCATTATTGGTCAAGGTCTCATATTTCGCTTTCGAATGTTGACACAGGTCCTATGAGAGATGTTTTCATTGCAATAACCTTGAATGCACGTAGAAGATTCGTTGTCTGGCTGCTATACGAGCTTTTATGACTGCATGAACATCATTAAACAAAAACTGAACTACTAACACACACAGGTCTAACACGCAGGTCATTAAATTGGAAAAATCAGCACCCTTCCACGATAGTAAGATAGACACATCCTTCTTAAACCATTTCAGAGGTCTTTCGTTCGCACATTGCACGTTTTTGTAAAATCTAGTGGCCGCAAATGCCAATGGTTCATCAGAAGCGAATAATGTGTATATCACATTTCTAGGAATTAGCTTAAAAAGTGACGGACTGTGCCCCTCATTGAGATTACGTTGCCTGGCGTTGATTAGAACCCGATATTTGTGACTGATAATCTCATTAGATTTTAGTTTTGAAACGGATTACGAAACTAGGCCCGTTTTGCGGTAGAAAAGTGTGCTTATTTGCTTCTTCTTATTTGCCGAGTTCGCTCGAGAACTTGTCATTGTTCTTTTCAGAGCACCATCTTTATCATCAGAGATGGATTAGGAACATTTTAGTGTGCGCCTTTTCTATTCGTTCTGTAGTAAAGTAAATATAGTAATCATGAAAATTTTTGATTTCGATATGTTTGCAGATTTGTCATTCGCTTTATCGCCGATGTCCGAAAAAGTAATATTCAAGAAGTTTTGAGTGGGTGTGTCTAAGGATTGACTGGTTGGGGCGACACTCATACTTAAGCTTTTTCCATAAATTGAGAGATCCTTGCGAAATGTGGTGGAAATCTGTGTACCAGAATTTTCTGCTTACGCGTATGAGCTTTTCTATTTTTGCAATGATGTTGAAAGCTACAGCATATACAAAAAACGACAAGGAATTAAAACATTCAAATAAATTTAAAGATTAGATTTTCAACAAGCGTTGACTTAATTGGTAAAACAAGACAGTTTTGACCAAAAATCCGGTATGCGTAATTTCCCACTTTAGAAATCAAGTGTGGTGTATTCGAGACCTATGGTACATTCGTGGTAAAGTCGTACCTCACTACATGTATCGATAAGGCTACTTAGTTCCTGAAGTCGCCTTGGTATCCGAAACCCCTCGTAGTCCGCTGTTAACCGAAACAAGCATCCATCTCTCGGCATGATGTAGATTACACCTTAGATACGGGATTTTTTTACAGTATAGTACTACACTACTAATGTAATACTAATACGTTTGTATTTCACATTTGTTACATGTTTTACATTTATTTTTACATTTGTATTTTGTTTTCGATTCTATGAAAAGTACAATGAAAAGTGTTTTCAGTGACAAGTTTACTTTTCTGAATCGTTTTGCATGAGAATGAAAAAAGTACGTCACAATCTTTTCATATGAAAAAATCTTCTTCACCGATGATTATAGTCGTGAAAAGAAAATTAAAGTTCTAAAATTGCCTTTTTAAATATTAAATTGTTCAATTTAAGTGTGTCAAATTTATTTAAAACCTAATTTGATTAAAATTTAAAAATGAAAATATTTGTAGTAATAAAATTGTTGTTTATTTCATATCAAAATGATAACAGCGCTGTTAGCGACATTTTTATGAACTAGTTAGGTTCAGGATACTGTATTTAGGAATTTCCTAATTACTTATACATATTGGTTGACAATTCTTTTAGAGTAGTGTCGTTTTTTAAACTTAGGAATTAATATGGTATTTAGGAATGTATAATTAAATACACAGTAGTTTTATGTAGTTGTATATGAAGCAAATATTATTCCGCAAACACGAATATAGCGCTGAAAAAATGTTTTCATTGCATCAACAAGAATGGCATAATTTTGTTCTGAGAAATGAAAAAAAACTATTGGAATGAAAATTAATATATTTTATTCTTTTAATTGAGCACATATAGATGAAACTTCCTGTCAAATTCCCTCTTAATAAGAACCGCAAATATCGTGATATTGAACGTCATTCAAAAATTATTTCCCTTTTGCCACGAACCGTACGTGCATACTCTAGTATGATCTACTTAGTTGTGACATTTAAGTAGCAGCCCTAGTGAGCTGCATCTTTGTCATCTGCATCTTTGTCATTTTGCGAATGTGTTTAACCCTCTAATGCATGATTTGTTTACGAACTGGAAAATTCATACTAGGTTGAGATGGTGTTGAACAGCACAAATTAATAGTCAAAAATTGTTTTTGAGGCCAATCCACCTAGCTGCAGGTGAAAATTGTATAGAAGGTTTATTCACAAAATCACAAGGCGAAGTAAAAAATAAAATTCATTAAAAATAAATATAGGACGGTTTTCAATTCAAATTGAGCTTTATCAAACTTTTTTTATTTATTGTGGAACTCAATGAAGCATGTTTTATTCGGTGAGTTACGTAAACTAAGATTGCATTTCACACAAAATGCTTGAGTTTCAGAAGTATATTATTGTCGTGTATCTGACCGATCGCAAAAATGCACCAATGACCTACTTGATCGTAGCGGACATCTGAAGTGGGAAGATATGCTCTCTTAGCTGGTTTTTGGGACGATGTTTGAGATGCATTAGATGGTCTCCAAACGTTTATCTTCTCCATTATTCCATTGAAAGAGAGTGACTCAGCCAATTCAGTGCGAAATATATTAGAAGCAAAATTTTTTCTTGATTTGGATTTATTCTTCGGTACATAATGTAGACGTTTACAACTGCTACATCAATAAGGTGAAAAAAATTCGGTTTGACCACTTTCAGGTTTTCATTCGTATATGGTAGCGGCTCAACCCATCCATCAAATCCACACCCCCATATGCCGGTTGTATTCCTTAATCATGTTCGGACAATCGATTTCATATTAAAGAAAAAGGAAGAAAAAATTTATTCCATCAGGCTGCTTTCTGTTGTTACAAGGTGCCTTTGCTGGAAATAAATGGTTGTTCCAACATAAGATGACAGAAATTGTACGGTTTTTATGCCTTGCCACAAAACTGACGAAATGTCTACTCCAAAGGCATTTCCCACGTACTCCTCAGAGTATCCTTGTTCGATTTTCTTCCCATTTAAGACCGCATCGCTCGACAGCTTACAGTTATAGGCACACGATTTGAACGGACCGTTCCCAAGCTAACACCCCGATTACGCTAGTCGAGTCGATTGCTTTTCAAGTGACTATAAAATTTTGCTGTTTGTATGAAAAATTAGCCAATTGCTATGCCAATAAGTGACTTGAGACGAAAGACAATTAAAAACTGTCATTTCGAGTCATGTGAAATTTTAGTGACTACAATAATAAACATATTAGATATTTTGACAAGGCAGGTGACTACGGTTTCATATTAAAAGAATCACTTGAAACGACACGGCTAGCGTAATCGGGTAGTAAATATTCCTCTGCTTTAGAGATATGTTAATAGGCCCATAGACGTGTGAAAATTATCGAAATATACAATATGGTTGACAAAATTCGGTATATTTTTTGAAAGATGAACAACAACTTTCGACGATGCTCCAAGATTAGGTGTGTCTTCGGGAATTGTATTATCGCCAGTACCGCAATAAATCTCCAATGCGTGAGAAAACCCACTGGAATCACAAAACGAGAACAGTTTGAACCCCCATTTGTGCGGCTTGTTTGGCATAATTATACTGACGCAAAATACAGTAGTGGTCAGATAAATGTTACCATCCAAAAAATTTTGATATTTCGAAAAAATCCAATTTATAACCATTTATTCAATTCAATTTCTGTAAAAATAGACGGAATACTATACTTAATTACTAAACAGGAAAGAAAGCTAATTATAGAAAAAAGGATGTTGAACAAGAAATATTTATTTAAATTAAAATAAAAGACATTAATTTGTTAGCACAATAAAGTAATTTATTATAATAAATATTAGTAAAAAATAAAAACTATTTAAAAACTTTCGAATAGTTGCAAGTATGGCCATTGAGAAGTATTTTAATATTTGGTATGCCTTCCTCGGGCTTTAATGACGGCTGAAATCCTATCGGGCATGGAATTAATAAAGTTCCTGCAATATTCCATCGATATCTCGTTTTCCTAAGCTTGCTTGTTTTAATTCTAATTTAGTTTTTGATTTTCCTATTGACCCGCTACTTTAAAATTGTTCAACAATTTTCTACCGGGTACAAATCGGGACTGTTCCCAGACCAGCTCAGTTTCACCAAACCTATTTGTTGGACATATTCGCTCGTTTAATGTAGAAGTAGATACATCGTCCATTACAATACAATTCAATTGCCAAGATGGTACACTAAATTTAAAAAAATAACTACCTTTTTGGCTCGATGGTACGGAGCAGAATCATCTTGCAAAACCGGGTAACTACCCGCTGGAGTTTAATGCTCCATTAATAAACGCTAAGTCTCCACATCTATAGTAGCTGACGCATCGCCAGGCCATAAAACTTATTGAAAATTTATTTCGCGTTATTATAGTGCTCCAGACTCATCTGAAAAAATGACTCTCTTCCAGGCATTTACAGTCCAATACATGTAGTTTTTTGCAAAATCGCGCAATTTGCATTTTTTTTGTCAAACCCGGTTTGTTCCTTAGCCTTCGCCCATTGAGACCCATTTGTTGCAATCTTCTGCGAACTGTTCTTGCGCTAATATTTATTCCAAAACGTTCTCTCACTTCATTACATTCATTAATTTACTAGAAGTAGAAAATCTGTTTGTCAAACATATGTTTTTTATTTTTCTGTCCATCCGCTGCGTTGTTTGTTTGTTTGATTTTCCTGTTCCCGTGGCTCTTTTTCTATTTGTAAAAGCACTGAAAAATGTTCCTGTGGCACAGCTAAGATTACGCTTTTTTGCTCAGAACTTAATTTTTTCATTGTTTTCGTACTACTGCTAGCGCAGTTTTGATCTCAACTGATGAAATTTTAGAGCAAACAAAATAATATTTTTTAGATCCCGTTACTCCTAAATTTATAAAAATAAAGTATACACAAAAACAAACGGTAGTAACCTTGAAACATTTCGACAAAAATGCATTTGCATAAACAACTTCGTGTGGTAACATTTATCTGGCCAATACCGTAGTTCCTGTCATTTTAGTTACACATATTTGCTCGTCTACACAAAGCCTAGGTAGCATTGGCACTGAACCGAAGGTTTCATTAAAGTGTAATATAAGCAGCCGAACCTTGAACCGGTTATGAGCTGAATGGTCTGCAAGGAATGGTCTGAATCGGTTGCAATAGAATTATCGTTGAAGTGAAGATATCGGCGATTTTCTTCAAATCTAAGTACAGCCAGATAAGTATCACTTATCTGATCGTTTCAAATGCGTTTTTCCCCAGTATGACCGAGTATTGGGGTCAGATAAACAGACATAAAGATTGACTCCTATAAATTTTCGAATGTATTTAGCATCGACCTTAAATTTTGTCCCGATATTCCATTGGCATGTGTACAGATTTGTATGTTGCCTTATACATAACAAGATCATCGTCAACTTTGGTAACGTTAAATTTTGTTTTTTCCAAATTATCGATTGGAATTCACGATTGTCCTTTTTATTTTAAGTGCATCCCCGAAAATTTAGATGCTGTGGTAACAGTAAGTTCGTTTGCTTCTTCTATCAATTCCGGTAATCGGATACGCTTATTTCGACTATAGTTTTTACTGATTGAACTAGTTAGTATGTTTACTTTGAGCTGGTGTTAATAGCTCATTCCCTGAGGACTCGAGTTCATCTCTCAATACACCTATAGTGATATCAGACGTTCCTTTGTTATCATATCGAATAATGGATTTTCAATTATCATATCGTCTTCAGCATTAACCACAGCATTTGTTGATGGAATTTGATCGTCAATGAAATCCATAAGCCATAAGTTTTTCGATTTCCAAATCGGTCATTTTAGAAAGTCTTTTCAACATCTTCTATTTTTAGTTTATTTTCAGCCATTTTCCCCTCTCGTTCCCACAAATCATTTTATCGAACATTCGTCACTTAATTTAATAAATTTCCCCTTTTCGTTTTGTTATTATAGAAACGGACCACAGATTTATTGGAGTTTAAAGAGAAAGAAGTGGCCGTTAGACTCCAAAAACGGCAGCAAGAGGAATCCCTAGTGGCAAATTCATCAACGGCAGCAACTACTCCACAATAGTGCAACTAAAATAACAAATCACTTTTATTTCCAACGTATAACAACACTATTGTATTTTTTTGGTATCTTGTAATAATAATAATAAATAAAATTTATTTAAATTATATAAAATAAGTAATTATTAAAATTTCAACAATAATTTATGTGATGAAAATATATACCTATTTAAAATTATACATTTATTTAATAAAAACTTAAAAATCTAAAGAATCACCACTTTTTTCTTTAATATAAACATTTTTGTGCACAATTCTACATATATGTTACGAATTAATTTAGTTCCTCGTTATCGAGAATATGGATCGCATCCGATGGTGAATGATACGAGGATGAGATTGATGCGACATCTGTAAATAAAAACGATTTAATTAATACACAAATAAAATACAATTTACAATAACAACAATAAACGATCGATTTTGTTTTTTCACAAATACAATTTAAGCTACCAAAGCCACCAACTAAACAAAAATAAAACAACCGCTATCTCACTCATTTCCCATAAATTAATACGAGAAAACAAAACGTTTTTTTTCTATGATCGCATTCGTTAATCAGGTTTTGTCTTTCGAAGTGTGGTGAGTACTGAGTTACTAAGTTAAAAGTTTACGAGTTATACTGTTATATTTTTTAAATTATTTATAAAACAACGCATTGATTAGTTAATATTAAAAATTAGTAAAATTAATTGAAAATAGACATGCTTCTCTAAAAATTGTTCTTTTTTACATAATTTATACGTTTCATGCATAGGTTATTTGGTTTTTAATTAGGTAATTAAATTTTTCATTCGGAGGAATTTTTATCAAATTTACAAAGTATTAAAAAATTATTAAAATGTTTAGTTTATATGTACCTTAAGAATAATTATCATGTTGATTTATCTAGAAACCACGAGGCCAATAAAAAAATACACAAAGGAAACACGATTTCTCTGTTTTTTATACATACGAGTATAAAGCAGTCGCACGCCGCATGATCAATTCAAAAATACAAGTGATACATAAATTTAAACAATAATTCCGTTCATTTTGATTTTAATGTCGTGCAAAAAAATATTTATTTTATTCTTTCAAGATAATAAAAATATTACAGTTAATTATATTAATAATTATTTATAGTTCGATCAATCGTTCTATTGTTGGCATACGAGATTCTTCAGATAAGATTTATTGGAAGTGTATTTAGACGAGTTGTAATCGCTGTCCGATTATTACCTTGCATTGTATTGTTTTAATCGGTAAATTTTATCATTTCTAGTCTAAAATATTCGGTGGGTTTTTTCTTACAATATCAAAATAAATCGTACATTAAGCAAGGAACACATGTCTGTTTTTTTGTAAAAACCTTATGTCTAAAATTAATTTGTTGAGTTAGTTTTGTATTTGCTAAGATGGAAATTTCGAACCGTGGCAGTCAATAGTATGGCTTTATTATCAATATATGTAAAAACTCGCTTCTCTGAAACCTGTTAACCCATTAACGCCCATCGTATAGGTATATGAGCACATAGCATTTAACGTTAGCAACATAACATATTTTTGTTAGATTCGGAAGAATTGTCTTACTACTAACTTATTTTTAGTGTGTTAAACGTTATTTTCTAATAAGATTTATGAAAAAATAAAAATAATTGGGAAACAGCGGTCAAGACATTTTCCAGTACTTAGTTTAGTAAAATGCATGATTATGTATATTTAATAAAATATTTATTTTAATATTTGTTTTAGAATTGGCCAAATTTTTATAGCCAAAAATCATTTCTCTACTGTCTGGGGATTTAGCCGGATTGCATCCCATAGTATTTAAGCGAACCGAATAATATTAGGACATACTCAAAATGCCAAATGATGTCATGTAAGTTGAAATTGGACGCTATGGAATTTTCAACTAAGAAATATTAGATTTACCTAACCAAATTGTTATAATTTTATTCATGAAATTAAAACTCAACAAGTAAAATGTGTGTACCGGTTATGTACGAAACGATCATCATCATTCACTAATTTTGGAGCAACAGAATCTATCACTGACACCATTAGGCCAAGTGAATAAAGTTTAACAAATGCTTTTACTGGCACTTAACTGCGCACTTTGCACAGATTGTGTGAATACAAATTTAAGCATTTGATTTTTTTCAGCTTTACTTAAATTTGTTTGAATAAAACTAGGTAAGTTTTCACTAGTCCAAAAGCGAGAAACTTATTACGAGAAATGATCATAAATGAACTCAAAATGTTGTACAAATTTTCGGAAACTAATGCAGAAAAAATATTCTGGGGATCAGCTATATACTATTTGGTATACGAAACGAGAGAAGCATTCTCTAGCAGCCTGGGAAGATTAGAATGCCATATTTAAATTTATCAATATGGTCGATAGGCACGCACACATATAGTTATCAAAAAACCAAGGTCACGGAAACGCAAAAAAATGTAAATCGTTCAGTATGTACAAGTAACATGTAATCAAGAAAGAAATATTTTCGAGTGTTGATGCCCAGTGCCCTGACTCAGTGTGTGGTAGCGGTATTCTAAGAAGATCAGAATTGTACAAACCGCTGAACCTAGTCACATTGTTTGAAATTCTCGAACATAATGATCGCGCTATATAGACTCTCGTATTGCTCATTATTAAAAATCCGCCAATTGTAGATAGATATTTTAGAAAGAACAGTAAAACGTCGATTTGCCATCTTGAAATATCTGTCGTGTGTGAACATAATTAAGAAAGATGGCGTAATTAATTATATTTAATAATTTCACACTGTTATACGATCGAAGGACTGGAATGGAATGAAAAAATTTAAGGTTAGATGTCACATAAAAGTAAACTCTAGATAGTATAAAAATATACAGTTTCTACTTTTTTATCTCAACCTAAGGAAGTTAAATTGTTTCCATCTTTCGGTATTTTTCGTTTTCTGTCGTGCAATTTTTTTACTTTTTTTATGCTCGAATATTATTTGGTTTTTTGTTTTCTATTTCCAAAAAATATAATAATTGGTACGCATACAAAAATATTACCGAGATGGGAAAAATAACTTTGTTTGGTTGAGATAAAGATGTAAATCTGTATATTTTTGGGATGAGAGCGCAATTTCCGTCGCAAATAATAAATTTCCCTAGTAAATGCTTTAAGAGAAGTAAATGTTTATTCACACATTTTGTAACAAATATCACTAACCTCTTCTTTTAGGTAATTTTATTGCTTTTACTAAATACTTAAAATATTCGCTTCATTATTATTCACTCGACTGATTGAAACGAAACATTATCAGTACCAAATCAAAATTCGCGCAAGGTTTTGGAATCCCGGATTTGTTTAGTTTAAGTTTAAAAAAAATCATTTGATTTGATAGAATTTTAGTTGATTTAGAGAGTGACTATCTAGTTTTCAGGAGGACGACAATAAAATTCGAGGAGGGAAGAAAAAGAGCTCCTCAATTCTATTAAGTATTCTTGACCAATTGAACGAAATAAGAAACCATATTTACACACAGACGAAAGCCTCGATCCTGCTGACACAACTCTAGAAATAATAAAAATATTGGGAATATTTTATTAAGCCTTTAAAAAAATCTTAGTGGTGTCGGTGCAGAATGTCGAGGACTTAGAAACATAACTACAAACATTTGTATGCAACATACAGCAATACAAAAGATGTACATACAGCATAACAACTCTTGGGAAATTAGAGAAATTTTAACATAAAAAAGAGTGCGAAAGATGTGGCAGTAAACTAGTGTCTTATGACGAAATTAAGTTGCACAACCTCACTCAGCGACTATGAAAAACAAAATTATTAAACAATGAACCAATCAGTAATTGCCTACGAATATTAACTAAACAGTAATACCTGTTATTCTCTCTAATATGCTCTCAAATATTTACGAGCCCACCAAGTTTCATAGTTCGATTATGTATATCGTGTAAATTTATGAGTTCTTAAATGGGTTCAAGAACAATATGATTGTAACCACAATTAATATATTAAATTTTGAATATAAACCCCAAAATTGTATAAAAAGTAAGTAGTTTGAACAACACTTCGATCTGTTATTGTCTTAGCCCCACTAGCGGAGCCCCACTCAGTGAATAACTACATTAAAACATCGAAAGCTGACATTGGCGACATGTTGAAAGCGCAACAAATTCTGATGAAGCTATACACCAATATTATAGGAGGAACGGAAAATAAGAAACCAAAATAAATCGGTCACTTATCCGTCGCAGTCAGGTGAAGCCATTAACGCTTCAAACTGGACTGATAACTAAAATTAATCGATAGTCAAAAGATATGACCAGTATGAAGTTTTTCAAGTACCTACATAGTGCATCTAAACAAGAACTACAATCTACAGAAGTAAATGACGTCAGATATAATATGTCCCAGCGTTGGAACAAAACCATTCGAACTTCTAAACACGACTTACGAACCGAAGAGACCCTGACCAGTTGATAAAATTACAAAATGTAAAAATGGCAACTCTTTATTAAGAATTAAAGGCAACTTGTGGGGATTTCCCAATACTTTCTTAACTTGTTTTGGCACTTTGATAGAATTAGAAGTTTTTTTTTCAATAGCGATTACACTCGCGAGCGTCTAAATCGACTCGAACCTCCGCGCATTCACAAAAAGGAGTATTTTTTAAAATGGCTTAACCAATTTTCGTAAAACAATTTTTTTCAAATTAAAGCAATCGTAACAAAAAGCGATGTTTCGTTGAAAACAGTTGGCGTGCTGCAATTTTCTGTAAAATACCACGTTGAGCGATATTTGCTATCAGTCACTTATTAGACATTAACCTGAACAAATCTCGTTACATTCGGATACTACTCCAAACAAAGCCGCGCAAGTCGTTACTTCAAAGAGAATTCGCTCCTCGACGGTATCGGAGTACATCTGAGAGGGACGATCGATTTATCGTCCTAACTTCACTGCGAAATCGCCATCTCACGGGAGTCGATGTGCAGCAGGAGCTAAAATAAGTTCAAGGAGTTGTTAGTCAATGAACAGTAAGAATACGCTTGGAGGAAGCCAACCTCACTCCAAGACGGCTAGCTAGAGGCTCAAAATAGACAGCACGCCACCGCAAAAATCGATTGGAGCATCGAGCAATAAAGGTCTGTTCTATTCACTGACGAGTGCAGAATATGTCTCCTTGGTAATGATAGGAGCGGATGCGTCTACCGGCGTCCAGCAGAGCGATTATCGCAGTGCGGAGGTCCTATTCCTGGATACGATACGAAAACGAAAGTACAAGATTCCTACTCAATTTTAAATAAGAATCGTGCGAATCTGATTCAATTCAAATGTGAATATTGTATTTTCGTATTCGTATCGTATTCAGGGCCCCTGTTTTGCTGAAACAGTCTCGTAAGGTGCCGGTTCGTGCATAGTGTGGGCTGGCATATCGCTTGAGGGAAAAACAGATCTTGTTTTCGTACCCGCAGGAAGCCGTAGAGGGGGTCTGACCGCATTTTCATTTCTGACAGCATTTATGGAACGAACTAAAACGGAGAGTCCGAGCCAGAAATCCGATACCATCTAACATCAGTGATCTGAAGATCGCGTTGGATGAGGAGTGGTCTTTGTCAAAATATTAATAACGCAATGGGGAACAATACTCAGTATTAACCAATAAAATTGTTTTTGTTTTGCTTAAATTTTTTGTTGTAATTTAAATTTACATATCCCCTATACATATTTATTTTCATAATCATGAATTTTGGTTGCGTTTTCATTCAAAATTCATTATAAAAAAAATACTGAACCAATTTTCATGAAAATCATTTTAAAGTTAGATATCAGGCTTTCACAAAAAATAATGTCTTGTGAAAATCGGTTAAGCCGTTTTAAAAAAAAAATCATCTTTCTGTGAGCGCTAAAGATTTGAGTCGATTTAGTTGCTCGCGAGTGTACCATATATATTTTTTAATTAAATTTTCTAATATTGTATACATAAATTAAAGTTTATAAATAATGTACAATAGAAAATAAATCATTTAATAAATAATTAAAAATATGGATAAAATAAAGCGTTGTCTAATTTTAAATGTGGTTTTCCTACATAAATAAAAATAATTGGTGTGGCACAAATGCTCCAAAAACTAAACACTTAGTTTATTGTTAGAAAACGGTTGAAAAGAAGTTCTACAGATAAATATACAAGGGAGACTAACGCACAGCTGAAGTATATAACACTTACAACCATCGAGAAAATGGACAAGTTTTGCCAAGATGACAATGGATAGTTACAACTAAGAGAGCTTTGTAGGCCTGCTTCATTACAAATTAAACAACAAATGCTCAAAATAAATCGCTATAACAAAATGTTTCAACTCACAAAAACGAGATTTAGTGAATAAGGTTGGAACAGTCACCAACAAACTGTTTGAAATCCTCAAATTTACTGAAAGGACAAATTACAACTGAATCAACAGTGAATATTCTTAAACGGACTAGATAATAGCAAATAAGAAAGGATGAATGAAAGAATGAGAATGCTAAAATAGCACGAAATCACGGCGTTTACATAAACACAACAAACAATGTTTAGACAATCGCCTTTGCCAATTCAGCTAGTACTATGATAAATCACCCATACGATGTATGAACTTGTATCAACTGTATGGTATACTGAGGAAATTGCAAAAGAGTGGGAGACGACTCTGATTTGACCACTACATAAAAAGGGACAACGATTAAATTGCAATAACTACCACGGAATAGTGGCAGCAAAATTATCGATATAAGATGCGCGCATCTTTGACAATTATTAGTATGTAACACGTTGAGGGATGTTCTGTCCTATCTAGATATCTCGTTAAAGCTGATATCTATGTGCAAATTAATGATGAGCGACTCATATTGAAAGATGAAAATTGAAGACAAACTCTCGGAACCCATTGAAATAACATTAGGAGTACGGCAAGGTGATCCTAGCCCTATATTTTAAATCAAGTCAGACTATTAGCATACGCTGATGACATATGCATTTCGAACCACAACGTCGTTTCCCTAAAAGAAGTCCCCCTACCATTAGAATCAACACAGTTAACAATTTCTAAATCGACCACAACTCTCTAGAAATAGTTATAAATCATGTGAATCTTCAAAAAATATAAAATTAAGGAAAGAAATTCTATTAATTAATCTGTCAAATTTCTTGCCGCTTTTTCTTATAATTACTGTCATTTCGATTCTTTTAAGTTCCAATAGAAGTACAGTAAGGCCGTAAGTAAGCCAGGCGTTGCCTTCTACAATCTAAATTATGTTTATTAATATCAAGTGCCGCAGCTTTAACCACTGCAATATTTCTTGCGGCCCCAAAACCACTAGGTCAGTAAAATATTAGTTCAAGATATTGTTATGTACGATGTATAAGAAACAAGATTTAAACGTTAGAAGACAACCCAGCGGTGAAAATGTTTCGTTAATAAATATTTGGCAGCTTATATCCTCAATTACTTATCTTATTAAATACCATATATAATAGTAGGATTCAAACTTCCATCTCTGCAAATACTAGTATCACACAGTTAAAATTGATTTAAATTTATATTAAATTTCCAAAGAGTTAAACCCCTTGTACCTCAACGTCACAACATTTTAATATTATTATATTTAGTTAAAGCTATAATTTAATTTAATTAAAACTTAACTTCTTATTAAAACAAATGTCTGAAACCTAAAGTTAAATAAAGGATAATAATAACACGTTTTAAACGCGATCGTCATTACGATATACCATAAAAACCTAAACCTATCCCCCGGGCCATTGTCCTCACATATATTATTTTTTTTTTTGCTTAAATTTTTCAGTCATCAATTTAGAAAAAAATTAATTTCAATAAATTGTTTATTTACAAATTTTGATTCTATAGTATCAGATATTGCCCTAAAATTGGAAGAAAATAATCAAATCAAAATCCAATGAATGTGCTATCCAAAATAAACAATTAAGCAACATACATAAAATATGAAATCTAATAAAATAATTAATAAAAAAATAAAAAAATGTTTATATAGTATTTTGTTGCTTAATGTCAATGTCCTGGAAAGTTTCCATGCTAGTTTCATTTTTCAAATTATTATTTTCATTGTTAAGATTGCAATTATTATCTTCCGTTGCGACACTATCCTTACCCCTTCGCTTGTCCAATAGGTGGTGCACTACAAAATGTGCAATGGCCATAAGTAAAGCACCTATTGCATATATGCGAAATGTTTCACTACCACCAACTGTGTCAAACAATATGCCACCAATTAAGCTCCCAATTGAAACTCCAACCCCTTCAAAAATGGCGCTAACAAGGCCCTGTAAACGAAAAAGAAAAAAAATAAATAAATAACTTTTTCATATAAATACGATTTCTGAATACTCACTTGCATTGTGGCTTCTGTTCCTGGGGGCGCAACTAAACTTGCGTAAGATGCCATTGTAGCATAAAAGATTCCAAATGTCATTCCATTGCATAGCTCAATCGGTAGCACCCACCATGGGTTGGTTAGTATTGAATACAAGAAAAACCGAATCGCAAATACAAGTAATACTAAGCTCATCGCCTTAACGTGTCCAATTTTCTTTAGAATCCATCCGGATAAAAAGAAAAATGGTAACTCACCACCAAAACATTGTATACCGCTGACAAGTCCTTGGAGTGTTTTAATGGATGCCATGTGACCACAACTAAAATCAAACATATTTAAATAAATTTATAAAATTAACAATCATCTATTAATTATATGTATATTACCCGGGTTGAGCGGCCGCCAATAACTCTAAATACCAGTATAAGAAATTCCATGTCAACGCTGTACAAAGTCCGACCGCGGCACACCACAAATAGAAAATCACGACACGCAGAGATTTGAATAACTTTCCTACATCTTTTAAAATATTTCCGGATACTTTTGTTTGTTTATGCTGAAGCTTCGACGAAACAAACATATCTACGAATATAATAGCAGCCATCATGTAAAACACCACCGAATAATCTTTAGCCGATTGTCCTTCAGAAAAGAAATCCACTAGTACTCCGGCAATTATAGAAAATATTCCCCAACCCACAGAACCCCATAATCGTTGATTACCATACAAATGATGTTTATCCTCCAGCATTTCAAAACATATCGCATCACCGACACACACCACAACCGCCATACCCACCCAACTAGCTATCAAAAATAAATACAACAACCAAAATTGATAAAGGCCGGACACCTCTTCATTAGGTATTTTTGATTTAGTCAATAATTCTGTCACCGGTATATTATCACACATGACATCACATGTTGTACCGAAGTAGGGTTCGGAACTATTTGAACGTGGACAATATAAGGCTGCATAGGTGCCATCGGGGAACACGGCATGTTGTACATTAAAATAAAGACACTTTTTTAGAACTTCTAACTGGTTGGTCCTAACAATTGTATCAAATTTTAAATTACTTGTAGTCTTATCACTCGGACAATAACCCGATTCATTCCAATTGTTACAAACAATATTCCATAGGGTTGGATTCATAGCACAATTCATCTGAAAATTGAAACAGAAAAATGCTGATTAGTGGTTGGTTTTAGAACTAATATAATCAATTACTAAATTAATTTTGAAATCAAAAAAAATATTCCTTGTGTTTGATTTACTTTTGTGGAATTTGGCTTAGATCTTAGAGGCCTTATTTTTAAAAGATCTGAAGGAGTTATTGTACAGTAGAAATTTTTTGGTTTGAGCATTAACTAGATCACCATCTCAGATCATATTGTCTTTACTGAACAAGACCCGTCTGGTGCCAAGCAAGATCTTTTTTTTATATCAGCTAAGGTTATATTGGAATGACTCTAAAAAGTTAGTTGTGTGTAATGAGTAGGAAGTTTTAATTAGTAAATCTCTAATAAACTACACAAATGTTGCAAGAAGGAATTTTCTTAGCGCTAAGTAGGTTTACTGAGTAGTAAACGAGTTATCACGGAACAGGTCAGCTCACATATCAAGCACGAGAAGCAAGCTCAATAAGGTACCGAAGGCTCAGCAAAACTGGAAACAAATACCGAACATAAAATATTTGCATGGAATTTTAACAGCCTAAAAACAGATCTGCAGCGATGTGGGCAGGAGCTGCCTTTATTGCACATGCTTAAAGCACTAGGTTCATTAAAAGTCAAGAATATTCCAAATTTCAGCAAATGGCATAAACAGACCATCACTACCTGTAAGGCCTAAAACTACAGCAGATCCTCAGCACCTAAGAACTATATATCAATAGAATGAAGGATAGGCTGCGGTTAGTAGACCAAATTGGGCTGATGGTTACCCGAAGAACGGGAAAGACTAGTTCCAGAATCTATGGGTGGAATGGGTACGTCCATATTAAAAGGTTTGCTTGAAGAAAAGAAATTCGCACCCAATATACACGAGCTAAAAATTGATTGATTGATTGGGGTGTATAGCCTAAACTTGTGTTCTGGTTTACGCTGGTCCCGCTATACACCCGCTTTACACATAACAATAAAAAGGATAGGACAGGACAGACAATTAAGGGCAGACATCAAGAAGTTCAACACTGTACAAAAAGTTTTAAAACAAATTCCTAACATCGCAGTTGTGTTGAAAGCACAGAAGCTGGAATTGTCTCTGGATTATCCACATAATATCTATCCTTAACGAAACCCCATAGAAAAAGTCCAACGGCGTCAAGTTAAGCTCTGCGTAGGCCAATTGACATCTCCAAAACGGCTGATTATTCGGTTGTCAAATTTGGGGTTAAAAGATCGATTGTCGGTCGGTTTTTATGGCATATGGCGCCATCTTGTTGCAACCAAAGGTTGTTCACATTCATAGCGTCAATTTGAGGCCATAAAAAGTTGGTCAGCATGGCTCTGGAACGGTCGCCATTGACGGTAACGGCGTTTCCAGTATCGTTTTCGAAAAAATGGACCAATTATGCTACCATTTCAAAATTCACACCAAACAGTCACTCTTAGTGGATGTATTGTATTGGCGTGTGGCTGTCTTGAATCCCAAATCCAGTAGTTCTGCTTGTTTACATAGCCTACGAGAAGAAATGCGCTTCGTCTGAAAATATGATTTTTCGACCAAAATCGAAATCATTATGAAGCTGGTCTATATGGCACACGCAGAAACTGATATCGAAGCGAATGGTCATTTGCTTTCAACTTCTGAGTCATCAAAACCTTGTAAGCGAATAATCCGAGCTCTTTGTGCAGTATTCTCCTCAGGCTGGTGCGACTAATGGCTAGTTGCTTAGATCGGCGTCGAGTTGAGGTCGATGGATTCTGTCCTACACTATGGACCACAGCCGCAATATTCTCGGGCGTCCTCATTGTCCGAGCTCGGAGACACTTCTGTCATCCAATAGCAAACCTTTCTCATGAACTTTCTTCACCAATTTCACTACAGCGGTTCCGCTTCACGACCCATATTTCTTTACAAAATTCGCACGGTTTCGGCTACACAACACTGACTTTGAAAATAAGTTTTCAATATTTCGAAGCGCTCCTCAAGAGAAAACATGATTGTTTCGTGACGTGGATTATCAGACTGACGGCTGTCATAATTTCAAGCAAATTGTTCAAAAAAGTGTTGCCATAGCCTATGCTTTAAAAACAAATCAATAGATAGCCCGTCCTTTATTATTTTAGTATTCGTTTAAGCAAATCACAACAGTTCTCAGCTAATTCGAAGCATGTCTCAACTCTAGCCCGTTGTGCTCGATATTTTCAGACCTTTAAAATTCAGAACTAATAACTTGGACATTTTATCAACGAAGCGAAGTCTCTAAGCGCGTTTCCGGGCTCAAGCTCAACCATAATTAAAAATGCACATACCTTAAGTAACCCACTGGAAAGTGAAGAATATGATAGCCAGAGTACCTAACAACACTATAGCGCAGAATAAAATAACAAAACGGAGAATCCTCTACTTAGGAATTGGAAATATATTGCTAGTCATTGAACCAAATTTACCACCAATTCAATGGTTATTAGAAAAAATTTAATAATTAATAATTCTATCCGATTGTTGAGCAAACTAGAAAGACTTATATACTTAAGCTCATCGTATCTAACGTCCTCTGATTAGCACGAATTATTTGAAGGACTACGTGATGTCCTCAGAAAATCCCTCTCTAAGGGCTTTCGTCACTTGCATTATCATTAAACCAAGTATCTGTTTCCATTGCACTTGCCCACATAAGCGCTTGAACCAATTGACTACCATTAGTGAGGAAATCATATCATTTGTGTCATGCATTTGATATAGTTCAAGGATGGATAGAAATTAAACATGCCACTTGTAATGTTGAGCTCGAAAAATGATTATAATTCCAAGGCAGATTTTGTAGTCTGGAAAATCAAACTATCAAACACGACCATTTGACTTCTCGTGCACACCAATCATGGTTTCAAACATACCAGTCATGGTGGCATCCATAGATCCATAAATTTTTAGGCAAAGAAATGGCGTACCAAACTTGCTAGATTAGAACGTTTAGCATATTGCTTATAACTTTTTATTTTTCAGCACACCTTGCAAAGTAATTTAAAGGAGGGTTGGCTTTCATAGACCCTACTCTTTCACTTACACGTCTCATTTCCCACCAACTTGTAAAAGTGGTTAGGTTAACTCCAAATATAGACTCGATCAGGAAAATTTGAGTCCCGAAACTAAATGTTTTTTCGATAGCCTGGTTTATTTCTTTTTGTTATGTCGCGTAAAATTACGTTGGCGGAAACTATGTAAAGCTTGCTACTTAGATGCTAGTCAAATTGTAGTCCTTCCATCCGTACTTTTTAATTTGCAACAAATTTATAAAGAAGGATGGGTCATTTGATTTGGGATAAATGGAGCTTTTTTCCAAGTTATTCAAATTCGGTTTTTCTCCTTCACAGCAAACTTCGCCAAGTTGCAAGGGCCTGGACTGCTCAACAACTCAACTCTTGTTATAGAAGAACCCTAATATTCTGTCATTGTCCTGCTTTATTTGATGCAGAAGCTTAATTTACTGCTGGAAAATTCAAAGCATATTATACAATTTTCCACAGAAAATTTTTGAAACAAAGCTATTAAATCAAATAAAAAATATTTCGTAGGGGAATTTGTTTATCAAACGGTCTGCTTTGAATGGAATTTTGCGTATTGACCGTTTCCTTATGGTTCTACCTGGTACTACCTGGGAATAGGAACTCTGGGAAAGAATTTACAGATTGGTTATCTTTGACTTTCAGAACTTGTCTTTCGTCCTTTTCTTAAAAACAATAAATTTTGATTTACGCAAACTACAATATTTATCTCCCTTTAACCAATGGATAACAATTGAAATGGTGAGCAGGCATTTCTGAGATGCCAGAAAGGAAAAATTCACAGGGAAAAGAACTCTATGATGATGATGAATTTTAACGGAAGAATTTCGCGAAGAAAGCTGATCTTTCATTTTCAAGAAGCAAAATACCACGACAAAAGTGATAAATCACTAAATAAATATGTTTGGTTACGAGGAGCCACACACCTTCTTATAAATGAGTCATATGCTTTAAAAAAGGTGTGTGGTTCACAAAATTTTTGTAAAAAACTTTAAATATATGAATAAATAAGTTTTTCCGGTCTACAAAGGAAAAAGTGTCTTTAAAAATTGTGAATATTTTTCCGATATCGAAATTGGCAGAGAAAATTATTTTTAATTTAATTTCCATTTAAAAAATTACCCTAATTTACGGTGGTATGCCTGAAAATATTAATTTAAACTGTAATTACTTACATGTATTTTTTTTTTCAATTCGCTCTCCTTAGGGAACTGCCAGAATAGTATCATTGCCAATAGAGCATGAACGCACACTCGAAGTGGTTCGACTAGCTTTTAAAAATTCCATACTAATTGCCACCGTTCCAGATGCAAGCCTCATCAAATTTAGGTTTAGTTAACTTCTAAATCAAGAGCTTTCAAGTTTTTTCTGTGCCTGCCTGAGAACAACTACTACAGCCTGGTACATGGACCCGAATAGTTACTACTCAAACTTGAGTTTCTGGGAACTAAATAAAACTACAGAATAATAATCTCGATCGAGTACGAACCGGTTCCATACAAACATTGATAGGGACACAAATAGCTAAACTGAAAAATGCGCTTCTGAGAATTTAAAATTAGCTACTTAAATGAAAAAATAAAATGAGGTGTTTAACTTGTATGGTATAACAACGCATAATTTTAGGCAATTCGAATATCTAACTTAAAAAGTGTGTGAAACACTTCGAACATTCGTTTGGTAACAGTTCTCCAGACAAACAACAAGAAAGATGAGATCGAAGATGAATCGAATTTTTAAATTCCTTTTTTAATTTAATAATTAATTTGAAATAATAAAAATTAAATTTTATCATTATTTAAATCTTAAGAATACTCATTCTAATATTAACACGTTAAACTGTTGCAATCATTGAATAGGAATTTAATTCCGAAAAATAAAATTCCAATTTCGGTTTGCCAGAATAAACATTTAGGAAAACACACACAACTGCTAGGAAAATGTCAAAACAATTTTACTTTTCCCATTCCTAACGAAAGCCAGAATCGCACTGCTGGTGGTCGACTTTTTGAAAAAATGCTTGAGAACAATAATTATACTTTTGTCAATCCAATAGCGATTGGAGGGCGAAGTCCGAGCTTCATACTTCCTCGCGGTGCTTTCTGGGTAACTCTAACTGAATCATGTGTAGTGGACACTACATGTCACGTCGGATTATTAGTGCCTCTCAATATGTGGATAGGCACGATCATACCCCGCACTAAACAATTTAATATCACGATCGTCAATGTACATGCACCAACCGAAAATAAATCAGATGACTTCAAAGATCTATTCTTTGCAGAGTTGGAGAAAATCATCAATAACATACCGCACCACAACATTAAAATCGTGTTGGGTGACTTTACTGCAAAAACCGGCAGGAGTGCAGAAAATAAAACGCACATCGGTCCTAGCAGCTTGCGCCTCACTAGTAAAACAACGGCCAATGTATCACTGACCTGGCAATAATGTACAATTTGGTTGTATCAAATTCGTTTTTTCCACTTAAGAGGATCCACAAAGTAACGTGGAGATCAAATGATGGAAAAATGGAAAACCATATCGATCCCCACTAGATCTCTAAGAGACACTTCACCAGCATAGCCGATGTTAGATATTACAGAGGAGCAGACATAGGCAGCGATCATTTGCTTGACATATTCAAATATAAGTGTAAACTGTCATCTACATTCAATAGACAAGCACAAAAAACCGTTCGATGGAATGTTACCAATCAGTTGTTACTGACTATCTAACCGGCATAATCATCACGAAGAACCTCCTTCAACTACTAATTTTTCTAGCCTATTGATGGAGCCAGTTTTATGTAATTATTTACCGCAAGCAAAGTTAATTGGAAAATTATTTATCCCAATAAAATTTCTATGGGACAAAAGTTTTCCATTTCGCTTTGTTTCTAAAATATTTACACCAAACTGATTCCATCGGTAGGCATCGTTATTGTATAAAATACTGAGCTGGTCGTCGAAACTAAACAAAAGCTTCGTGAAAAAAGGTTCCTTCGTAACACTAGAGGCACTCTAACGAGATATCTCCGTGCTAGGAAAGCTACAACTAAATACCTCAGAAACATCAGCAGAACAAGGAAATTTACAAGACTGATTTCAGGAATCCCACTAAAGACTTACACCCAAGAAGTACAGCCATCAAAAACGGGAACGGCGAGCTAAGAATAAATATGGCTGATGTTCTCTCAGTATGGCAAACCAACTTCCATAATCTGCTGAATCGGAACGACAAAGCGTCGTCCATTAGAGCAATTGCTGCACCAGGTGAAGAGGTCTTTGCTAAATATCCCGCCGTAAAGAAAGTAGACACAGCTATTGATAGATTGAAAACTGATCTTCATATCTATCGAAATTAAGGTCCGTTTCATACCGCTAGATCGCTATACAAGATGACTTGGTTTGGAAGTGAACAGCAGCAAAACCAAATTCTTATCAACTTCCAGGAGCATTTCCATAACAAATGTCTTAACCGGCGACCATAATCTCAATAGCGTAGAAAACTTTGAATAATAATAACATCGTCAAATGATATACAGGCAGAAATAAAATCCCACACAAAACCGAATATTGAAATCGTATGAACTACGAGATAAAGCAAGTTCTCAGTAACAGCAATATCATCGGATTCTTCAAATCTATTCGTGTTAGATGAATGGACCATCATAGTGTTTCAACAACAACCACATTGGCAAAATCGTGAATATGAAAGCTGAGAAAGATAGAGTGAGAATGGGAAATCCCGTAGAGTGAACAAATTACAATCACAGATCGTGTTATGCTTCCATTTTAGACTATATAATAACGGATTAGATACGTTATCCTGGATTACCAAATCATAGTTGTCAAAATCTTGGTTTTTGTAATCTTGTTCTTGAAAAATCGATAGGAATCGAGGAATCTTGGATTGTAAATGTTAAGCAAATTTTGCTCAGAAACTATAAACTGAATTAAGTACAATCTTTGAATTAATGTTTACGTGCCCTAATTAGCAATTGTTTAATTTATAAGCTACATATTGGCGTGCACAGTGACACATAATTAATTTATAAGCTACACATTAGCGTGCTAGAGAAGAAGATATCAATTAAAATTAAAAAGAAACAACAAAAGCGCATTAAAAAAAATTAAGTTCCCAAATAGCGGCCGATTAAAAAACTGATACGTCAGAGTACACCACAAACGATAAAATCTTCAATAGAACTAGATTTAACAGATGTCTATGCTTGTTTAAGACTTTCGTATTTTCCAAATCACTGGAAGGCAAAATTATTCCGATATTAAAGCGAGATAAAGATGCTGATAAAATTGGACGGTACAGACCAATGAAATTTTTAAATTTGCTAGGCATTATTTCACGAATAATCTTGCCACGAATTCCAGATGTAGTTAAATCACTAGTAACACTACCGGCACTTGGATTTCGATCTGATATTGTTCGATATAGAAGAAGCTTTTGACTGAGTCTGGTGACCACTATCTTAGAACCCGAGAAAATAATCACATTTTATCACAGAAAATTATACTCCTGGAGTCTCATACGGACATAAAAGAAATCAAAACCAAATTAAAAACAACAATGAACACAATGGATTTTATTTCCAGAAATGGGTCATAAGGTAACCATTCAAAAACGTGATTTACATTTTTAGTCTAGTCCAGCTAGAAGCGACGTGAGCATTCGAGCGCTCAATAAGCTTTTACCATTAACCTAAAACAAGAAATGTAGGGGCAATGTAACTGGTTAGCGTAGGAAAACCGTGTTCTAAATATATAAAATGATAAATATGTATATTTAACAAATTTCGCATTCAGAAATTTATGGAAGGAATGGAAAAAATTTTAATAATTTTTTAAGCCATAAGGATTGCCTAATTTTTAATTAATTTAATAAATCATTTCAGAAATTCAGTTTATTTAAATTTGTACGATAGGGAATATAATTTTACAGTGCGGATGGGCGATTTTAATGCTCAAATCGGAAGCGCTAACAGAGCAAATCGTGGCACTACCGATCCGGACCCACCGAGCTAGTCAGGTTATACAATTTGGTGGTTGCTTTGAAAATGGGACATATTCTTGTGCCTAAACAACAGTTTTCTAGCATTAAATATATCATTACGAAATGTGAGGTTCTGGTAGTTGCGAAAATCTATGTACGAAGTGTTTATTAATAGTTATCTGGCTAAACTTTCAAAGTGTCGATTCTTGAATTTTAGATCAATAGCCATTCCCTGAGGCCCTGGAGGATTATTTGGAGATTATTTAAGTAACCGAACGAGATTACGTTGCCTCAAGAAAATTCTCAAACAGAATGTGCAAACGAAAAAAACGAGATTGACACAAATAACAAAGTTCTGCCCAACGTAGTTTTTAACGAAAGTATCAATCTTCGAATATATCGAACTAATTTTGGGGAGTTTGACTATGTAGTCTTCGCCCAGATAAAACCACAACGTAAACGTAATACACACGAGCGCTCTACGGCAATATTAAATTCTTATCTCGCCAAATATCACACAAAACTAAACTGTAAATTTAAAAAGCGCTGAAACGGTACCTGTCATTATTTGATTGCGGGCCTTACCCTTGTCATCTATGTAATTTTTAATTACTACTCTAGTTTACTGCCAAAAATTTGCCGTGCTCGTTCGTTCATAAATTGATTAAACAAAAAAAAAACTGTTAATAAACAGGAGAAACTGGATTTCACGTGAAAAATGATTTGTTTTATCGTTCTTTTAGAACCGTTAAGGGGGTAAGGCTACGCAATAAATATAATAGACAAGAAATATTTCCAAAGCGAGTAATTAGGATCGCTCCGTTATTATTATTGGTTACTCACCTGGCAATCAATAGTTGTATTACCCGCCGAATTTTGAATCTCTTCCACAATGCACTGTTGTATATCATCCTCGCTGGCTTCGCAATGTTGAAAATTGGATGCACCATTGTCACAGTGAAAATCAACACTGGACGATTGTGGAATAGCCGGAATGAATTTGATACTAAAGAATGCGAGGATAGTTAGCAACTGTAAAAAGAAACCGGATTTAAAACATCTGCTCTTGCATATTTTATATTCTACATGCGTGTTTTATATCAGTAACATTAACTTACTTGAAAAAGTAAAAAGAATAATTTTTGTTTGTGAAAGCGATCGGCAATAGCGCCTACCAATGGTTTCGCTAAAAGGCCGCTTATTGGAAGCACTGTATATATAGTGCCAACCACCGTTGATGAAAAGCCTAATTGCTTAGCATACGTTGGCATAAATGGAACAATTGGTGCAGTACCTAAAATAAAATTTATATTAGAAGCATCTAGAAATATGGATTCGAGAAAATGGAGAAAATCGATTTCCCCAAACTATCGCGCTGTTGCTGTATCACTTACCAGCATTCCAAAGAAAATAATGTGCTTTTAATGGTAGAAATTTCTTATTGATATCTTTAAGGCCCATTGTGTAAAACGGTTTTAAGAACAGTTAAAAAGTACGATTGTACAAAATATTAATAAAATTCTTATTCAAAATAAATTAAAATCACATAATTTGTTATTCAATTAAAAATACATAATAAACTACACATAACCTCAATTACAATTCATTCACAAATTACGATTTACTTATCACAGAAGCCACTTATGTAAGTATAAAATTACTTTAAAAAAATGTTAACCAAATGGCACAGAAACTAATTTAATGCTTTCGAATCCGGTTTTAATTAAAAATAATAATTTATTAATAATATTTTGTTGTTACTGTTTGGTTGCTACTGACAAACAATTTAAATTGCATGTTACGTTGTTTTTATTATTGTAATATGTCAAAAATCATAATAAGATGTACCGAAGGAGACGAAAACACAGTTTAATCATGTCTCTTTCGAATTCTTATAGGATACATATTTTAAAATCCAATGTTGGAATTGACTATACTGGAAATTTTAATTGAAATTGATCGAAATTCAATGGCAACCAGTTATCTATCAACAAAGCTTATAGAATTTCACTTATCAAAATGTTATTGCCATGATCAAAGATTAATTACAATATTATTTTAATTTTACACACTTTAATATTTTTCTACTGTAAAACTATTATACCATATTAAGCATCAATCTTTGTTACAACTATTGCAAATTAATTTTCCGAATAAGGTTTTTAGAATAATTTGCAGGTGTAGAGAAATTACTGTTTCACCAAACGTGGCTACGACTAGACTGACTCGATTCTTAGTTTTCCTATGTATTTATTTATCTGTTATCAGTGAAATGAGATATTTTTATCATCTGCCTCTGTGATAACAATATATACATTGTTTTTTTTTTATTTACAACTTTGTCTTAATATTCGACGACATAATATTACCTAAAGCGTTGAACTCAATAAAAAAGTAGAAATAACGAAAAAATGGCGGTCGTTTAATTACGTTAGTATGCAAATTTCATTATCACATAAATTAATGACGTACTATGTCGTGCTTTATTAAATTAACTAGAGCGAATTAGAATCGCGTGCTGCCATGGTCAATCAAGCAATTTATTTTTATCGTAGACTTTGGACTACACTACAAATAAAAAGTAAAAACGATATCTTTACTTGACTAATTACCTATTTTGTATTTATAAGAGGTAAGTACATATCGTCGGTTGAGGCGTATTTTATGTATATTTTTCCAATAGTGGCCATATTTGGTTTTGAGAAGTTCACTTTTTTAGTAGCAGACTTCGTAAAGTAATCGTAGTAAACGTTTAATGCAGTAACAGTAAGGTATTCAGAAAACAACTTTATTTTTGGTATATATCGATATTTAAATATTCAGATTTTTATTAAAAGATATACGACATAACATACCTCGATACATATTTATATATAAAAAACCTGACTCATCAGGATTAAGAAAAATTATAATTGAGGATATAACTGCAGGTACACATGACGTGCACGGTTTACTTATAAGCATGTCGTTAGATTTAATTTGGTTGGCTGGATTTAATAACTTGGAAAATGTACCAAGTTGGAATGGATATATGCAAGCTGTTAATAACTCTGGTAAGATTTATAATTTATCTCATAATTGTTTTAATTTTACGAACCTGTTTAATTTTCCAAGATTCGTTTGAAGTTTCACAAATTGGAACTATTTACTGGTCATCAATTTAAGGGCAAGTGACTTGACGAGGTTATACTCAGCTTTAATTTATGCAGCCTGCGAAAGCAAGAAACATGGGCAGATGTGCATAGTTACTTTTGATCAACCACTCTTTATGAAGTCAATTGAAATGGTTAAGTCTGCGGAGCTGAACAGTGATATATCTGGAATAATTGTACGCCTTGGAGGATTTCATATACTCAGGTCATATCTTGGCACAATTGGATATATCATGAAAGGAAGCGGACTAGAAGAATTATGGGAAACAGTTTATGGCAACGCAACAGTCAAACACATGCTTACCGGACATTCTTTTTCGCGTGCTTTGCGAGCACGTATACTGACGGCATCAGGATTAAACTATTTGATGGTGGACAATTCAGAAGATTTGAAATCTGTAATGAAATCATGGAAACGCATCAAAAATTAATAGAAAACAGCATGTCCCCGGATGGGTATGTGTCATGATTCGGAAGTAGTGCGCGACCTGGAGAGCTGCTTTAAAAGTAACATGAGACGACTGGAAACTGGCAGATCCATATGGAATCTGCTCGAAAAATGATGCCATATTTCTATTCTGCTGGTTATAACTTATATGCAAAATCTGCTCATTTATATTTACGGTGTTGCTAGCCACGCGGTCCGATGAAGAGTACAAAACATTTCCAGAGAAATACTTTTCGATAAGAAGAAAAAGTGTGCAATGGAGCGATATTTGGACGGACATGTGCATAGATCCCTTATGCGATCAATGAAGGCGTTAGGAGGATTATCTCGAGGACACAAAGTTATCCCAATTGTAGCTCAGGTTCAGGGAATAAAAATAAATAACGAAACTTTCGTTATAAACTCGCTGCAGTTATTTCATCGAATTGTTTGTGTCGTCAAAAGTCCGAAAGAGTTGCAGTCTTATTTTAAATATGAATTGGCTTCAGCTCCACCTTTCCTTTCCCAACGACGGTTTCCTACGAAAGGGAACAATATCGAGCATCAAACCATATTTAAAAGAGCTGACATTAGTAGGGACAATTTTTCAACAATTTGCATATATGTTGTAGATGGAGGCCATCTGCTTCACTCGGTGGTGCTTCACCGGATGCGATACAACCTCAGCATTATACAGGAAAGGAAAACTAAAAGCATTCAAGCTTTTGCAGGCCAATGCAGAACTGAGGACCGGCGTGCAAGTGTTCTTGCAAACGAGTGCCACGAAGGAGAATATTGCAGCCAGGGGAGTGCGTTTAATATGTGGACTATATAACATCATCAAGGAGACTCCACTAGAAGAAACAAGATATCTTGCTTACAACAGAGTAATTGGTAATCTGCAGTCACATTCTAAATACGATTTACCTTGTCTCCCAACAGCAAAATCAGCTGCAGATCAGCATTCATTTCGGGTATACCATCAAGTTCCTGCATGGCTGAACAAGATGCAAATGTAAGCGGTCAGGAATGCTGTGCTCAGCAATGTGTGGAACCTGCCAGGGTATATCATGCAATAACACTGCAAGCGAAGAAGATCTCAATGATATTGAACTAAATACTCAGCTACAATTTTAACTTTTAAATGCCCTTATAATTAATATTTAAATTGAAATAAAAAAAAACTGATGTATCATACTAAGAATAAATAATAGTTTGAACTAATAAAATATTGACAGTAATTTTTTAATTTTTTTATCATGGATTTTTTGAAGGTTGATTAAGTTATTTCATAAACGGTATATCGCACAAGCCTGCAAACTAGCTCAAACGACGACAAATTCAATCTCGCATTATGCTATGGAATACTGTTTTTTTAAATAAGTGCTGATAACTGTTCTATTTTTACAGTTAAACTCCAACCAGCTATGTGCTTTTCCTCTACTAAAATTGTTATGTCAATCTATCAATAAATCAATAAATCTATCAATAAATCTAAAATCTAACAACCATTTAGTTCCTTTTAACATTTACCGCAAATTTGGCCAACACATCAGTGCACTATTAAATTCTCCGTCATTTGAGCCATTTTTCGAAATGTGCTGTGTACCGTTCAGAAGTTATTTTCATTTTTCTGAGCACCTAAAATTGATTATTCCAACCCTGATTGCAGGCTTGGCTCAATCTTTAGAGGTGGGGATTTTTTCTAAAATACTGTCTTGAAGTAGTACTATTTACAACCCTGTGTAAGATTTCGTTTCTATTGGAATTATTTACTAGTTTTGCACAAAATTCCTGATCTATGTCATATAATTTTAAACGGATGCAAAAATATTGCAACGATTAGAGGTAAAATAAAAATAGATTTTTAAGTTTCTAAAAAACGGTATGCTTTGAAACCTAACTATAGACAAACCAAATGTTTTATTTCGATAAAACCATCCTACTCAATTTATAATTTTCTGTGGTCATAAACTGATTTTTATTGGTTTCTGGTTGAAACGATGTAATATGCTCCTGATCGATCCATATGTTTCCTTCTGCGCGGTCCCGTGTAATCTTTATTCTTAGCGGCTATTCACAAAAGTTTGTTACGATTTGTTACGATGGGGGCTGGGGTGTTAATGATACGTAACCAAATTTCTACTTTTTTATTGAAAAATTACATATTTTTCTGGATATTAAATTTTCATTAATTTTATAAATCAACCTAAAAAGATTGGTTCAATCAAGAATCATATTAGTTACCTATAACTGAATTTTCTTTCCACAGTACCAGGGCCGCGCCTAGCGTAGGTGCAATGTGTTCACCGCACACAGGCGGCCGATTCCAAATGTTCCAATGTTTCCATTTGTTATGCACGTAGTTTGAATCTGGTTGTTAATAAATCCGCAACTATACCACGAAACAGCACTTTTTTTACTTTGTACAAGAAGTTTCTAGTTCAACCTAAAGATGGTCTGCTATAAAAAATATATGTCAGATTTAAATTTAAAACCTTTAAGTGGAACACGTTGATCTAATCGAATTGATCCCATAAAACCTTATAAGGTATCATGTTGTGCAAGTTTATGACTCCCTTATTGAAATTTCAAATAATAAGGAAAAAGTAGACTTCAAAACACGTCATATGGCATATGTTTATCATTAAAAATATGCAATTATCAATTTCTATGTTCCATAGTAATTTGGCGTAAATTGTTACTACAAATTCTTGCAGTTAGCAAATAATTGCAAAATCCAGCCACTCATGTGAAAGCATGCCTTTCTTCGTTAAACCTAACCAATTTTTTGACAAAATTTGTCAAATTTTGTCAAATTTTTTTTTGACAATTTTTTGAAGCGATAACGAGTTTGAAGAAATTGTTGGTGTTGCAAATGAATGTTAATGAATTAGACGTGGAACCTGCTTTTCCTGCTATTGGCGAGAAAAGAACGGGCCGAAGAACCCGAAATTTCAATTATAAAAGCATAGATGAACAAGATTCGTTCCAAAAACTCATTTTAAAATTAATTTTTATTTCTGCATTCTGGATCAAGCATTAATATCTATTTCCGAAAGATTCGAACCACTTCGGGGATGTAATGAAATGTTTGGATTCATTTACGATATTGTAGAACAATCAGATGAGTCGTTACTGCAAAACTGTAAACATTTACACTTGAAAATTTCAGACGAACAAAGACGTGCATTTGAAATAAATGGTGAGGATTTGTTTATCGAAATGAATATTGTAAATTTTTCTTACAGACTCAAAGAGTACTTGAGTCTGTAAAAAACTGGAACCTGAAAATATTCTTAATTATATGTATATTGAAAAACAATATGCAGTCTACGGTCCCAAATTTTTGTGTAGTTATACATATTTTATATACATTACCAGTGCCCGTTACCTCTGGAGAAAGATCGTTCTCAAAGTTAAAAATTATTAAAAATTCTCTAAGATCAACGATCGACGAGGAGAGAGAGAGGAACGATTTAGAAATTTAGCTTTAATATCAATGGAACATCAGATGGTCGACAATTAAAATATGGATGATATTACATCTGGATCCGCTGGATTTTTATTTCCCAGTAAGTTCGTTTTCTTACCTCAAGCGGCGGTGCATTTGGGAGCAATAGCAATAATAATAATATATGCAAAAAGTAATCAACGTTGCCATTCATCTTTTTAGAAGCATGAGGTAGATGCTCTTTTCATAGCTACAAATGCCCCTGGACGCCGTGCAACAGAGTGGAACGAAGAATGGCACCTTTAAGTCGTGAGTTATCAGGAGTATATTGCCTCATACTCATTTTCGGACCCACTTAGACGAGCACGGACGGATGAAGGACCTTGAATTAGGAAAGCAAAACTTCAAATTTGCAGGCGAGGCTCTGTCACAAATCTAGAGTAGCGTAATTTTTAATAACTATCCAACAGTTGCTGAATATATCGAACGAGATAAATCGGAAATCCCACAAAACAAAATTTTATTCAGAAATGCCGATAAGCAATTTGTTACCATCTTTTACGAGGGGGGAAAGAGGGGTTAAAACAGCAAAAATTGCGTTACGTAATTTGTGAACTAGTGCTATCGTACGTACTATCGTGTAGTATCTGCAAGCATCAACTTCAGCTTGCAATAATCTAAGTTGCCTTAATACTTTATCAAATTGTTGATTCCAAACACGACTAGACTACTCGAGTTCATAAAGTGACTTATTAAGTCAGCATTCTTTAATGCGATTGTTGAACTTCTAAGCTTGAAGCATGTAAATGTTCTCTTTAAGTTCACCATGAAGAGTACAACCTCCAAATTATATTTTACAGCAAATGATATTAAATATCTTAAGGAGGCAAACTTCAACTTTGGTGCATAAGTTTCATCGTAGTGAACTGCTTTTCGTCGTAAACAGGCTCTCACAACCAATCTTACTTTGCATCTATATATACTTACACTTTGTATCTATATACAGTGCGATAGGTTTTTTGTTGGATGGCAGTTCGGTGAGTCCAACGTATCATTTTCATCAAGCCAATCATATTATTCTATACAGTTTATACACTTTGCAGGTTCGGTTCGGTTAACAGAAAAGCCTTTCGCATTATGTCTGCCGACACATTTTACGCACCTAATATCTCGCCCGCAATATCTTTCTTGCACTGAGGTATCAATCTCGTGTTCTTTTTCAGTAGTTCTATTTTATCCCTCATATTGAGTATTGCTTTGATATTAAATATGTTTTCGATTTTTTCGCTTTCGTTGATCTTGGTTCCTTGACTCCTTTCAATTTTCTCTCGTTTAAAAATGTTTATACTGCGTCTTCAATTTACAGTTTTTTTCATTTTGAGGTCTTATATTATATCCTCCTTCTTGCAGGTGGGATGAAGACTTCTGATCATAACCTTAATTTCTCTTATTTTTGTATTCATAGGTATACCACCCTTTACCTTCGTCAGTGAGCTTTGTGACTAAAGCTCTTATGCATAGGGATCTCTTGTGTTCCAAACATTATTGTTTAGTACTCTATAGTACAGACACTGGTTCGGTAGTTTCATTAACTTTTGCTTGCAAGTGCCCCAACTTCTGACGAGAATTCTGCTCTTGGTTTTTTCCTTGGTCTATTCTTTTGTTTGTGCATCCAATCAGTTTCTCTTGGAAGTTCTTCATCATCTGTATGGAAGTCAGCATTAGTACTGGCAGGTGTGCTGGTTTCGTTATAGCTAGTAAGAGGAGTTTCCAGAACTTCTATCAGTCTGGTCTTTTGCAGCTCCACTTTTTATTTCTTTAACCTAGCGATTTCGTTGCTAAGTTGTGATGCCACTTTTTCTATTTCATAAAGCCTTCTGCGTAGTTCAACATTTTCGATTTTCTGCTGAGTTTCTGCTGAGGATCTAGATATTTTTGAACTTCGATCGAATGGTCAATGCAATGGTTCGCTTATCCCAGAATCCTTTGAGCCGGCCTCGTTAGAGGGTGGATTATCCAACTGAGCAGTTAGGGTACCACCTGGGGGTAAAAACTTATTTTTGTTGTAAACTCAAGGCTTTAAGGGCTGGTTATTGAAGTAGGTACCAATCTAACCAGTGAAAGTGGCAGTAGCTCAGTGAAGAGAACATCATTTGCTAGGTTCTCGGTGTTCAGTTATCTCGCCGTTCCTCGGTTGCCAAAGCCTCTATAGAGTATACGAAGTAGCGGTACAACTGCAAAGATTAAGGAACAAAACACGCCAATCGACCCAAAACACTAACGTTACAAGAGAAAGGATTCCAACTACAACTAGAGTGCCGATACAACCACAGCCCATAGGACTAGAGAGGAGATCCTACTCTCAGATAACGCAGCAGTTAATTGATACTACTAAAAATCCATTTTAAAGGATATACCGAAGTATAGAAACGGTAAATGCACGCCTACCAAAACAAGAATATGGTCTAGAAGCTATATATATATAAGCAGCTGGTTAGACAAGAAGCTACGAATGAGCTTACATCAATGCTATTCTAATCAAATGAATAGAACTCTTAGAATTGTTGTTGGAACGCGAATGGAAACTTCATTTAATAAAATACGTGACTATGAATGGTACCCTGCTATTCATCCAAGCGGGATCGCTAGAAGTGAATCTACCGTAATTATTAAAAATAATATTAAACATTATGAAGTGCCCGTCATTGAAATAGAAATTTTGCAAGCTGAAACCATAAAAGTTGAATCAATCAATAATAGGGATCTCATTACCTCCTCTATTTTCTGTTCCCGACGCCATCTGACAAAAAAAGAAGACTACAGTCGACTTTTTAAATCACTAGAACCAAATTTATCATAGGTGGTGATTTTAATGCAAATAATGCCTAATGGGGATCTATAATTACAATCACTACAGGAAAATCGTTATTTAATGCAGCCCGCGAGAATATGTGAATTTCGCTCTGGCTATAAACCAACATATTGGCCTGCTGACATACATAAATTATCTTTGTAACTAAAGGAGTTTTAGAGGACTAAACGTGCGTTGAAAATAGTGAAGGACTATCATTTGACCACTCACCTGTGAACATGACTTTGAGTACAATGATAATAAAAAAGGTAATTTGCCTAGAATAGCCTTAGAATATGGCAGCAGACTAGTACCTACTCCGCAACATAAAAATATCCTCAATTTTCTATGCAACAAACTAAAACAACTAATAAAGGAAATTAAAAACCAAAGTATAAATAAGCGATTTCGAGGTCTTTCTGGACTCAAGGATGATGATTACTCACTTTGGAAAGCAACGAAGATGTTAAAATGAACCAAAACGCATGTGCAACCTATCAAAAATGATGACGGTTCTAGGGCTAAAAGCGACAAACAGAACCCATCTGCACCGAAAATCAAAACGGTGCAATTTTTCATTGAACGAGCTGAACGATATAATAGAAGCTGGAATCTTCTGTGATGAATTTTAATGTGAGTTCCTGACTGTAGTAATGATTTGGTTGTGACCTAACATGTCACCCTCGATAAATTTATAATTTATGTGGGCAATTAGGCTACAACCAAGTAGCGAGAATCTATGGTCTGCGCGCGTAGGG
Organism: Nephrotoma guestfalica; assembly: GCA_963691935.1. Classification (NCBI taxonomy): domain Eukaryota; kingdom Metazoa; phylum Arthropoda; class Insecta; order Diptera; family Tipulidae; genus Nephrotoma; species Nephrotoma guestfalica. The sequence continues at coordinate 173,876,292 of OY829915.1, forward strand.
ATTTTCACAGTATACTTTGTTTTGAGGGAACATGGAAAAAGGCTAGGTCTATAATCGATTTGCAGAAGCTACAAGGACGAGGAAGAGACTGTAGTTGATTTTTTTGTTCCTGGCCGTTCCTGTTTGTCCATGATCTGTCGGATCTCGAAAAGGTAAAGGAGTAAGAATCCGTGACATCATCACGAACTGTTATTCCACGTGTGCGTTTCAGTTAAAAGATAAAACATTTCAAGGGCGAGATAAAAAAGCTAAAATTATTATAACAACGTAACTATATTAAGGTGATCGTGGGCCAATGGGAAGGATACAATTAAAATATTTAATAATACAATACAACCCCATCACTGCCAAACTTAAAACGAGTAGTCCAAAAGGAACGCAACAGTAAAATGTACAGCTACCAAAAGTTTTAATGTATCAAAACATATTTTCCTCTTCCAATCTGACAAGGAGAGGGGGGGGGGGGGGGGTCACTATGTACTCGGAAACGAAATTTGTTTTATTAGAATTCGCAAATTAGTACACAATTATTAACCCACAGACTCATTTTTTGCCAAGGAAATGTGTAATGTTTGTCATAAAGGGAGGTCCAAGAAGAAACAGCATTTAGTTCTTCAATAAATAACTTTAATTTTTTAAAAATAAGTAAAATTTCAATTTTATAATTACATAAGTATATAGTAAGTAAAGGGTGCCCCAAAAATCACGCAAGATTTAAAAATCGAGCGCTACACGAAAGAACAACGCAATGGTCACCTACAGTTAGCAATTTTCGTATTCGTATTCTCACGAAAGATTTACTGTGCATCTTTATGCTTACATAGTTCAATGGACTCTAGAACTGAACCCTAGGCTCAGTTTCTTCTTGATGGTTTCGTTAATCGTCAAAATTGGTGCATTTGGGGTTCAGAAATAAAATCCACGAGTGATTGTTAAAAGCGTTCTTTACTACATTAAATTTGTTGTGGAACGTAACCTAAAAATTAAATTTCAATGTGTTTATAAATTTTTTCGATACCAATCGAATCTACCTAAACTTCGTATTCCCAAACCAAACAATCCTTGGCCCTCTATGGGCAATTTTCTTAACTAGTTTTCATAATTTTTTTTGAAAATTTTGGATAAACAGTTTTTTTACCTAAATTTTTTCGATCATATAAAGATTATGGATTAAACTTTATTAATGTGAAAAAAATTGAGTCTATTGTTGTTGTATATTCCGGTCGAGCTTGCACAACTTCTCCAGGTTTGAGGGCTAATAACAAAATATTAAAAGAAAATTTCGAGGAAAGGAAAAACTATAAGCACGAGTTTTCCATAATAGCTATTGAATACCAAAAAAAACACTGGGAGAAAATGTTTCCACAGATGCTTATCGAACCTGCACAACATACACTTACTTTAATACGGAATTCTCTTAAGTAACAAATGCGATATAATAACGACAATGACAGTAAATACAATAAATAAATTCGTTGGGTAATATTTTCACAATTGCTTGTTTGTGTAATGCACCATTTTAAATAATTGAAGTATCTTAAATAATTGAAGTATCGTACCGTATCGTAAAAAGTGATCATGTTCGTTTCCGTAAATCTTTACTGAGAAATAAAATACAAAATAAATTTTTCTTAAATTTTATTCTATTGATTTTCATCAATTTTCTTTTTGCATTTTGTAATAATTTTTGTATAGTTTTCTGTTTTTTATTAATTAATTTTTTAAATTAATATTTTATTTAGTTTATTATTTTAATATGTATATAATATTATAATTACATCAAAAATGAATTAATTATAATTATATAGAATATTTTTTTTTTGTTATAATATTATTACAATAATAATAATAATTAATAATTTGTTTAATATTTATTATATTTTTATGCATTTACTTTTTTACGCTAAAATAATCATAAAATTATAATGTTTGAGAAAATAATAAAACTCTAAAATAATAATAATTTTGTAAATATAATTAATATTAATTTAATTAATATATATTTGTAATATTTTTTTATAAGTAATATAATTATCTAAAAGTTCTAAAAATTTTTTTTATTCACTTAGTTTTTTTTTGTTAAATTTTGTAATATTTTTAAAAAATCTACATGTTTCATTATTTATTTTTTTATTATATTTAAAAAATATTTTTTTTATTTGCGTGTATAATATATAAATTTATTTCTTTAATAAAAAAATTTATTAATAAGTTTGTATACATTAATATAAATTATTTACAGGAATGTACATTTATGTAATTGTTTATAATTTTATTTATTTCATTGTGCAATACACTACATAAAATAATTAAATAGAGGACTAAAATTAGTGGAAGAATTAATAGAGGAAATTAATTAGGTAGGTAAATAACAAAACAAAAAGTTACTAAACAAACTTAATTAAACAAACAAAAATATTTTTTGTCATGTATTACATTTTATATTAAGAAATAATATTAACTATTTTAATTAACAGTGTTGTCTTTGGTTTTTATTCTTTTTTATGATGAATTTCTTGTTGTTCTTAATGCAAACACACTTAGTTCATCTTTATAATGAATATATTTCAAAATATATAATATTGATGAATATGTTACAATATTTATTTTGAATATAAAACAAATTAAAATTGATTTTATAAATTAAAAATCTAATTCCATCACCTAACAGTAAATGAAAAACTATAAAATATAAATTTATAATTTAAAAATTAATTATGCGATGAAATTTTCCGATTTAGCCAAAGTAATGCGAATTTTTAGCATTCAGAGGACGACTGAAGGAAATCTTCATAGAAGACAGAGTTTGGGAGAAACTGGTATAAAATCTTTTAGTTAAAACTAAACATCTCCCACAAAATAATAAAAATGAAAAATTTTACACCTCGTTATAAAAAAAAATCCATCACACTTTTGACATCCACATACACGTCTGACAAAATTAACATTTTCTACCAAAATCTATTTAAAATCTCTAAAATATCGATAGTTATACATACAATTATTATTTATAGATTATAATTAATTAAAAACTAAACAAAAACGTCCACATTGTATATAATATTATAAACAAACAATAAAAATGTTCACTTTGATATTTTGTTGCAACCGCACAACATCGTTTTTTCTATCTTTCACTAAACACAACATATTAGAAAAAAAAAATTAATAATTATAACTATTAAGAATTTAAACTTATTTATAAATTTCTCTTTGGCAAGTTTTCATTTTTCCAATAAACTTTTCACTTTTCACAATATTCAAACTAAATAAGAAACAAACACAGCGTAACAATATAAATTAAAAAATTAATTTTATGGAAACCACGGTCGATTCATAGAATTCATAGCGTCATAATGCTTATGCATTAGCGGGTGGTATGCCGATTGAGGATAGGTACCGGGTGGGGCACCAGCTGCTGCCGCACCTAGTAAACTTTGATTTAGCATGTTATTCACATATTGTTGATAGATAGCAGGATTTGGAGGTTCCAGTTGTGAATTCACAAATGGATACGCGGCTCTTGATGGATGCGATAAAAATTGATGATAAGGAGACGCGGCAGCGGCTGCAGCAGCTGCCGCCACTGTTGAATTATTTCCGGTCGTTTTATCCTCCGAAGTTTCGGGTGTGCTACGATGTGGTGTCCCTATATAGTATGGATTTGATGTACCCCGGTAATCATCTAAATAAGTTGAATTTTCCCCGTATAAACCCAATCCGGTTGGTGTTGGCCCAAAATTAAATGCACTACCCGGAACAACACTCGATGTTTTCAACGAGATGGGTGTAGGTTCCGTTGTTGCTGGGGCATTTTTAAGACCAGCATAGGACTGAAATCCTTGTTGAGATTGTTGAACTTGTTGCACTACTTGTTGATTAGTTTGGGTCTGCATTTGTTGTTGCGATAGATTTTGATTTCCGATTGTTTGAGATTGTACTGCTGCAGCAGCAGCCGCTGCAGCGGCCGCAGCAGCAGCAGCTTGTGCCTTTTTCCCTAATTTTTTAGGTTTCTTCTCTGGTTTCGCCTCCAAATTCATACCAACTTGATTTACGTTCAAATTCTTTTGTTGTGCACTACAATCCTGCTGTAATCTAGGTGCAGTCACCGTACTAAAGGGATTTTGTTGTTCCCGGTTATATGGGAATGAATTTGCCATACTTGTACTAAACATTTGCTGCATACTAGTTGTCGCAGGTTGTTGCATTGATTTGGGAAACATGTGCGACGTTGAGATTTTATTATCATAGTATCCAGTTGCCGAACTTTGCAATCCTAAAAATCTATCTTCGGTTGTATAACGATCCATCATTGAGAGTGATGCCAAATTGCGTAATGCTGGATCTACCATCGGCGGGCCGGCCGGTGTATTGAAGGTTTTAAATGAACCCAAATCCATACCCAGTTGTTGATTTTGATTACCTAAAACAATTAAAAGAAATTAAAAATCACATCGTTACGAAATAAAAATATGAAATACCTGATAATTTCGCGTGATTTTGATTAGCGATCAAATCTTGATTTGCTTTCGGATTCGGAATAACCAAATCTGTTAATCCTGCACTCGTTGACCCACTATTATTCCCAGATTGCGATCTCAAATTATGTTTATTCGGCACTTGCTGATGTTGCTGCTGTGCTGCAATTGGCAGATTATAACCACTACTTGTATTTTGCGTCAGTTGCTGTTTTAATTGAGAATCGTTTATTTTTTGTGACACAGAACTCATTGTACTCTGTGGCGTTTGATAATTGATTTGACCTCCACCGCCCATATTTATCATCTCTTGCGATGATGAAGTAGTTGTCGTTAATGTCTTTGGATAGTTTGCCGCTTTATTATACATATCAAAAGCCTTAGACGTAGAAATATCGGTGATCGACTTTGTAAAACCTGGCATTGCAGATGTTGCTGGTTGCCCAGTTTTACCATACGGCATATTACCAACTAAATGTTCATAGAACGATTGTTGCTGGTCATCGGACTTTATTGTATCTAGTTTCTTACCCGTAATATCTGTCGCGGACATCTGTAGATTTTGCTGCTCCTTTAATTTCGTTTGCGGATTGTAACCCATATTTATCATTTCGTTCATATGACAACTACTTGCCTCAGTTGTATTACCAGATTGGTTCCCGGTATTTCCAGCGGGAAATATATTCTGCTGTTGAGAAATCAATAAGTTCCGCTTATCCATTAAGTTAGGATTATAAACCGAATTATCAATATTATGGAGATAAGGGTTGAGCAAATTTTGTGGTGGTTGCTGCTGTTTATGAGCTTGATGTGCTTGTGGTGGTTGCTGTTGTATCTGATGACTATTTATGCCGTTATCACCACCTGCGTTAAGATTGTTTAAATTCAGGCTTGTATAATTATTAGGCTGATTATTTGTGGACCAGTCGGGTAACTGTTGTGTCGATATGTTATTTGATTTTGAAGCATTGGTCGGTTGATTACCAGATTTTGGTGACATGGTTGCACTATTTGTGGATGAATATGGTGATATATCTCCACCGGTTGAACTAGTTGTACCAGTATTACTGCCATTATTATTCGTATTCGAGTACGGCGAGTTTGGATCATGTTGTGAGTACGGAGAACTATGATTCGAATGAGAAAATGGCGAATGCGGACTAATAGGATTTATCGATTTAGTAGTATTTTGTGGCTGAATTGGCTGGAATGGTGAACTGGGCTGTTGTTGATGTGGAACCGTGTTAGTTTGATATGGAGAATTTGAGCCTTGTTGCCCTGTCTGGTTACTACTACTACTTGTATTGGAGCTAGCCACAGATCCCGAAATCTGTTGGTACGGCGAATTTTGTTGTTGTTGCGAGGTCTGGTGAAATGGCGACTGTTGTGATTGATATGGCGATGTTGGATTTGTAGTTGGGCTCATACTTGAATTATAATCAGATTCCTGTGAATGTGGTTGTTTATACTGCTCGTAATAATTAGCCCGAGTTGAATTTAATGCAGTGTTATCCAAGTTTGGATTGTAACTACTTGTGCCATAATTAAAACCAGTAGGCGAAGCGGACGAATAAACGTGCGATGAATAGTTCGGATACGGAGGAGTTGGGAGCTCTCGCGGACTACAACTTTTATCTGGGCTACTCTTACTCGTTGTATCCTGATAAAAACCAACTTTAATAGATCCATTCAAGGGGTAGGGCGACGTTTTTGGTACCATATCATCCGGTTTCGGTGATACCATAATCGGAGAAGCACCCATCGGCGATGGATACGTCGAAGGATATTGTCCTAGGCGCTCATCAATTCCAATTCGTGGACTATCGGGATCTTGACTAAATGACGATTGCTCTGATATTGTACTTCCAGTGCTTGCTTTTCGTTGTCGTTGTCCTGGTAGCGAATAGGTCAATGTTTCCGTAGTCGCGGGAATGGTTGACCCCAGGGAAGATAACAATTCTGACGACTTTTTGCTATCTATACTCTCAATAATAGGTGGCTCCAAAGTACCGGCATTTATTGCCGCCAATGCACTCGGCGTACTATTACCGGGTGTGGTATTTCCTCCGGAATTTGTGGCTTCATCTACTTCATCCTTTTTCTTTTGTACATTATTTTTTGGTGCTCCAAATGCTTTGAACCATGCACTCAAATTTGGAGTGGCATTCGGTTTCTCTTTTGATGTCGCTTCGACGACAAGTTCCTTTTTCGTATCTTTGGTCCCTTCTTTCTCGTCTTTGATATTATCTCCCCAATCGTCTTTAACTTCATCTCTAATTTTAATAGCTTCTGGTTCAGTACAAATTTTAGTATCGCCCTTCCTTTCATCACTTTCGCTGGGACCTTCCATATCCGTTTGAGAATCTGCCGATTCCTTTTTATCGCTGGGCTCCTCGACGGCATCACTTATTTTATCATTTCCCGTATCATCGCTAAAATTGTGCTGTTGTACTAGACCAAAACTCTCGGTATTCAGTACAGTACCCAAACTTAATTTAGGCCCATTGTCATTGGTTTTTACGACTAGAGAATTTTTAATCTCCTTCAATTTTGACAAATTACCAAGTGGGTATAACTCATCCGTAGGTTTTGGATTCATTATACTACCGATTAAATTACCTTTGGTTTTGCCGGGCTGCAGTCTATCTATGGTTCGCTGCAATTCACGTTTTCGGGGTACTTGTTGGGCTAATTTCTCTTTTAACTTTCGCTTACTCTCCTTTAATTCTTTTTTCGCATTTGCACTGAGTAAATTATTGTTACTGCTTCCGGGAAGATTACCCGCGGGAATTATTGGAGGTGGTACTATTGCACTACTATTATTCATATTTGGTTTAACCTCGGATAATGTTTGTGATGCGATCGCATTTGATTTTTTATCACTTGCTATTTCTTTGGTGGGTGAGGTGGTAGCTTTACGTGTATCACTTGAATCCTTTGATTTACCAGTCGGTGGTGGTTGAGATGGCTTCATTGATGTGTCATATGGGGGTGTAGATTTTTTAAATTCACTTGCATCGAGTTTAGAATTTAGTGGTACCGTCTCAATTTCATCGAGAGTATATCGAGATGGTGAATTACTAGCCGAACTGAATTCTGAAAACCGTGGCGTATGTTCCAACCATTTATTAATGTCTTTCAGTGTTTGTTCGGTTTCAAAATCTAGTACCGCGACATTCGTATTGTTCTTTTTATTATTTACAGGTGGTGGTGGGTTAGGTTTTTTCATGAGATTTTTTTTATTTAGTTTCTCCACTTTATCGTCTTTAGTCAACTGTTTCTGTGATTCCTTTTCTTTCGGCTCTTTCATTTTTTTCTCCTTTATTTTATTTTCCTTTGTTTTTTTCTCCTTCATTTGGTTTTCCTTTACTTTATTTTCTTTTATTTTAGACTCTCTTGTTTTACACTCTTTTTTATTACTATTCGGAAGGTTTGATGAGGTACTCGGTTCATCTTCCGTAAAATCATATTCATCTTTACTCGTTTCATGATTTTTCACCGATTCCTTAATTTTCTCTTTACTTTTTTTAATTTTTTCCTGCTTTTGAACCGTTTTGGCCTGTTTCGGCGGCTCCCTGTTCGGAGCAATTTTTGCATTTCTCATTTTAAGCTTTTCAATCGTTTCGCTCAGCTTCAAATTTTTATTCTTCTGGTTTTGACTGTTAAGCGTACTTTTAGATTTTTGTATTTTTTCCGCCTCTTTAACAATTTGATTCCATTTCTCGTCCAGTTGATTATTATTATTGTTATTACTACTACAGTTACTATTATTGTTGCGGCGACGTTCTTTGATCAAATCAAATTTGTCTTTAATATCGGGTGTCGGCGGTTTATACATTTGTTTTGTTTTAGAGATTTTTTCGTTCGATTCAAAATCATAATTGAAGTCATTCAAACGGTTGCTCATTTCATTATCAGACGAGTATGCCGAATGTGGTAATGGACTTGGTCCATGCGATAAATTATGACTAGAGATTGACGCTAGGTCACCTTCATCATCGTCAACATCATTATCCAATGATGTTACAAATAATTTTGAGGCACTTTTTGATTTTACTTTAGATGATGAAAACAGGCTGGATGACGTTTTATTGTCTTTTAATTTATTTGATTTTGTTGTTTTAGTTTTACTATTACTACTACGATTACTATTATTATTATTATTACTACTTTTAATTGGATAATCAATGACACTTTGATCCGAACTGAAACCACCCCCTTTGGGATCCTCATCATCGTAATCAATAATGTCTTCGTCGCCTTGATCACTGTTATTATCACTATGTTCGATAGACAGCTCGACTATATTTTTCTTGCTGCGAATCTTTTTATTTGAAGAACCTTTTCTTGATTTTTTCTCACGTTTCAATAATTTTTTATCGAGAGATGATCCGAGGGTTCCAATCAAGGCATCTTTATGTTTTGACTTGTGTTTAATTAGATTTTGCTTCAATTTTTTGAGTGTTTTTTGATCTTGCAATTGTAACGATGATTCCTCTTGCTTGCTAACCTTTTTGGTTGGAACACTTCTAGTTTCATTCTCATTATCACTATAATGATGGTGGTTATCTTCAATGTCACTGTCATGATCACTAAATTTTCGCTTTTTCTTCTTCTTTTCCTTTTCCTTGTGCTTACGTTTAACACCCTTTGGATACATTTTATCCCTGTCCTTTGATATTTTATCATTTTTGTTTCTAATCGGGATTTCACTATTATTCTTTAATCTTTTTGATTTTTTTGTACTATTACTATTGTTGTTATTGTTACTATTATTTTGATTATTTTTTATATTACGATTTGGTTTATTGTGATCAACAAACTCATCTTCATCGTCATCAATGTAGTCGTCCTTAGAATCGTCATTATCGTGAAAGTCATGTGATGACGTCATAGTTTTCGAATTAGTTTTATGTTTCGGTTTCTTAACCGGCAACAAACTGTTTATTGTGCTGCTACTGCTAGTAGTATGGATCGCATTAGTTGTCGGTTGCTCTTTCACCAATGATGAAGTCGACGAATTTAATGCACTACCTTTACTGAGCGAATATTTTTCTCGAAATACATTCGTTTTAAGTTCAGGATATTCAAGAATTCCCTCTTCGTCAGATGAATTTTGTTCAAAATATTTTTTTGTTGCCTTTTCAAATGCAATTTGCAAATTGTTTACCATTTCGGTGTATTCTGTAAAAAATAAAACAAAATTTAAATCAAATTTGTGTTCCACAGACTTATTTTTATTGTAAAATAAATTAAGCAAATATAGTATATAATTTTATCCAAATTTGTTAAGTGAAAACTGTTAAGTGCAATTATACTAAATAGAAAACCGACAGCTTTTGTCCGACAATTAACAAACTTAATAAAATTTGAAAATAACAAGTCCGAGTGCTAAATCAACCAGTGTTGAGCTTTGATTCTCTTTTACTTTTCTTAAAAATAATACGTTTTTCATCGGTTCTTTTCCTTGTTTATTCAATCCAACACGCCATAGGTCAAAACAATAAAAACATTAGTGTTTGAATAATAATTGCAAATTATTAATTTAGAGGTTTACAGTGAATAAAACTGCTGGTGTCTGAGGCTATTATTAAACTAATTAAACTAGGACTATATAGGGACTATATTAAAATAATTTATCAGAAATTCAGAAATCCTTGAAGACCGGGTTGAAGATTCCGAACGTGTGGATTCAACCAATCAAAATAATTTACTTATAAAATTCGTCTACTATTTTGAAAATGTTTTCCACGAATCAAGAATTGTGAATTGGTATTTTAGAAAAATTTATTGTGATTTTTGACAATAATTTTTATTTTTTAAGTGTGATCTTGAAGGAAGATCATACAAATCATACAAAAGGGTGGCCCATCTAAAGTATGCAATTTGGCGCTATCAAAGACGAATGAATATTTTTCAAAGCGGTTTGTTTTATTAGAAAGAGTATAGATTGCGATTAAGTATGGAATAAAATTTCATTCAATTGACTTCAACGGCTGACTTTACAGTACCCCCATTCTGTCAACCCAATTTTTCAGAAAATTTTCGATTGTATGGGATCCTATCTCATCTATGACAACGTTGATTTGATCTGTCAAGTCTTGGATAGTCTCTGGATGGTTAGCGTAACACTTATCCTCAACGACTTCCCACAAAAAAAAAAAGGTTCAACAGAGTCAAATCGCAGCTGCGTGATGGCCAATTGACATCTCCGTTATGGCGGATTATTCGATCGTCAAAGACGTGCAAGATACCGATTGTTGCGTTTACTGTGTAGCAAGTTCTGCCATCCTGTTGAAACAAAATGTCGTGTGTGTTCTCCTCTTGAATTATGGGTAACAAAAACTCGTTTATCATGGCTCGGTAAGGGCCTCTCCTTGCTCATTTGCGAAAAAATGGACCAATGATACCGCCCGGTCTAAAATCCACAACAGCCATTCGTTGTGGATGCATCGGCTTCTCCATGGTTACGTGTGGAGTTTCTGAGCTCCAAATGCGACAATTTTGCGTGTTGACGTAGCCACCTAGGTGAAAAAGCGTGCCACAGCCCAATTAGCGGGATGGTCATTTTGCTTCAGCTCCTGCACTAATTGAACTTTGTACGCCTTCATATAAAATTCTCATCACAGAACTGCGTGAAAAGTCTAATTCTTGAGCACGATGGTTAGTTGATGTTGATGGATGCTCAGACACATTTTGAGCAACAGCTGCAATGTTCTCGGCAGGATAATAACTTTTAAATGTGTATTGACAAAATTGATTTCACCAAGCACATAGCGACAAAAGGTTTCTATTGAGCCTACCTGATAGAGAAATTTTTTTGTATCATGGTATGTAGTATGGCTGAAATTTATCAAGATCTATAAAACATGGGCTACCCCGTTATTAAAAAAAATTCACTTACTAAACGAAATTTTATGACTTTAGTTCTTTTCAATGGTAAACTTTAATTATCTAGGCTTGTTTATTTGTATTAGGTGGTACAAACAAAAAGTTTTATCACTAGTGGGCCCTAGTATTAGCTACCAAAATTATAATATGCCCGATACATTGTTGAAGTTACTGTACAACCTTTTAGAATACTTTGAATCTTTTTTGTTATCGGCATATTTAAGTAACTAGGGACCTTCAAACTTGAAAAAGAATAAAATTCATAGTTTTTTGCAGTTAAAATTTTATAGACTTAAATAAACCACAAAAAATACCTTAAAATATTATTAATATTATATTATTAATAAATATTATATTATATTATTAATAAATATTAATTGGAAGGAAAATGTGTATCTTTTTAAACTAGCCCTAAACCAAATTTTTACTGGATGCTAGAAGACTTCAAACAGCTGAAGCAATTGTAAAATATTCAATTGCCGTGTTTTTTATTAGCGCCCGTTCGAAGCAGTGATTTTTTAGGTGCCATCACGGTTTTTACGGCTAAACTGCATTTTTAATTCAACTGTGAATACACAAAGAAAAGCAAAGGAAGAAATTTATTTAGCCCCACATATTTGCACAGAGTCGATATCGGGCGCTAGTTTCTACTTGCTGGGAAATTTCAAAAAGGAATTTTTTTCTTATTTTACAAATTGAAAACGTAGCAAGCTAAATTGTTGTTTATAACGCCATGTAATATTAAATGTCAATTTAGATATTTCAGATCATTAATAGCCCGTTTAAGTGGGATTGAATTAGAAGTTTTTGTAACTTTCCCCAATCTATAGAAAATGAGTGGATGACATACAATTCTTTCGTTGAGATTTTAAACAGTTACATTTAGAATTAACGTTGACGATTAAAAAAAACGTCAGATTGACAGGCACAAACATCTAGTTAACAATCCGAAATGTCACATAATCAAATGAAGCTAGATGCAGTTGCATATAAACTTATTAGTTTGGGGTTGTTTAAAATCCCAAACTTTCATCTTTCAAATGATGTCTACTACTTGTTTTTCAACTTTGAAGCCCACTAGAAACCTAAGAAAAGGTCATTCAAAATGATTTTTAGTTTGTGTAAAGGGTTATCTTTTTCCAAGTTGATAAAATAAGTTAACTGTAAATAACTGCAAATCTAATCATTTTTCATCCTTTAGGCCAACAACAAAAATGATCTTGAAAGGTTCGACTGTAACTTCAACAATATACCTGATTAATATATCAGGATTTTGGAAGTTGTACTCTTCAGGGGGCAAACTTTGAACTCAAATCTTTTTGTGTTATCTAACAATAAAAATTATAGATAACAAAATAGATGATCAAAATAGATGTCACTAAAAAATACTAAAATCGTAAAATTTATTTTAATCCGTATTTTGTTACGCTTCAAATATTTCGGTTATTACTATTTTCTTTCATGATAGGACTATTTTTATGGTTGAACTTCTTCTGTCTTTTACTTTAATAGCCAGACCCGGAATTTAAAAAACAAATTATATTAAAAACGGGAAGTGACGCTATTTTTTTATTTTGTATTTGAATGATCTTCCTTCAAGATCAAACTTAGGTTCTTCTTTCAAGATCCAATACACTAGGTAATATAATCAGTTATACTACAAAAAATGATCCCTCGGACAAAGGTTCAAACATTTCTGACTTGGAAGCACTCGATTGTTTTTTGCGAAGGTACTTGAGGGGAAGGTATATACGAATAAACCAATGATGCTGACAACATTCGAAAATAAATTACTAATTTGGTACCATTCTGCACGAATATTTGAAAAAATGAGTAGAATATAATATCGTGGTATTTTTGCGGTGGGTATTGAAAATTCCATATCAATGAAATAAATGCCACGAATTCTTTAATCAAGACCAAGGCCTTCAAATTCGCTACAGGCTACCACTCGGCGGATTAATGATAGACTATATAATGAAGTAATAAGACTTAAATTATGTTTTGTGTTTGCTTCCAGATTTTCCCATTAGATAACTTTAAGTAACTACTTTTAAATATTGTTGAGGAATAATAGCATAAACAAAAATTTCCACAATTTTATTTTGAAGTAATTTTGAATTATATCAGGATAATAAAAACAAAACGAAAACTTACCATTTTCTTGCCCGTTATAAAGTCTGCAATTATTGACAATTAACTTAAAATCATTCCGAAATTGATTGAAATGTGTGTACTCCCCATTATCGAGTTTCTCTTCCATTTTAAGGAGGTCCATGGGGCTAAGGAAATAATAATAAAAAATTAAAAAAATATTCTATAATAATTTAACAAATAATATTCTTTCTTACCGCCTAATAATCGAATAATATCGTGGCGCAATATCTTCCTCAACTGGATCCATAAATGGCCAGGCATCATTATGATTTTTAACAGCTTCTAATACTTTATGCATACCAATTTGCAAAACTTCATCATCTTCCGTAAAACTGAGAGTAGGTATTGTTGTGATTATACTACTATTTTTTGTGTTTTCAAATTTTTGTTTAGTTCATTTTAATGAGATTTCGAAATGTTTTGGTGTTTTTTTTAGTTTTGATGATGAATATGAACGTTATTAATAAATATAAATTTATTTAGAAGACACATATACAATTCACAATATGTACACAAATATCGTTTAAAGGATTATGTATTATTTTTTTAGTATTATTATGGACGGGCAGGGCAAGAGTGCAGTCACAATGTGGTGCAAAATGGATAAAGGAGAGAGAAAAAAAAAATTATTATTTACATTTGTTTATATAATTTGTATTGTTAATTAAATTTTTTATAAATAATTAGCATATAAAAATAAAACAAAACTAGTTTATAAAAATAATCAATTTATAAAAAGTAAAAATCATAATAAATTACATTCAAAATGGATATGATTTAATTAGTATTTAATGAGATGCAATGAAAACCAAATTATAAAAAAATAAATCGAAATATGTATAATAGGCTATTAAAAAATTAATTAAATAACTCACACTTCCGATGTTTTTGTTTTCTTCTTGCGTGGGGTACTATTACTATTATTTTCGTCCTTTGGTTGTTTTGACGACGATGGTAAAGTTTTTACTGGTGTTGCAATTTCAAGCGCCTTGGTAACAACCTCATCCCGTTTTGATGACGAAGAAGACGACGATATCGTAGCTGAAGTTACTGTTGTTGTTGTTGATGGTGTTTGTATCACGATATTGCCGGTCAACGACGATAGCGAATTGTTTGTTTGTCGTCCTGGTAATTTAGTTGCCGTTTGGGGTTCTTTTCCAGTGGATGGCGGAACCCCTCCACCCCCAGCGCCACTTGATGATTTTCTACTGCTACCCTTATCCGCTCGCATACTTATTATTTCGTCTTCGGCGCCACTTAAATTATCCTCAAATTCGTCGTTTTCATCCGATGATAATGTTATGGTATTTATATTTTCTTTATCCTCTAATACAAATTTTTCTTTTAATTTATTTAATTTCTTAGTACAATCATAGTAATAATGATTTTGAGAAAAATTTGTAAATGTCTTATTTAAACTACTACTGTTTACCGATGATGGATTATTGGTACTATTATTTCCGTTATTATTCGGATTATGCTGGAAAATTAAATCAGATGAAATTTGTGTTGATGATGAACTTGCATATGTTGTTATTATACTGGCTAAGGAACTTGAACGTGATCTGAAAATATGGAATGATATCGGTTTTTTCTCCTTCCTGTTTCCATAAATTAAAAAAATAGGATAAATAAAAATAAAGCAGAAAAAGCCTGCGACTAATTTATAGCAGTAAACACCCACAAAATTTTTCCCAATATGTACACGAATTTGTACAAATTATTGACATACTATTGACATTTACTGTTTTAAATCAACCTTCTTTTAACTTAAATTACACCAAGCTTGGCGGGTCAACGTTGTGCAACATATCGTGCCGCTGGTATGATTTATGTTTTAACGATAGGCAAAAGCTTTCACTCCAAGAAAATTAAATTATCTAAAATCTGGACGTGAACAAAAATGTGAATTACATATTTTATATTTTGTACACCCATAAAATTATTAGAAAACAGAGATATTCCATTTTATCGATCAAATACAATTGAATCGGCGGGCATTACTGCTATATGTTAAAATTGGTGGCACGCTACCCGTAAACATGAAAAATTACAAACTCAACAAAAAAGCTTAAAATAATTTAGAAAACAAAATAATAAACATGCATACATACACAGCAACGTTTTTTATTATATTGTGATTAGAAGAAAAAATTTTAATTCATCAAGCAAATCACAAAATTTCGATTTTCAATCAATCACAGACACAATCAAATTTTCTTAGATGAAAACAAAACTAAAATAAAAAATAAAATAAAATAAATAATTAGAATTTTTAAATGATTGATTAAAAATACGATAAAATTAAATTTATGACATATAAAATATATACTGTATGTAAACAAAAATGTGTTGTGTACCGTCGAGCTGGCCGATAGGCTTTTTCGTCTCGGTGTTCCGATTGGTTTTCACTACTTTGACCGTGTGAACAATCCAATAAACTAATTTTTTTATTTAGATTAGTTTAATTAATTTTTACGTTAAAACACAGTTGACAGAATCCACAGAGATTAAAATGAAACAAAAGAACCAGAGACAAACATTTTAAACAAATATTGAAAACTTAAATTAAATTTTACCAATTTTCTGTTTAATGAGTATAAAATTTAAAGGTATTTTTATTTTTAACTGACCGTCTTGTTGCACGTAATTGACGATCTAATTTGGCTTTTGAGCGCACTTCTTCTTTTAACTGTTGGGTTTTTTCTTTTTCTTTTTGATAACGATCGGTATAACTAAGTTTTTGCTTATTATCCGAGTCGTCTAATGCATCATTTGAATCACTTTCAACTTTATCGGTTTCTTTTTGTTCGGCCAATGCCTTTAAACGTGTAGACGTACGAACTTGAAATAGTCTGCAAAAAAAAAAATTATTAAAACATTTCGAGATGTGATATCGGACTAGTAAATACTTTCGTCGTCGTTGCGCTTCCTTGTCTTTAAATAATTTTGGTATTTTAGGTAAGAAATTTTCTTGTAGTATATTATACAAGGCACATTCTTTTAAATTTTTTGAATTTTTAAATTTAGCTGCTAAATTATTCCAATCATCCTCGGTAAAACAAATAACTTGCCATATTGAATCTGGTGAATTTGGATCAGTCTTTTTTCTTTTCTTTTTTTCAGACGCTGATAAATAGTCTTCACGATATAACCGAGTCCCATAAAAATACCAATACGCTGAATCATTCTCATCAAAACCCAACGGTTCAATACGTAAACTATCCGATTCCAAGTTATATAATTGATTATAAACGGATTCGGAATCAAGACGAAAATCACATAGACAATGTAAAATTTTTAATTTTGTACGAAGTGGAAGTGATTGAAAATCTGTATCCGTGTTAAATGGATTTTCAATGTTGTATTGCTGGAAAATCAAAATAGTACAATTAATTATTTATTTTACTAAACCACATTTGATAAACTAACTTGACATTTTTGTCGAAATAGTCGACGTAAAAACATTTGATAGTTGCTTGTGGTGATAAATTTCCATCCTACCGATAATTCGTCGCATCCTTTCAATAAACTAACAATTAATTCGGGTAGTAAACGATAGCTTGTATCTATTTCCGTGGCTTCTGTACCATCGGTTAAAAGAGCCTCTTCTAAATCTTCTATATCAAAATCAGGTAAATTAAACGATTGGCTGAATAGGGAAGAAAAATGTGCGATGCTTGGTACTTCCCACCATGATTGAATATCTATTACAATATAAAATTTTATTAATCCTCAAATAAAGTTAATCATTTAGTAATTTGGCATACCTATTCTACCAATAAAAGTGGGAAACATAACCTAAACTCTTTGGTTTTATTATTGTGGATTTTGAATTTATTCAAATTTGGATCTGGAATCAATATATACAACTTTTATGAGTTTAATTAATTTTATTCTAGATCAAATGGTGGAGGAAATTGCTTCGATTTATGGATGATGTGGAATATAAAGATATTTGCCCGTTTACGTTTTATTTTCGTTATCTACCTTTAGAGGTAGCGTAATAGGTACTGGAATATTTTAATATTATTCACAAGAGCACAGGCCGACGTGTCTTTAATTTAACGAAATATTCATAGGTAAAAAGAATGGACACTGCCTAAGAAAGACATACGGTTTGAAAGTCCCTTACTCCTCCCTTATATAAAACTAAGGAAAACAAGCTATATAAACCGAAAAGTCAGTTACAGATGGGAAATATTAGAAGACATAATAAAATAATATGTCACGAACAGCGTAGACGCTAGTCAATAATTACGGAAATGGCGCCATTTTAAGAAGTGTATTATAGTTATAGAATATGCGACAGTCCTTTTTGCTTAAATATAGCGAGTCAGAAAATTCAGGAAAGTCAGGATCCTAGCTCTGACGGATCGATAATTAAGTCGCTGGTATCACCTTGTCAATCTTAATTTAACCTGCCGAAAATTTAGACATTGAACAACTTATCTGCACTCGCTAAATGCATTATATAATACTGACGAGCGAGAAGGCGTTTTTTAATCGCTATTTGGGATACTTACACTACGTTTTAACCCACCACAGATTGCTGGCGGTATATTATATTAATATAGAGATTTTACTAAATCTGGCTCTGTATTAATGAGAGCTGGATGCTAATTAATTATTCCACGAAGCAAAAGCATTATTTTGCAATTTTTGCATGAATTGTAAAACAAGGTGCAGACATGTTTATTGTACTGAAATTTTGAAGAGTATCTTTCAATATTAACATATTGAAAAGGTTGTTACGGGTTCTTGAGTGACATGATTAATCACAGGAACGAGTCTTCAATTAGTAATCAATCAAAAAATTGTGCATTATAAATCTCCAAAATTGAATGTGATAATCATCTAGAACGAGGAGCTCAAAAATGCAACATCGTGGATTAAAAAAAACACGACCAAAACTGATATGGATCCCCTAAATTACACAAGCCAGCAACAAAGTTGTCGTCCTATTTAAATTGACAACAAACTATTGGTTGAAATAAAAATTAGCCCGTAAGGGTCATAACATCCAAGTCGTACATTACCATTATTAGGCCGTCTTATTAAGGCCCCTATTACGATTCTCACCTCGCCTAAAATTACTATGCAAATGTGACTAGATTTGCATGGAGTCACTCGGTGAGGTGAGAACCATAATAGGGTGCTAAGTGAAAACCAACCAGTATATTGAAAAATTTTCTGGTAAGTACAGCAAGTTATATCCAATAACACAAAGAATCATGTCTCCCTTTGTAATGAAAAATCTGCTGCCCAGATGGTGTTATACAATTAGTTCATACATATTTCAGCCACACTTTAGGAAGGTTGGTTTTCGCGAATGTAAAATTATAAGACTAAAATTTATTTGACATTAGGATATATGAAAAAATTTAGGTTGCGGCATGGGCTTTTAAATGATTTCTAAACTAATATTAAAAGCAATCTAAATGTTCAAAAAATATAGGGTAATAATTTTTTAAATCGAGTTTTTAAAAGCAATTTTTGTTATTCTACTTTATTTGATGGAGTTCGAAACTATTAGTTAATAAGAAAAACTGTTGTGGTACAACTAAACTCAGTTTTAAGAATTTGACACAGGCGTCTACCATAGTGTAAATTAATAAGGATTGTCCTGTACAGTGCTAAGATTAGTCGAAACAATTGCACCAAAGTGTTTATCGATAATGTATCAAATATTGAGGAATTGTTTCAAAAAAGAAACTAATCTTTTTTAATACGCTGTACTTAATTTACAATCTCGATTCATATTTAAAAGTTAACGTGTCATTTCTAATATTTTTTATTATGATAATAAAAATTATGCTTTAAAACTGATGTTCAAGATTGCTTTCGACGCATCTAGTCAACCGAACTTCCCGAAACAATGAAGATTTGTAATTCTCCAACACAGGCTGCAATAGTAGATCTGATTTTTGCTAACGGTAAATATACATATTGCTACTTGTTATTGATATGTTGTAGATAAAGTAAATATATAATTATGAATAATTATAAATATATAATTAAAGTACATAATATCATTTTAATTTTAACAAGTTCAAGTTAAAACAAAGACATAATAGGGACATAAAATATCAAATTACCTAATCAATATCACTGATTTTGCGCTATTATTCCAAAAATTATAAATTCATTAAACCTAACATGCAAATTTCATAAATAATTAAGCAATTTAATATACAAATGTCCCATATATACAACAAAAAATTTAAGCCATAATTAAATTAAAATACAAAATAAAATTAATATAAATATTATGTTTGTTGTCATAAATAAGCGCCACTTATGTCTAGTGTCCGGGAATGTTACTAATTCACATAATTTCGTTAAAATCCGTTATTTCGTTATCTCGAAGTACATTAACATCGTTTTTCTCGTTTTATTTTTTTTTGTCAAACACAAAACTGCGTTTCAGTATCGTCGTATCGAAGAAAAAGCTCCACCATTTCGATTTGTATCAACACAATATAACTGTACATATTTTTTTTTGATTAATAAAATTTTATATTGATTACGAAAATAAAAATTAAATTATTATATGATTTATCTAAACCGCGTGAAATAATTAGATTGCACGGTTTGATTAAAAAGAAATCGGAAAAATATATAAACACGAAGCGCTTCTTCGCTTTAACAAAATAAAAAAAAGGAATTCCTATGATGGTCGATTTAACGAAACACAAAATTTTTTAACTTTAATTTTATTACCACATTAATTTTTTCAAAATTACTTTGTATTCCGAATAAACTATTTAATTTTCACATAACATAACACACGAATTTTCTAAATTAAGAAAAAGAAATGTGGCACATCAAAATGCCGTGATAAATTTTTTCTTTTCCAATTTATTTTTGTAATGAAAAAAAACCAACTTCTAAATTTTCTCACAACTACAATTTTCAACACGATGCGACAGTAGCGCCGTCTAGTGAAATACTGAGGAAAAATAGAAAAAAACAAATGAAAACAAAACAATAGTAAAAAAAATTAAATGTCCACAAATTTTAGAACTGCCAGATGGAAAATTTTGAACTAAATACATAAAAATAATTCAATTAGTATCATATTTATCAGTTGTTAGTTTAAATTTAACGTTGTAAATAATCCAATTAACTTGTTAATTACTTATTTTACGTTAATTATTATATTTTAATATGTCGAAATAAATAAATAATTTAAATAGTTTAGTACTCGTTTTGTTCACCGCCGCTCTCGCGCCTCGCCAACCGTTTGTTAGAAAAGACCAAATATATATTTATTATATTTTGATATTTTTGCTTTTTTGCACATTCGCAAAATGGAATGACAGAACCGAAAACATCGGACTTCTTTTTCTTACTTGCTATTTTTTTCTATTTTCATTTTCATAAACGAATTTTGATTTTTCATTTCAGTAATTCAGTTTCATAGAAGACTTTGCACAAGTAGTATTGAAGTTTATTATACAAAAATAATTGTTTTTCTGTTTTTTATTTTCATGATTACTCAATGTTTTTGTTGATTTTGTATATCAAGATAATATGTAAAAGTATAAACAGAATTCATTTAGTGATATTATATTAAATTTTATGATAATTTAATATTAATTGTGAGTGTTTTGTGTCTATTTATTGATAAAATTGAGAAAAACTCATATTATGGGTTGTTTTTTGTGTCAATGTGTGTGTCAAAAGGAAAAGGAAGAAGTGAAAAGAAAGTAACATAAAGAGAGAAAGAAAATTATAAGTGCATATTTTTGTGTATATTTGTTGTTGTTTTGATATTTTTGTTTAATTCGATTACGATTTGTAAAAGGCAAATTTTATTTTAATATTTTAAGGACTGTATTTTGAATGAAAATGGATTAAATCATACTTTTGCAATATTCGGTGAGTAAATCAATTCTAGATATACAATTATTTGATTCTGCCGCATCCTGACGGAATCAATTTTTATTGCTGTCGATGTAAAGACAAAATGGGGTCACGAACCTGTTTTAACAGTTTCAATATGTCCTGATATTTGCTTTTTTATAAAACCAAACTGCGCTCTTATATTAATTAGCGCCGGTGTATTTTTGTTTTGTTTTGTATTTAAAATTTAATTAAAATATCCTTGTTTATAAAATTTTTCGGTGGAAGCCATTTTTATTTTTGTTTTGTTGTAAGTTCTTTTAAGTACAATAACCCCTTTCTCCTGCCCGCTTTTCTACCGTTTTTGTTATGTTCTCTAATGACGAACAATAGAATCGCGAATAGAGGGTGAAAAATGAAAATAACTGTACTGTTTGTTGGGTGTATTATAAAAGAACGTCAGAAATGGAGGTGGTTTTTGATATTAATAGGGTAATTTTAATATACATATGTACGTGTATAATGTTAAGTTAAAGTCTTGCTGCATATAAATTGTAACATGCGTTTTACGGTTTCTTTATAAATTTCACAGACAACTTATGCACGTTACGTAAGTCGTATCTTGTACTAACCTTGAATAAGTACATTATTAATTTACAAATGCCCATGACTCAACAAGGACATACGTACTTTTAGCATGGCATAAAATCAGTCAGTGTAATCATCAATACAGTAATGATCGTAAACAAAATCGCTCTACAAGAATTTCACCAATTCTGTAGAACGATATAATTTAAAGCCCTTTTGAAATGCCGTAACTTGCGGTTTCACCGTATTTGGCATTATTTTTTAAGCATTTCCAAATCATAGTTCCGAGAGTGTCGTTGAAACATTTAATTTTAATAGAGTATTAAAATCACAATAGTTGTGCCATACATATTTGTCCGTTATTTTTTCATTTGGCCGATTCTAAGCCTGCAGCATTTAAGGAGGAACCTTTATCTATTCAGTTTATCTGTATGCAACCTCTTGTTTCGTGGAGTATAAAGTTTCCAACGAGCCCGAGTGATGTATTCAATCCCACATATAATTTCAAATTTGTTCAGAATTTCGAACATACAACTTTTATTTAGAATTCACCTTGTCCTTATAAGGTTAATTATCTTTAGTGCTCCTATTTTCAAAAGTCTAAATTTAGAAAATACGAAAATTTTGATATGAGGCCCACTGAAATTACCAGATTTTCATTTTTAAGTAATAAATATAGTTTTGTAAGTAAATGTGTGTATTTATGACTCAAATGGACCTTAAATACATTGGGCCGGTTGTATTTGGCGACTATAAAATGTATTCTCAAATTTCAATTTGTCAGAAGTATGTTCATAAACTCTACATTGATAGCATTGTTATAAAGGGTGGGTCATTTAAAAATTTGTTTTTAAAAACGCTATAAAATGAGTATACATCTTTATTTTGTGGAAACTTTTTTTTTATTTTGTAGGTTGGAGTCTCTCATTTAAGAATGAAAAAGAATTTCGTTCTTGTGGCTTTCTTGTGCTTTCATTACAGTAAGTCATCCAGTTTTTAAGAACTTTTTCGATGATTTCGGCGCCTACTAAAGCTGGAATTGTCTCTGGACAAACTCTGAAAAACTCCAACGGCGTCAAATCGCAGATTCGCCCAGGCCAATTAACATCTCCAAAACGGCTGATTATTCGGTTGTCAATTTTGTCGCGCAAGAGATCGATTCTCGATCGGTTTGTATGGTATGTGGCGCCATCCTTTTGAAACTAAAGGTTGTTCACATTCATAGCGGCGATTTGAGGATATAAATACTTGATCAACATGGCTCTGTAACGGTCGCCGTTGATGGTAATGGCATTTCCAGCAGCGTTTTCGAAGAAAAATTATCAATTATGCCCCCACTCCAAACACTCCAAAATCCACGCGAGCCATTCTTTGTGAATGCATTGGCTTCTCTACGATTACGTGTCGCTGCTCCGAACGCAAAATCCGACAGTTCTGCTTGTTTACATAGCCCTCGAGATGGAAATGCGCTTAGTCTGAAAATATGATTTTTCGACAAAAATCGACGTCATGATGAAGCTGGTCTATGGCCCACGCAGAGAACTGATATCGAAGTGAATGGCAATTTGCTTTCAACTACTGAGTCATCTGGTCCTTGTAGGCGAGTAATCCGAGGTTTTTGTGCAGCATTCTTCTCAGACTGGTGCGACTAACGCCCAGTTGCTGCAACCGGCGTCGAGTTGAAGTCGATGGATTCTGTCCTACACTATGGACCACAACCGCAATATTCTCCTGCGTATGCATTGTTTGAGTTCGGAGACCACGTCATCCAATAACAAGCCTTTCTCACGAACTTTCTTCTTCAATTTCACTACAGCGGTTCCGCTTGGTGCTCTTTCACGATCCATATTTCTATTCGTTTGGCGTTCGTTAAATTGGCACGGTTTCGGCTACACAACACTGACTTTGAAAATAAGTTTTCAATATTTCGAAACGCTCCTCAAGCGAAAACATGATTGTTGTCAACATTTCAAGGAAATCGTTTAAAAAGTGTTGCCATAGCTTATGATTAAAAAAAAAACCAATAGATGGCCCATCCGTCATGTTAATATTGCATACGAGTATGTGCTTAACAATTATTTTGTTACAATTGGCAATGAATTTACAGATGACTGGACGAACTTAAATAATTAATCCTGATATTAAACTAGAGTAGAAAATCAATATTTTTTCCCTTCAATGTGAAAATGATATTTCCATTAACTATAAACTTAATTAAAATTATGATTTAAATTAAATTATAATTTGTTATTTGTATATTTTATGTAAAGTATTTTTATTGAAATAAGTGACCACATAACAATTTTGATTTATTGTGAAAGAATACTTTTTCGGTTGATTGTAGAATATTTATTACTTTGACAGTTAGAAAAGAAGTTTCCAGAGGGTGGAGAATGACATTTGTAACAATGTTATAAAGAGCTTATGAAACAACTAAAAGCACGTGGCCGTTATTACTACGGATGTTTAAGAACACTGATCTTTATACAGATGGATACATGACAACAAATATATGGTAGAGCAAAAATATGTAGTTCTTCGTCTGTGACAAAGACAGAAACATATTTCATCTACCCGATTTTCAATATACTTCGATAACGACAAATTTTGACATTTGTCTATTATTCGCGATAATTTATTTAATAATTTTGTCTAGAATTGTGATTATATGACAACCATTTTAAAATTATTGTTCAAAACCAAAACTTTTAGATAACTAGTGATTTTGTGACATTTAATAAACATTGTTGTAGTTAAGTTAGTTGCAACATGATCGTCTAGCTAGCGGCGCTTTTCTAACTTGTACAAACGTCAATTTTCGAAAATCAAATTAATGTAAACAGAAAATGAACCCTGTTTTTATTCGAATTATTTGTAGGTGCGCATTTGAAATAACAAGTTAAAACACAAGAACAATTTTGCATACAAAAGCGGTACCACATGAATTAAATGAATAAAATGTTATTTATAATTTAAATCATTTGAATATTATTATTTGTTTATGGATTATAGCAATAAAAAAACAATTTCAGAACATTTTGAAATTAAATCTAACCTCAGTACGGTCCTTTTCTTTCGCAAATAAATTTTTAAAGCAAGAGGTGTATATATAGGGTGGGCCAAATAATTTTTTTTTAAAAATGCAATAAAAGAAAAGTTCTCAATATTTTTTCAAATTTATTTTTTCATTGTAAAGAACAATCTTTCCGATTAATTATGGAATACTATTTCATTCATATGACTGCCTCGGCTGGCCTTGACGTACCCCATACGGTTGGTTCAATTTTTGAGCACATTTTCGATGGTATGCGGCATTATGTCTTCAACGGCAATGCGAATATTGTTCTTGAGAGCGTCAATCGTTGCTGGTTTATCGGCGTAACACTTATCTTTGACGGCACCCCAAAGATAATAGTCCAACAGCGTCAAATCACAGTTCCGAGGCGGCCAAATCACATCAGCATTTTGGCTGATAATTCGATCTTCGAAGACAGTGCGCAAAAGATCAATTGAAACGTGTGCTGTGTGGCACGGAGCGCCGTCTTGTTGAAACCAAATGTTGCCTATGTCCTCCTCTTCAAGTGCCGGGAACAAGAAATCGTTTATTATGGCGCGGTAGCGCTCACCATTGACAGTAACGGCGGCTCCTTGCTCATTTCCAAAGAAAAATGGCCCAATGATGCCACCGTACCAAAATCCGCACCAAACAGTCACTCGTTGAGGATGCATCGGCTTCTCTACGATCACGTGCGGGTACTCCGTGCCCCAAATGCGACAATTCTGCTTGTTTACATAGCCGCCAAGATGGAAATGTGCCTCATCCGAAAAGATGATTTTTTTGCCAAAATCGGCATCTTCTTCAAGTCGATCGCAAACCCACTTAGCGAACCGAAAACGCAATGGGTGGTCTCTTTGCTTCAATTCCTGAACCAATTGAACTTTATACGTTGTCATACCAAGGTCTGTATGCAGAATTCGTCGCAATGTTGTGCGTGAAATGTTCAATTCTTGAGCACGATGACGAGTTGACGTTCCCGGCGACTCACGCACATTCTCGGCTACAGCTTCAACATTTCCGGGTGTACGCTTGGTTGGCTGTTTCTTTAACTTTATTCACAAAATAACGCACATATGGAGCTCCCGGCGCTTCGTTTCTCCCGAAAACCGCACACTATTTTCGCACACATTCTGCAACATTACCATGATTTTCGAAGTAATGTTTCAATATTTCCCAGCGTTGTTCAAGCGAATACACAACCATTTTCCTTCAGCGTAATGATAAAACTAACTTTCTGTCAAATCAGAAGTGACATAACCCTTACCATACTCAAAATAATCGCTAGTTCAAAAAAAAGTTAGATGGTCCACCCTGTAAACGATCGATATGACTATAAAAGGAGGGCTCCCATTTTTTGCTGTTATTTCGAATGGTTTTTGTCACTGTATTCATGTGTATATAGATCAGTGTTTAAGACCAACTTTGAGTTGTCATTGATTGTGTACACTGCATGACAGAATGTTACTAAAAGTTACACTTTTCGACAATTTGTCGTTCATTGAGCACCAAAGTAGGACAGTTTATTTTGGCAACTTGGCGTTCACTGCATCGGCTGTGGTCAACACCAAGTAAGTTTTTTTAACTACAGTCTGGAGTGTTGTCGATTGATGTTAGGTCGTGCCATAGTAAATAAGAGCAAATTGTAATGGAATCTTTTATCAGGATGGATGATAAATAAGCCGTTTCGATCCACTCCTTCGCCAACAAGTTGGGAGCAAAAATAAAGTTCAGCATTAATAATAATTTTAAATCGATTGTGTAGTTCGTAAATAAAGAAAGTAGCGGTTCATAGAGAAATTTAAGTTACAATTCTTCAGTTCTGAATCACACTCCCTGTATGTAAGGGCTAATATTAATTTAACATGTAATTAAAACTAATGTAAACATAACAGTTGGTATCTTATACATATACAAATTTCAAAATTCTAAAATACAAAGTATGACATGAAAACGATTATATATTAACTAATTTCAAGCTAGGGTAGCATTTTGAGACCGCTATTATTTCGCATTTTTGTTGATGACATTGCCAACTTATTTCTACGTGGAAACATTTTAATATTTACAGACGATACATCTATATTTTATAATATGTAATGTTCCAACTGAAATACTGAATAATATTACGGATAACAAGACATTTTTGCAATAATTGAAATCTAACGTCATATCGCTGAACATTTCTAAAACAAAATTTATCATCTACTGTTCACCCTGCAACCTCGCTTTCGGATGTTTCGTCTTTGAAAATTGGTATTATTGTCGATAGAGTAGAATCCATCAAATACCATGGAAACACGTTTGATACTTTAATGTCTTGGAAAGAGAAAATTGATATTATTTGTAAAAATATCTCTCCACTTGTAGGATTATTGAGAAAATTTTCATATTATATTCCATGTCATGTATTAAAGTACATAATGTTATGTATGATTTACATATATTAAATAATTAAAGCATTTGTACAAATACAAAAGAAACGTTTTTTAGAAAAATAGTTAGGTTACTTTCTATATCCCATAAAATTGGTTAAAAATGGATTTAGTTTAAACTTTTTGTTCTTTTAATATTTCTACACTAAGTATATATAGTTCATATAGGAGAAAAAGTCTGAAGCGGAAGGGTGGTTGAGGAATACATTTTCCAGATGCCTTTATAAGGTAAACTCTTATCGATCCAGCTTAATATCAAGTAGTTAAGTATCTAAAAATCTGCAGTTCTTGTATCCCTTGTTTTTTGTTAAAATGAATGTTTGAGTGGATGAATCAAAAGCAAATAAATAATTAACAATTATATGATTTAAATGTATGAAGTTAGAGTTTTTCAAATTATATAAGTCTCTCCTCCCTCTTTCTCTTCCTCTTCCTCGGTTCGTAGTGAAGTTGCAATGCCGACAAAATGTGATATATTAAAGCAGAATAAACACTATCTCAAAATTTCAATCCTTCAAGGAATTGAATACTTCATGGTTAAAAAATTATCTACTATGCAAGATTAACAAATTTAAGGTTGGCATGCTGTCCCCGCTAAAACCGATGGCAGATTCTTCATTTTCTGTTCAATGTGCAACCACATTTATATATTTATATTCTTTTAATTTCGTACGTTTTGCCTTACATGTGTCCTCAGATAAGCAGCTGAATACAGGAAATGATATATCAATACTTTCTGTCAGCTATCTCAAGAGGCTGATACTCAATATTTTAGCGTTGGATATTTATATTCAGATCTCCGAAATCCACGTTCTTGTGGTGAAATTATCATTTCATGTAGGGAAACAGAAAATTTAAATAGTAGATGACAAAGTTATTACTTCCTTATAACTTAATATAATTTTATATAGAAGTTGGCTTTATTCTACCCTATAGTGGAAGATATATGTGAAAGATCATAAAAATGATTATATGGCATCATCAAATTATTTGTGTATGCCGTTGGATATAATGTTTTCAATTGTGTTTTCTTTGTAAATGATTTGTTATTTTAAAATTTTCTTTACTTTTGTGGCGATTTTCCTAAATCATTTCTCGCCTCTAGAAACTTTTTCTACTACTTATACGAGTACATGGACTAATTAGGCCGTAGCAAATCGATTGTGTCGGCAAAGACGCTTTCAGCTCCTTGCGCGCGAGTGCGATAATAGGAGATCCTTATAAGAGTCAAAATTTAGGTTTTGATGTCTAGTTAGTTTGAATATATTTTTTTTCAAGCGCATTCGAAAATTATAAAGTGTATCTTATAAAGTTAAAGTTATTAATTTCAAAATAAATAGTCTAATCAATTGCATAATATTTTATTTATCAAACCAATTCATTAGTTTAAATAACCACAATAAAATTCCGTACTTAAATTAGAAACACGAAAATTGACCTCAATTTATGACAATTAAATTTAATTAGAGCCAATCAATCAATCCACATATGGAGAAAGATCTTCAATAAAAATTTAATTTTTGATCTGTGGTGAGGAGTAAGTCGATAAAAGTTTCTATGAAGATCACATCTGCAAATCATTAAACTTGATTTTCTTTGGTAGCTGCACTCTTCCTTTCTTGGTTTCGATTTTTATATATAAACATTGTTGATCATCAATTTTAATTAAAAATTAAAATTAAAAAATCTATAAAACTTCTATAACATAACGAAATTTAAGACGTAAGTAATCTTAAAATAATATAATTAGAAAGTGTTATAAACACGCAGTGGATAATTAGAACAAATATTTTTGATCTAAGTAAAAAATATTGTCCAATATGTTAGATTGGTGCGAAAACTTTCGATTTTTATTTTGTAATTGAATCTGGCAGTTACACGTGTGTGATATACTTATGCGCACGGCTTTGATCATAACGCCGGCATAATTTAATATTTTTTCCTAGATTGGATCTCGAAATATATTTACTTGCTTGCTTTGATCGATCTATAATAAATGAATGGTCTCTGTGTTTAAGCAAATTATAAGTATGTGACTCATGTGGTATATGTACTTGAAGTGCTTGTTGATTAATTGGATTCATCGCGGAATATGGCATGTATAATTATTAAATCATATCGAAACTTTTGTGTATATCCTCATTCTTCACCGGTATTGTGATTGACATGAACCACTTCCAAAGTTCATTTTCTTTAATTCTAGACATGACTTTCAATTCATTGTGTATTAGATTCTTGAGAAGTTCAAAACTTGTTGATTCATTGAGGTGTGGTATGATAATTGTGGAACTCTTGGCAAAACAAGACAAAAAAGTAACACTGAATGCGAAAAGAAGAATAAATCGCACGAAAAACTTTTTTAATTCGCATATGAAACAAATAATATGTACATATATACAGACTGTGAAGAAAGAAACTTTACATTTTTGATATGGTTGACGTACGTTTGGATCAAATTTTGATTGACACTTAGATATTTTGTCATTCACGCAATAAGTATATGGTATACTTGCTTATTGTGTATAATTTTAATTAAAATTTCATGCAACATTTCAGTTTTTATTTCGTTTGAAAGTGAGAAATTATTATTTTGAGGTGTGATGCCGTAATAGTAATAGTTTCGCACAATAGTCAAAGTATATATAGAATATATAAATCGTGTGCTACAATACACCACCGCAAAAAATTCTCCAAAAATTTTAGACATTTTTATTCAACCATAATTTCAAATCAATCAAATGTATGTATGTATTTATAATTAATTATAGGAATATTTATATGAGTAACCTGCTGGGCTTTCCTTTTATATATATTTTTCCATTTCCGTGGTAAGCAATAAATAAAATCATTTTCAAATTTTACTATAACTAATAAAATCGAGAAAGTAAATTAAATTTTCTAAAAATAAGTTTGATTTCATGCGGTTAGTGTACAGTATTTTAGGAAAATTCGTGCCAATACAGCCTCATGTCTATCAGGAATAGTGCAGCTGATATTTCGAAGTGAGAACGCGGTATACTCACAATATTTTGTCTTTTAGTGAAACTAGAAGTAAATGTTTTGTTTCTCGTAAGTATATATAATTAAAAATTAATTGAAAGTATGAAAATGTATGTAATTTGATATCGATGTAATTTTCGGGAAATTTCCCATAAAACAAAAAATCCAACCACTTCAATCAGGAACGTTCATAATATGTGAATGGGTGTTTTCCAGATAATGTTATATTTCCATATACGTATGATGCGTGAAGTCGCATCGTTGTTATTTTGTAAAATCGATATTTGACATTCGTTATTTTCTATAAAACAACATATTTAAACGCAGTTATGTATTGCGTAATCACGAAAAATTATTGGCTTAGATGATTGGATTTTGGGTCCTTAGAGAGAAATTGTATATATTATGAATAGGGCTCCCAATTTTATAATGAAACTATTTGACACCAAACTACGAGCTCTCTTTGTTTGTGGAAATAAAACCGTTTTAGTCGATGGTAGCTTAGGCTTCACACACACACACACACACACATTCAAATTAATTTTCTGTTTTTTTCTCAAGATATGTTAACTTATTTCTGATAATTTATCTTTGCTGGACGTTCGGTTTGAATACGTTTTGTCTTTTACTAATTATTGTCTAAATGTTTTATACATATTTAGATTTTGTAATTTTCATGCTCCTAAAAATCGAACGATTTTCATATGAATTTAATCAATGTTTTAAAATAAACGTGTCCTGAACCTCAGAGTTGGGATATGTTTTGATTTTGTTTGAAAAAATCGGTTGATGTGATTAAAATCAATGATAAAAATAACTCAACTTAAGTAATAGGATGTGAGTTATGATGAAATCGTAAATTTCATTTTTCTGTTGCATTGCTTTGCCGTTTTTTTATTTATTTTCCACTATCATGTGATTTTACTATTTTATTAGGTACTAAGTATTGGGTGGACAAATGTATTTCTGACCTTTTTATAGAGGTATCGTTAGTATCACTGCATTATTCAATCGGGCAATACATGTTTTTTGGAGGTTAGATGTCAAGCTTGAATAATTACTAGTGACATTTGTTCAAAGCGTAATGTAATTGAAAATGTCGAATTGTGTGCCAAAAACACCATTTGCGGGAAGTGTTACTTCATTATTTTTTGTTTGATGAAAAGTGCAGCGGAAACAAATCGTTTGCTTGTGGAAGTTTACGATGAACATGCTCCATCGAATACAACATGCAAAGAGTGGTTTCAACGATTCAAAGCTGATGATTTTGACGTGCGGACCAAGAAAATTTGAAGATACAGAATTGTAAGAATTGCTTGATGAGGACTCTTATCAGGGCGAAAAACAATTGGCAGAAGAGTTGAATATTACCCAACAATGTGTGATATATGTTTCGCAACATGTACATGCAATGGGATTGGTTCAGAAGCTGGGAAATTGGGTGCCACGCAAATTGAAAGAACAAGACATGGTTCGTTGGAAAACCATGTGCGAATTGTTGCTTCAACGACAACAAAGGAAGAGGTTTTTGCATCGGATCATCACTGGGGATGAAAAGTGGATCTATTATGACAATCTAAAGCGCAAACCAGCGTGGGTAAAGCCAGGTGAACCAGGGCCGTCGAAGCCAAAAGCAAATATCCATGGTTCGAAGGTTCACGGATTTAAAAATGGCCAATTCATATAGTCCCAATCACCAAGATCATTTATAAAATTACGTACATAATTTATTTAAACCAGAAAATCACCTTAGGTTAGGTTTCAGTGGTTGCTTACTGCACATTTAGGCCAATTTTTAGGCCCATTGTGATACCACTCATTCACTCCACATCATTAACCCACCTACTTCACCTACTCACACAACTACAGTATACCACCTGCACATTGCAAGCTCCATGTCAACCTGTACATTGACACATTGACATGGAAGGTGGGTCGGCGCGTGACACGGAATTCTGCACTCCATCAGAGAGTCTTAGTTGTATTTATTAGCATCACCGATCGTAATCGACGATGAAAGTTCGATTTGCATCTAGCCTCTGATGGGATTCGAACCCAGCGCCTCCCGGTCCAAGTGCCGAAGCTTTAACCACTGCACCACTTGTCCGGTAGAAAATCTCCTTAGTTTCTTTAAAATTCTGCTTAACGGTTGTTCAATTAATTTCACGACAATGGGCTAAGAAATGGCGAAGTTCAATCATCATGCATATTCCTGAAATTCGAAAACTATGTTATAATCCCAATTCCGGTATTCACACAAAAATTGACCATAAACGATTGAGACATAGTTAAGTAGCCAAGTTCTACTTATATCATGTTCCAATTCTAAAAAATCGTCTAAATGTTCGGTAAGAGTATGATGTCTATCCGAATTAACCTGTTAAGAAATTGCTGTGTTACGTTCAGGATGGTCATATTCTGGAACTAATCAAAATTCATGTTATAATACCAATTGTGACCTAAATACCGGATTACGAAATAGATGAGTTCCACTCAACATTGTGAAACTTCGTTAACAATTCATGTGAGAATCCCCCATCGAATTTGACGGGATCAAGAAGTGCGGGTTCAAAAACATTTCTAGAATGCTTAATACCATCTATAACCTAAGTATGGTCAAATAATTTGTTACGAATTTTAACAGCAAGACAAAATTTTAGGATTTGAAAAATGAACCAAGGATTAGATAAATTTTGCCTAACCTAGGACTGGAAACTCGAATTCGTTCTCTTTTAAAATCGAACCTTGTTTAATCTAGAATTTTGATTTCCGAGATTTAGATTTCTGGGATTTTTATAATGCGATTTTGAAATCCGGGATTTCGAGGATAATCCACCACTGGTTTATAATATTAAGAGTCTAATTTAGTCCCATGAGACAAACCTCATGCGTCTCATATTCTCTTTTGTTACATAAAATGGATTAGACGACTCTTGCGGTTTGCTGTTTTGCAATTTTGATTTTTCGATGTCCCGATCACAGAAATTCGTTTCACTCGCAAAATATAACAAATATGACACTTTAAATTAGTTTGTCCACGAATACTCTGTAAACCAGTAGTATTGAAATATTTATTCTAAAGCATGCTTGAGCTCTAAACTAAAAACGAATAAATTAACTTCAGGGGTGACCTGTTATAACATCACATCTTCGATACTTTTCGAAGTTTATCTTTCGTTTTCTTAAACTGAAATGGGCAACTGTTTCATTTATGAATTATGCGTTTCTATTGCTATCACAACCTATTAGTACAAATGCGAACAAGTTGTGTCTAATTTCGTTCAAGTATCAGAAGCAAATTATGTGAGAGAAACGGAGTAGAATATCACAATTTTTCATCCTAGTAACCTGGTAAATGATATAAAATGTGAAATAGTGACCACATTTTTTTCTAAAGAAGCGAGACATCTATTCTGTGATTTACATGTATGATTTCAGATTATTTAGTTTACAAGAATTATATTAAAAAAACAAAGAACTTTAAAATAAAATAAAAAATCAAATTTTGATTCAACATTAAAAATTTGAAAAATAATTCTTCTTCCTTTGGTAAATTAAAGTCAAATAATTCGTCGATGATGTTGAATGATTTAGACGACCTATTAATGGGGTTATTTTCTCCATAGTTTGTGGAATGGTGTTCTAGTGTAGTATAAGTATAAGAGTATAGTATAAGACTTATTAATAAATAATTACAAGCATTTTAATACAACAAAATATTAAAGACCTTAATTTACATTTATTGAATTGGGATGTGAAGTAACGAAAACATTAAATATTATAGTTCCAACAATCATCACCCCGTGCCCATACCCAGATTCGAGACCTTTTTTCAGCCACAATATTTACACCAAACGCAATACCGATTATTAAAATACAAAATATTCCAGCTAGTTCGAATAGTAAACATAGCTTCTGTCGTTCTGATTGTTATATTCATCGGATATCCATTATTTGTTATTGATAGTTCCGCGTCATGGACTTGCGTATAACAATACATAGTAAAACCCCGTCGATCTCTTTTCGCATTAAACATTTGTAGTTTTATTGGTCATAACTTCCCTTTGCCTTGAAATGTTGCACTCGTTTCATTTAATTGAAACAGGGCATTTTTCATTACAAAATAATATGTTAAAGTTGAAATTTTAGGAATGAAAATGTCAAGTTGCTATCAAAAATGATATGATGACTGTGGTGGTACAGATTGAAGGTATATCCGTCCCGCATATATTATATGTGAAGTGTTTTGATGTGGTATCATATTCAGAACATGAATTTCAGCTTGTTGTTGATACACATGATTTTCGATTGAGTATGTATTAACACAACCGTTAATTATCTCGGTATGTTCGTCTACTAGCGAACCAGAAAAATAATTTGTTACATTGTTACATGTATCTGCCATTCTGAATTTTGAATTGTTCGACGTTTGAAAAACCAACCCCGTACAAATCAGCAATATGTACTCATCGGTTGTGTTACAGCTAATTTTAATAATATAATTGGGCACCGTTTTCTGTATTACATACACTATTATGACTATGCATACGATCTTGTATGTTTAGTTTAAATAGTGAAAGCTCATTTGAAATGTTTAGGTGGTGACAATTGTTGATACAATAAAACTGTGTATCCAAAGGTATTAAATTAAATCAATTGATTCTAAACCAACCAATTGAGTTTTTTAAGCGATTATAGAACAAGCATCATTCAATAAGTAGAATTTATTCTTATATTTTACTTTTAACTTCGTCTACCTCTAAATCCCTTATGATTTTAGACTGAATATTGTTTCTTGTGTTATTATTGCATACTAAGATAATTTATTGGCGTGGAAGTATACTAATGCGCCGACAATATAATCGATTTCAAGTTGTTTCCACATATGTGTTCCTCAATTTGTTTTTGAATATGTATATCATTTGACAGAACCAATAAAAACCAAAAAGGTAATATTTAATGTAATTCTAAATAAATGCATTTAAATTTAGTAGAAATTTGATTCGAGGTACATTCCGGAATTGTATTTAAGTAGTGATTAGAAGATATTTTTATCCGCTACCAAAGATAATTCAATATTTTTTCGCATTGTTATAAATAAATTTAAATTACCTCCTCATACATATGTTCCGCAGCTGCAATAAATATTAATTAACTGCACGAGTCGGTAAAAATTGGATAAATCGTAAATCTATTAACCATCATCATACGTTTAATGCTCATTTTAATAACATAAACTAGAAAATTGTAAATTTCTTTTTATAATGTGAAATTATGAAACTGTAGAGTAGTGCGGGAATAGATTTAAATTATTAATGTAAAATATAAAAATGACATCATTATTTCCGCGATTTATAATCACCACTTTCATTTTGTTTTTGTTATTTTATTCGCTTTAAAAAATATGACCTATCCGCGCGATATTATCAAACACATCAGCTAAAATGTTTGTAATCAATCAACAAAAGAAAACAAACAGAAAAATCAAATCATACTTCGCTGTTGGGTAATTATTAGCCTGTGTGTTCCATACAAATTACATTTTTTTGAATTACTCTGTGGGCAATGATTATATGGATACAGATTTAGCGAAAGTCTAATCACTTTCAAGTTTAAATTAAGTTTTTTCTATAATACTATAGTATAGAAATAAGTAAATGGTTGTTGTATGTACAATTTAAACTGCATGAAACAGATAAGACTTGCGTAAAATAAAAGTGGCAATGCTAACGAGCGAGTTTCAGATAGAATCATAAGTTTCGATATATATGTAGATCGGGTTGTTGTTAAAATAAAATAAAAATACTGTGTCCTAATCTTAAAAGAAAAAGTTATTATGTTTCACTTTTCAGTAAGGTATTTTAATGCCCTTCTAATAACGTATCTCTAATTGGTTCCTATGTATTTGCATCATAACCAATACAAACCCTTAGGGGAGCACAGAAAGAACAAGCAACGCTATGGTTAGTCCAATTTCGGTGGCTACATAGGAACACAATATC
Organism: Nephrotoma guestfalica; assembly: GCA_963691935.1. Classification (NCBI taxonomy): domain Eukaryota; kingdom Metazoa; phylum Arthropoda; class Insecta; order Diptera; family Tipulidae; genus Nephrotoma; species Nephrotoma guestfalica. The sequence goes on from OY829915.1 coordinate 173,912,746, forward strand.
CGTCAATTCGAAACTAAATGATTACAGACACGAATATTAGATCATTCACTAATCTGAAACCAAAATGAGGTTTCATTTAACGTAGCCAAATTCCCTAATTAAATATAGCGCCAGTGAAAAAGTACCATATAAACGATATTTTGGAAGAACAAAATAATGATTGCTTCTATTAGGCATAATGTCAATTTTTTTCAAAAACAATTTCAATCTATGCAAATAACTACCTAACTACAATCTAATTTAATTTAATAATAATATTAAATTAACTTAAACGGGGCCAGTTCGACGTGCTTTCTTCAACACTTGTCTTGTGGCTGGGTGGTCTTTTTCTACCATGTGATACGTAGAGAACCAATCCCATTAAGAAAAATTAATATCATGAAAGCTCGTTTAAACTGGCCCAGCTCAAATATAAAAATTGTAACCAAGTGAAAATATATAAACTACCTATATTGTTATTCAAGCACGCTACTATAAATAATAGGTTTCTAAGTATTTTTGCGATCTTAATCTAGATTAAACTGATCGTTTTTATACCGTTCGCAGACTAGATTATGATCTAGATTAGTGGGGATTACTTTTACTTTGTGGATTAGTGCAGCGATTGTATATACGAATAAAACAAAATACAAAAAATTAAATATGGTTATTTACCCGTGCAAATGTATTTTTATGGAACATAAATAAAAATACTACTTAATACCTATATTATGAAAAATTAACAAATATAATCATAAATTTCTTCAATTATATTAAGTAAAAATTATTATCCAGAATCGCCTCAAAGTAATACCTATTTTGAGTTAATCCCACATTTTGAGCTAATCTTGTATACATTTAGAGATTTGTTTTGATGTAGATTAGCAACGAAAAGAAACGAGATCAATAAACCTCACACGCTCACATCGCAAAATAAGATAGGATTAGTTTACTAATCTAGATCATAAGCCCTAGTCTGTGCACTAATCGTTGATCTACATCAGTATATTCATCGCGCAGAGTAGGGTATATTATTTTGTGGATTAGTGCAGCAATTGTATATACGAACAAAAGAAAATACAAAAAATAGGATATGGTTATTTCAATATTTTTTTATGGACGTATACATTTGTTTATTCACCTAAAAGATTACTACAAGTAATACACATGTTGAGCTAATCCAACATTTTGAGATAGTCTTGTTCGTAAATTCAGGGATTTATTGAATGTAGATTAGCAACGAAGAGAAGGGAGTGGAATTCCAAAGAGAAATACCCTAAAAAAAAGAAGGATGTATTTAAAAATCTGCTTAAGGGGGAAGTAATCGTAAATTATAAGACTAAGTTCTATTTGAACAATAGCGAATTTCTTAAAAGTCAACTAATTTATATCTTGCGCAGGCTGTCGATTATGGTCAACATTAAACTGATCGTTCTTAGTCTGTGATCTAAATCGGTAAATTAATCGCAGAGATTAGAGAGTAGTTTATTTTGAGGATTGGTGCGGCGATTGTATATACAAACATAAGAATATAAATTTTGTTTACTCATTTACACATGCAAATATCATAAAAAATATATAAATAAAAATAGTTGTACCTATATTATGAAAAATTAACAAATATAATCATAAATTTTTTTAATTATATTATTTAATAATACTGAAAAAGTATCACCTTAAAGTTTACTAATACACATTTTGGGTTAATCCCACAATTTTCAGCTAATCTTGTAAGAATTCATTCATTTGCTTAGATATAGAATAGCAATGGAAAGAAACAAGATCAATAAACGTCACGAGCACACACCAAAAATTAAAATGTAGTGTTACCAATTAAAAATTGACAAATTAAAAATTTTAAGGCGTCGACCGTCTCATATTTTCTAGTTAATACTTTGGCCTCCAGAGTGGGTCATATGGAACCCGTTGGGTTTAAGTTCGGGGAATATGGTGGCCAGTGTTGTGAAGAAATGAAGCTGGGAACTTTTTCTTGTAAATAACGTCGGGTTTCACGGACTTTATGGGATTGTGCCGAGTCAAGTTAAAACGCCCAATGGTTTCTATCGAATTGTTTACTTGCCCAACGGTAACAACGCATCTGATTTACCTTGATTTACTTTTATGCCCTGTTCAATGAAAACGAGTGGTAAGCGTCCTGTGGTAGTTACCGCGGCCCAAACAACAAAAGAAAGTACAAAAAATTTAATACGGTTATTTCAAACTTATTTTTATTTTAACACATCGCTTGAAAAGTTCCCGGTCTAACAAAGAAAACACATTTTTTGGGGAAAAATACATTGTCTTTCAAAATAATTCCGTGGATTATGTTTTATGTTTTCTGGAGCCACTGCCTCATTTGGGCGTCCAGAGCGTGGTGCAACATCGGTGGTTGTAAGACCACGTTTAAAGTCAGCATACCAATCAATGAGGGTTGGTATTCCTGGTGCAGAGTCCGGAAAACTTATCAGAATTCCCATCAAAAAACAGTGTTTAATCAACATACGAAATTCCTTTTTTTCCATTGTTTTAATTGAGATTAAAGTAAATCGCAAATTGTAAACTAATGGTCGAGAACGTAAGGCAATTTTAACACATATCGTTTAAAGGTTGGTAGAATTTAAAAATCATATGGATTTTAAATTTGTGGCACCATCTATGTGTCAGACCGGGAACTTTTCTGGCGATGTAATACATAATTATAAATATTGTAGTGAAAGTTATTTTTCAGAATCACCTAAACGTTTACTACAAGTAACACACATTTTAATCTAAACTTGTGTACATTAAGAGATTTTCTTTGATGTAGATTAGCAACGAAAAGAAAAGAGATCAATAATCGCCATCCGCGCACACTACGAGGTAATAAAGAAGGCTTAATGCATTAATCTAGATCATAATCCGTAGTCTGCGCACGATATTGCACTCAAGGGCCAAGTGTATAAAGGATGAAATATGGTCAAATACATATTATAAAAATTAGTAGTATCATAAAATGGAATTAGCGAGAAAAATTCAGGAATGAGGTTAGATAGGTTTTTTGCATATAATAATGAATTGGAATTTAACTGCATTAAGAATAATACGATAATGACCTAATGTAGATACCAGATAGTTATCCAGAAATTTACAGGTTAATATGCTCATTTATGTACGTATATTCAAACACCATAATCAACAACTACATCAGCCCATCGTCAACCTTTCCCAAATCATCATCAACAACTGCTTCATTAATTTTTATTATCATTGTCATCCACATCTTCACCGACTTCTTTCCAGTTACTGATACTAACTTCAACACACAAAACTGCGTAACTTTTAAACCTAAATATAATTTTGTGTCCGGTCTGATTAATTCTAGTACTAATTCTGATATTCTTTTTGACTTCAAAGATACTTTAGCTTTGCGCAGTATCCATGTTATGCAATAGATAACAACCCAATGAATAGATTGGCTAAATCTATACTTTTAGTTATACTTTTATTTTATTTTTGTTTTTTAAACGTTTTGCTTGTATATTTCTTATTTTGAAATCTTAACTGTAATTTTGCTAAATCGATTTCTTTAAATAAATAAATGAAAATTCACGGAAAATTGTCTTTGGTACAAACAAGTTCGCGTTTTTTTACATTAATTCGCAAGTTTATTGGCGAATTATTTATATTTTCATAATTAACGTATAATTTTAGAGTTTGTTCATTGAAAATCATATGAAACGTGATATCCACTTTGTTTACATAAAATAGCATGTAATTAATTTTTTGACATCTGAGTACAGATTTTCTTCGAAAACTGAGACTTGAGAGTTGTGAGTTTTGCTGCTGCCTACTAGACGCACAAAATTAATATTATCGTTGATTGATGTAAATAATAATTAAATTTTATATTTACATCTAGTGTGCTGATGAAACAACAGAAAAACGCCCAACTCTCAAGTCGCGGTTTTCGAACAGAACTCGTATACTGGTGTGAATACCGCCTCAGAAAATATTTTGAATGATGCTTTTTACTTTCATTGCAAATCGTTGATTTCTCTCAGCCAGCAAATAATGAATGTTCTACGACTATACTAATCTTACTAGTCCCACGCAGGCCTTTGAACCCGTCCATTTTGTTCATTTTAAAAATTAATGATTTCGATTCTGTGATGAAGGGAGAATTGCGATCAAAAATTCTGGTATTTCTGTGGTCGTATACGCTTGAAGATATGAAACTTTTACGACCGGCGGTATCTAGACCTCCATCTCTAATTTAGTGTGGTATTTTTTTGTTTTATTGTATCTGCTACTGTTTTGATATTGAACCAACACCGATCACAGTATATGTCTGTGTTACGTATGTACGAAGGTGCGTTTACCATTTGCTGTAAAATTTTTGATTGCATACGTTACAATTTTATTATGTTTGAAGCACAAGCTGAGCTCAACAATTATATTTGTTTCTTTCAAGTCAATCGTCTATATAGATGTATACCATGGTGTTTAATGTTTTCACATTGGGAATAATGGATGTTATTTAGCTTTACCTTTTTGCTTTTTGGAGGACAGGTTTGTTTTGCGGATAATGAATATAATGTTTGCCAATTTCTACTCGTTTGTCTCAACACTCCATTTGGAAGTCACTTAAGTATTTCTTCTAAGTGTTATTGCAGAAATGTTACGCTGTTGAGTATCATCCGCAAATGTTGAAACTGTTACGTTATTTGAAGTAGGAAGGATCGCTTTATAAATAAAATATAACACTGTGCAGTACATTGTGGAACCCATGCATATATTTAGTTCAGTTTGGAAGATGTGCTATTTTATTTTACCAAGAATTTCTGATTGAGCTGGTAGTTTTTTTTATTGATCGCATGGTAGTTTGTTAGTGTATATGACTTAATTTCATGTACAAGTTCTTCATGCCATTTTTATGGAAAGCTTGAGCTTGATGTCTAAAAATGTTGCTGAGCACTACTTTTTTGTTCGCTTCGTTTGTCTTTTTCTATGGTTTCATGCTCTTCTCCAAATCGAAACTATGATCCCTTATGATTCTTTACGCTTGCATAATTGGTTCAACTCTTTATGTTTTGAAGAGTTTTGATAAAGTTGGCAGTAAACTAATTGAACGATAAGAGTCTACTTTTATTTTATCTTTGCCTGGTTTATGGATCGTTATGATCGGTGAAATTTTCCAAGTTTCTCGAAAATAGTTAGATCTGAGTAGAGCATTGAACATGTATTTTATTAATTTAATCCATATATCTAGAGTTCTTTATGTATTTTGCCAATAACTAGATCATGATCAGATGCCGTTTTTTTGTTTGTATGTTGGCTAATTGTTGTGTTTACTTCACGCCATTTATATTTAGTTGGTTATAACTCTGTCGCGCCCATTATTGTCGTTCAGAATAAATACCTTAACTAAATAATTAGCGAAGATATTTGCTTATCTGCGATGTCAACGATTGCTTACCCAGTTTCCATCGGGAATACGAATTGGAGGATATGATTGCATAGGTGGCTTCAACCTATTTGTAGCTTTCCACAATGAGTAGTATGTTGCTTTTGTTTACAGCGACCGGTATTTTCAGGTTTTTGACCGCTTTATTTAATTTTGAGTTAAGTCCAGGTGATCTCTGTAATGGCCATTGCCTGCGCAGTGTGACTTTGTTCTTTAAGAGCAGAGTATTCTGTGACGGGTAGTGCATTTTCACCTTAGTGCATTTTCATCTGCTGCATGTATCATCCTTTGCCACTCTAATGTATTCCTTATGTGTTGTACTGCCAAAGTGACATGCTCAATTAATACTCTTTACTGTAAATAGTAATTTAACCCAATTAGTGTGTCTCTTCTGTAAGAAAATATTTGATTTTGAATTTAAGACTTGCGTGCTAAGTGTTATTAAAACTGGCGAGTGGTCATATGATGATGTTAGTTCGTAGCATATATCTGCCGTAGTATAAATTCTAGCAATACTCTTTGTTGTACTTCTAGCAGGTGACCAATATGTTCTAGTTGTGTGATCTAGTTTTCCTTCCTGTACATTCCCACACACCTACATTGCCTTTTATGATCACCTTTGAGGCTCATTGGATGTGTTTGAAGTTAAAGTTTCCTTCTGCAAGGACTTCATCTCCCAGAGTTTTGAAGTAATTTGCAAATTGTTGCTTTTTAATTAAATGTTTCGATTGACAGTAGGCTGTGCATATGATACATTTGCCGGACCATTCTTCTAAACATGTATTAGTTGCCTATGTATGCTCCTCGCTTAATTTTCTAGTTCATTGTTTTTATTCTCTAATCATAATTTCTGATGAATTGGGTCTCATAAATGTTGTGACCATTTAATTTTACAGAGCTCATTTGTGTAAAATGTGTCTCAAAAACCATCATGATGCCAATGTAGTGTTCTTTAGAAAATACCGTGCTTCTAATTTATGTTACATTAGCTCACTGCCACTCCATAAGGCTAATTTAAGTTCAATATTTTATTTTGTTTTGATTGCTCGTTAGCAGTTGCATCAGGATTGTCAGTGTTGCAGCATCAGCCCCTTTTTAACTTCGGTCTGTCAGAAATAATTACGACATTCTTCAAGACCCTTTCAACGATATACGACAAGTCTGTAATAAACGAAAAATTTGCTACCAGCGCCAAAGCGATGGATTTAAGAACTAAAATATCGAAATTGCTGTTTGATCCAAGACCTTTCAAACTACACGAGTATATAAGAAAAATGGAAAGCAATATCCTGATATTGGGTGTCATTTTGGGTGATTTCCTATGGCAGGTACCCGAACCCCTGGAGGTAGAGATCTCAAATGCTTTCAAAATAAAAAAAGACTAGCCGAAAAAATATCCAGACCTCCAAAACGCTGGGATAAGTGGTTTTGGAGCAGGATCATTTTTCATTATTTTTTATCAGGATTTCAATAACTTGTATTGACAATTACAAAGGAATAATTAGCGGTATGATTTTCCCTACAATTGGTTTGTCTAAAACTAGTGTGTTTTGCACGTTGTGTATGTTGCATGTTATCACGCAAACTGCTGGGAGATTCTATCACGTGCGCTTCAATGTTCTATGCGTTCGATGACATAAAGTATATTATACACGAAATGATATTAAAATACATATTTTAGTTTCACTCGTAGTTCATCTTTTGGTAACGCAATCCATTTGTATCACTAATTTTAAGATTGACTGATATGTAAGTAAAATCTTAAAATCTTTAAATTCTTTAATGTTAATCATTAAAAAAATCGTTAAGCCCAACTAGATATGGACAAGGTCGAGACAAATTTGTATACTACATCTCAAATTTGTATACTACAATGTCATGTGACATCAATTAGAACGGAGAGGGACGTCTGAGTTTTTGAATCTTCTAATTATATTGTTTCCTTGCCATATAAATCATTGGAATATTTATCTGTCAGAAATATTATTAATAAATATTTTTGTTTAGGTACTCTGATTTCCAGATTAGAAAATTCAACTTGGACAGTATAAAGCCCAATATGACATATTTAATTTTGGGTAAAAAAATCATGAGCTATTAGAGAATCAACTTTTCTTTTAAATACCCAGAAATCATTACTTTCTTTGATAGTCACCACAAGATTCCCCGTTAGAATGTTTGGTCTCATAAACTTGGAGAAAATAAAGTTTAGATTCAAGAAAAGATTGTGTATTTCGCGTTCCAAATTGAAAATATTATCCAAAATACTTAATACCGCCGGCTATGAAACTTGGTAGGTAGAGCGTTGATAGCCCCAATTACCACTGAACTTAATCTTAAGGAGAATTGGAAAAGTTCTAAACATTTTACAATAAAATTAAAGGTTAGCCACATTAATTTAGTTTACCTCATTTTCTAAAATCTTTAGATTAAAAATTCCATCCCCGATAGAAGTAGTCATTGTTCACGATTATTTTGTGTATAAATTAGCCTCTTTTTAATAAACCAATATATTTATAGCCATTCTAAAAAATGTTAAATTGGGCCATGAGATTCCCTAAATTGATATTCACGTTATGTTGCTATAAAAATGATTTGAGTTTTTTTTCAGTACAAATATGATGCAGCAGCATTCTCGTTTATTACATGTTTCTATTATACCAATCTCGAACCGAACAGCGATTTCTATTTGCTAATAAATCCTTCAGTCACATTCTCCTAATCGGATATCAAAATTTCGCCACAGCTTGATTTACACAAATCTTCACGACATTAACTATTGTAATTTCAAAATTCCAAATCACAACTACACTATTAGCTTCTGAAACAGTATTGTGCATAAAAATAGAGTTCTGTCTGCAATACAATATCTTCCTCTCTAAATTATCATTTAGCCTATGGGTCAATCCATTAATTTAAAAAATGTATAAAATTAAATCTAATCGTTAGTTCATCAAAATATAAAATAAAACAATTGCAAGACGAGATTTTTTTTTTGTTGCTCAATAGCTTATTAAGATCACAATTTTTACAGTTATTCTCCGTTTGGTACCAAATCAAATAAGCTTAGCAGTAACCGATTATAATTGTAATACAACAACAAATAATTAAGGCAAAAAGCATGAAATTAAAACAAATTCGCGATTCCGCACAGAGAATTTGAATTGCAACGCGCGTCCATCATGTTTATAATTTACGTATAAGTAGTGTGAGCAAAGCAAAACTTAAAATATGTCGTGACCGATTATCACCGCCCTCATATATTTCGCCAGCATTATTGGAATCAATCATAAAAATAGTAATAAGAATGGTTATACCGAGACGATTTACGATAAAATTAATTTAAATTTTTTGGTTTATTTAATTCAGTTTTTTTTTTATCAAATTTAACCAGTCATTGACCCACGTGCTCGTTTGTTAAAACTATTTTATTTTTTATTTTGTCGCTGGTATAGATATATACAAAAATACATACGTATCGTTATTGTATAAAACTAGCAAACTATACAATTTTTTTTAAATAAATCATTGCCTCAAGACAAAAACTATAAATTTAGCTTGTGTCTGTGACTGTGAGCACTTGTATGAGTATTATATACGCATACCCGTTTACGTGTTTAGTGGGTGGCGATAAGCAAATAAGATGATATATCGAGAGACTTTAAATTATACTATATTAGATCTATTTTTTGTTTAGATGAAGCCGCATGTGACTATAATGCGCCTGTATTTGCGATTATTAATGTCTCAAAATTCTAAAACAATTTCGTTGAAATAGCGAACAGATTGAAACCAATTGTGAAGCAGATAAATTATGGAATTTATTAAATTATTTATGTATAATTTTGTTGTTGTATATTGTTATAGTTATTTACACTTGAATGAGAATTAAGTATACGGAACGATGTTCAAACTAATTGAGAGATGTATTGTAGGTGGATGAATTGTTTATAGTTTTGATGTACAATTTAAGCGGTTTTTATTTAAACAAATATAACCTGAATTAAATTTAATTGAAATCAATCAGAAATTCTGTAGTATTTATATACTTAAAACTAAAGTTTTGTTTTTGGGACTAGCTAGTTGATGAATAGGTGCGGTTTTGACAGTGTTATGCTTAGAGTTGTAAAGATAGGAGGTATGCAAGCGGATACTTACGTGGACAAGTTAAATAGATAGTCAGAAACACAACACGCCTGATTATACTAGTCAGGGCAGGGTCGATCATGCAGTAGGATTCAAGAATTGTGGGGCTCTAGTTGTTGATGGCCTGACCAATAAGTAGAATTGTTTACTTCGAATGTTGGATTTTGTGAGTAAAACACTAAGTATTTTAAATTTCACAAAGTTTTTTAAATTTTCTAAAAGTTTTATTGCAGCGTCAACAAAATTTACTTAAATGCCTGTTTAAATATAATAAATTTGCACGATGTTGCAAATTTCGATATTGCATTGAACAACCGGCTTAAGAAGTAAATAAATAAGTACCACAAAACCAATTTTCCTAAATATGTAAAGTAAAATCGGAAATTCAATGGACAAGTGTTCTCAGTCAGTTAATTATCTCCTACAATTAGAATTAAACATTTGAGGTACTTACTTTTTGAATGATGACTCATATCGAACAACCTCAGAAATTTCTTCTATTTCAATATTGCATTTGATGTTTTGAATCAGTTACCGTTGGCAAAGTTTCTCTCGAGAACCGTTTGTCGTATTATGCATTTGAATAGAGGCCTTTTATACGAGTTTGGATCTTGTTATTTCTCGGTCTAAAGTACCAGACTAAATTGTCAAATGTTGGGTTTTAAAAAAATCCTTTATGTAAGTAAGCGCTTGTTCTGTTATTCGAGGGTTATGTCTGCGTGGTTTTAATGTGTCATGCTTCTGAATATCTCAAGCCACAATTGTATAAGCTTGTTTCCATATTTGTTTCGAAGAAAATTGGAAATAATCTATTTTTTTTGTTTTCGTTGCTTTTGTCACAAACAAATTTATATCTATTAAACTATTTAAAACAAAAATATTTTTTAATTTTTTAACAACGTAAAAAAACTTTATTTTTACACAATTTAAAATAAGATAAAATTAAAAATTTTAAAAAGTTTTGTATAAGTAGTAAATAATTTAATCTTTTTTGTGATAATTATAATTTATTTTATTTTATTGGAGACCGGTTTCGGATTTCCTCCATTTTCAATCAACGTTTTACTACTAATATCTGATATTAGTAGTAAAACGTTGACTGCAGATGGAGGAAAGCCGAAACCGGTCTCCAATAAAATAAAATAAATTATAAAGGGTGATTTTTTTGTGGTTAGGATTTTCATGCATTAGTATTTGACAGATCACGCGGGATTTCAGACAAGGTGTCAAAGAGAAAGATGCTCAGTATGCTTTGACATTTCATAATGAATAGACTTACTAACGAGCAACGCTTGCAAATAATTGAATTATATTACAAAAATCAGTGTTCGGTTCGAAAAGTGTTTCGCGATTTACGTCCGATTTATGGTCTACATAATCGACCAAGTGAGCAAACAATTAATGCGATTGTGACCAAGTTTCGCACTCAGTTTACTTTATTGGACATTAAACCAACCACACGAATGCGTACAGTGCGTACAGAAGAGAATATTGCGTCTGTTTCTGAGAGTGTTGCTGAAGACCGTGAAATGTCGATTCGTCGCCGTTCGCAGCAATTGGGTTTGTGTTATTCGACGACATGGAAGATTTTACGCAAAGATCTTGGTGTAAAACCGTATAAAATACAGCTCCTGCAAGAACTGAAGCCGAACGATCTGCCACAACGTCGAATTTTCAGTGAATGGGCCCTAGAAAAGTTGGCAGAAAATCCGCTTTTTTATCGACAAATTTTGTTCAGCGATGAGGCTCATTTCTGGTTGAATGGCTACGTAAATAAGCAAAATTGCCGCATTTGGAGTGAAGAGCAACCAGAAGCCGTTCAAGAACTGCCCATGCATCCCGAAAAATGCACTGTTTGGTGTGGTTTGTACGCTGGTGGAATCATTGGACCGTATTTTTTCAAAGATGCTGTTGGACGCAACGTTACGGTGAATGGCGATCGCTATCGTTCGATGCTAACAAACTTTTTGTTGCCAAAAATGGAAGAACTGAACTTAGTTGACATGTGGTTTCAACAAGATGGCGCTACATGCCACACAGCTCGCGATTCTATGGCCATTTTGAGGGAAAACTTCGGAGAACAATTCATCTCAAGAAATGGCCCGGTAAGTTGGGCACCAAGATCATGCGATTTGACGCCTTTAGACTATTTTTTGTGGGGCTACGTCAAGTCTAAAGTCTACAGAAATAAGCCAGCAACTATTCCAGTTTTGGAAGACAACATTTCCGAAGAAATTCGGGCTATTCCGGCCGAAATGCTCGAAAAAGTTGCCCAAAATTGGACTTTCCGAATGGACCACCTAAGACGCAGCCGCGGTCAACATTTAAATGAAATTATCTTCAAAAAGTAAATGTCATGGACCAATCTAACGTTTCAAATAAAGAACCGATGAGATTTTGCAAATTTTATGCGTTTTTTTTTAAAAAAAAGTTCTCAAGCTCTTAAAAAATCACCCGTTAATTGTCACAAAAAAGATTAAATTTTTTACTATACAAAACTTTTTCAAACTTTTAATTTTATTTTACTTTAAATTGTGTAAAAATAAAGTCTTTTTACGTTTTAAAAATTAAAAAATATAATTGTTTTTAAATAGTGTTAATAAGTAAGGCTGTGTTTTTCTGTGATGGACCGAAATTTTAGTTGAGCTTCTGTCACGCTTCAAATTATCTTTATAAGTCAGAAGGTTCGATATCCAATGAACAAGTCATATACTGTAGTAATCCGTGGGAATTTGGATTGAAATGGAGAATTCGAAGAAAATTATTTCTATTCATTTTCCCCTCAGAGTATAGGTGGCGGTTAGGCTGGAATCTCCGATGTTTTTCATATCTTCGTGTAATAAATTATTGGAGATTTAACCGCTCAACACTACCGCTATTTACATCCGAAGAAACAAAATATTTATTAATACCACCAGGCTTTAAATCTGGACAAATTGATCCCTTACATCTATCGATACTTCAATTTCAAACATGGCATTGACTTGAGTTGTTCTTTTGTTCTTAACGTTTATGATTGTTAATGTGATCACAGTACTTACTCTTATCATGACAAAAAATTGTTTATTTATTTAGCTGGCTTTTATGAACTTGAATTAACTCTTCAATTGTGTCGCTGTTTAATGCGTGTTGCGAGCTTCTATTTGTTCTGATAGTGTGATCTAGGTTTATTTCATCACTCAGATTAAATTTTTCTATTCTTGTTGCAGGTTGTTGGCTCTTTTATATATGGCGGTTATATCCTCGTTTCTGTATGACATATTCTGGCTTAGTTTTAAGTTAGGAACCATTTGCTTGATCTGTACCTTTAATTGGTGAGCAGTTGAAATCAGCGGATCGAGTGTGTTTTGAGAGATTACTGTGATCACAGCGCTTTGAAATCACATTTTCACCATTTCCAGCTTCGGTAAATTCTTTATGAAAGAGGATGGTTATTAGAATTTGATTAACAGAATGTACTGTATGCCTCAAACTCCTGGGTTGCTTCCTCGTGAATCGGTTCACATTTAATTTTTCTGTGCTTCTTTGTAATGCTCTCCGTCTTTTTGACATACACTACTCCGATCAGTTCGTTGGCGATTGTCCCTAGAAAATCGAAAGCTCTTCTATTGCTGGTAATTATGTTTCCATGGTTTCATATTTTCCTATTACTATTATTTCTAATGCGTTCTTGCTTGAACTTAGTGTCTGCTCCTGTCACTCGTTTGTGTTGGTTTGCTACTTCGTTGGCTTCAGCTGTGGTTGCTTGGGTTTCGTCGGGCACGACATCCTATCATATTGTCCATTGTCCTCAATTAGTGTAGACGTCTGATCTTTGTAATTGGCTTCTACAGTAATTCTCCTTTGGTGTTTTACTGTTATTGTTCTAACAAAACCATCATTAACAATACGTACGTCAATTTTTTCTATATTTTTGTATTAGAATCATTTTGCCAGGCAAAGAAGTGCTGCCAATTCGAAGGCTTCGAATAACAAGTCGCTTACAATTTCTAATTGAATGTTTTTTATTACAAAACATACGAACTCAGCTAAATATCCTTTATATCATTTACTACTTTACTCAGGTAAATATCATAGCTGGGAAGGCCTAGCACAGTCCACTCCTGAATGTGTGAATGGTCTGGTTGGAGTTATTCTTGTTAGATCTTTCTCAATTAATTCAGCGCGAGATTGTTGTTTGTAGCAAGCTATACATTTATTGATGAAGCTATTCATTGTTAGTGGACTCTTTATGTTAGCACTTTTACCGGATAATAGCTAGTGTATGGCATTTTGTTCCGTGCAAGGCCATCTCATGTGTGTATAGTCTATCAGGAGCATTATAACACAACTATTATGAAGACATATTATTAGATGTTCCGTTGACTCACGGAAACTTGCCTTTATCTATTTTTTAATTAGGAGTCGGAAGGTTTGATTCGCTTTGCCTTCTTAGCTGTTTGCCAGATAATCCGAGGCAAAACAGTGTTGTTGCTGTAAGGCTAGTATAAAGCGGCTCGGTAGTTCATTGGTTTTCAGAAGTATTGATAAATGATTAGTTGTTATTTTTGTAAATAGAACATATTCGATACTCCTTACTGTTTTTGTGAACAATAAACACCGCTCTAAAGTTTGTGGCATGCTTTTTCATCTTTGATTGTACATACTTCGTTTCTGGACTGTTCATCTTTGATTGTACATACTTCGTTTCTGGACTGTTCTGTGTTTCCTATCATGCTGGTAGGATTCAAACCTCTCGATGTATAATACGCAGGATTCTCTTTGGATTTTACGTATCTCCATTGTAACGGAGATAATACAGGGTCTTTCAAAAGTTCCGTCTAGATGTTTTTTTAAAATAAATCATGGAAATACATACGTAGATTTTTTCTTTTGTTTTTTATTTTTTGTATAAATATGGCTTTCAACAATTATATGTGAAAACTGACATCATTTAAATGCCCACCACGGGCACGTCTACAGACAGGTTTCTATAAGAAAATCAAAATTTTAAGAACTCATTCACACATTATCGCATTGAGTTCATCAATTTCGGTCCGAATGTAGTTTTTCAGCTGTGCAATTGTTGTTGGTTTATTCACATAAACTTTACTTTTCAAGAAACCAAAAAAATGGCTTTAAATCGCATGATATAGGTGGCTAGTTTATGTCACCAGATTATGTTCTGCGTTGATAATGATAATAATGCAAATTCCTATGAAAATACGCCAAACTGACTTTAGATGAATGCCTAATTCCTGAAAACGTCGTGATATCGGGATTGAAGGTTCCTCCGCGACTCTTTCGACCACAGCAGCAATGCTCTCACTAGAACGCCCACTTTTTGGTCTGCCAGACCTTTTTCGATCCTCGACAGAACCAGTTTCTTCAAATTTTTTCATTAACGTTTGAATTGTTGACTCATTTGTACGATTATTTACACCAAAAAATCACGAATTTTGCAATATGTATTTTTTAAAGATCGATGATTTTCATAATAAGTTTAAATAACTTTAATGCGTTCTTTTAGCTTGTAAGTATCCATCGTTATAATTGTACATCTGTCTATTTCACAAATGTCAAAGATGACATCAAAAATAAGTTGCGTTTGAGAAATTATTTGCTACTGACGTCTAGGCGTGACTTTTGAAAGGCCCTTTATAATTTAAATTTTCCTAGTCCACTATGCAGCGAATGTTTCAAATCTATTGCGGTTTTTTCTAATCTGGAATTTGATTCTTGTAACGCTTGTTGGGTTTTTCTGATTATTTTAGCTGCACTTAATTCCAATCTAGAGATGATTGACTTGATCTCTAACTTTTAGATATGCAAAGATTCGAAGAAATAAATAAATTTGTCGACTTTGCATGTGTTTTTTCTGAAACAGATTTTTGGTAATACCATGGTTTTGGTAAGCTTTTATAATATTGATGGTTTCGTTTAGAGTCGATCACTTCAATATTTTTGAAAAACGTATATTTATACGTTTTTAGGTGTCGTGCACTAAAATGATAATTTTACCTACACAGGTAATTAAAATCCTACCGATACTCCCTCTGATTGTAGACCAGTAACGTATAGAAAAAATTATGTGAACAAGACGCTTAAATATTTGTGCAAACAATTCGGACTAGGTAGATGTTGAAATATTTGAAATCACCAATAAAGGTGAAAACTAGAGCTAGAAATGTTTACTGTCCTATTGGGTACGCTTTATTATTTTAAATTTTATTAATAATAATAAGGAATAAGGTTGATAATGCATAACTTATTCTTTTTATATAAAATACAGATGATTTTAGCTTTTTCCAAATTTCTATCTTAATCTTAACTGGTTTATTAATTATAAAATCAAACTTGGCATTTGTTTACGTTTTAAAGATAATTTTTTTTGTTTGTCAGGCGCACAGTTTGTGTTACCGCACGTTTAATTTGTTTACTTTACGTTCTAATCTTGATTTATTCGCTGTTGTCTTAATTATTTTTAATTTATCTGACCATTCTTGCGCAACTTTAGCAAGTTCGTCAGACCAACTGTTAGTTGCTTCAAATATATAATACCTAAACATAATTTTTTATCTTAATGAATGTGCCCGTACAAAATTAAAAAATATTTAAATACAAGCTATTACGGTATCAAAAATTAAATTAGGATATATCATTTCTTTGGAAATCTCAATTCAAATAGTGAATGGTCGTAAGCGGCGTAAGCTGAAATGATGACAGGTTAGAAAAAGGAAGCATTTCTTGCAACGGCCTGCAGTCGTCTATTGTAAACTTGAAGTTACACTTTATTTAAATAATTTAAAGGGAAGTTAAAAATATAATATGACTGAGCTCGTTTTGATCCCGAAATCCACAAAGGGTTTTGTTATTGATTTCGATAAAATGAATTTTGGAGACAATGAACTTTATCAATGACGTGTTTTGAAAAAAATGGATTTTGTCGAAAACTACATTTAACTAAACGATTTTGTTGGTAACCTCTACCGCCAACCTTACCAATTTCTTCAGGTTCTTTGATCGTTGAGAAATCCGACAGTTCATTCAATTAAAAAACACTACGTTTACTATTAGTCCAATATTACTGCAAAGTAGACAATCACAAAATAAAATTGCTTCAATTAGTATAGACAATAATATATCATTTAATCTATGAAGGCAACGAAAGTGTCATTTAAACATATATTATGTCCATCTACTTTATGCAAGTTTCTATCTAAGGATTTTGGTTTACGGGCTTACAAAATTCAACTTGTGCATGAATTAAAGCCATCCGACCATCGCACACGCCACCGATTCGGCTAATAGGCTGAAGCCCAAATTGATATTGATGTTGATTTTCCAAACAAAGTTTTGTTCAGCGATGAAGCTCACTTTTGGTTGAATGGGTACATTAATAAACAGAATTGTCGGATTTGTAGTGAAGATAATCCACAATACTTTCCGGAATCACCATTATATCCAGAAAAAATCACAGTTTGGTGCGCTTTATGGGCCGGCGGAATTTTTAATTCTCATCAGTGACGCTATTCTGACTTTCCTTGAGGATAGGGAATTGGGCCATTATTTTCATCGCATTTTTGTCTGAATTGTATTGTTTTGGCCTACAGATGGAATTATTTTGGAGTAAATATTTATGAAACAATATTACATTTGGAATTATTTTTCCATTTAAAAATGTCTGGAAACAAAATTTTCTCAATTAACTTTGTTTCGAAATTTTTTACAACAAACTAATTCCATCAGTAGACCAGTAGGCCAAGAAAATACCGTTTTATTTTTTGGCCTATTGGTCTACTGATGGAATTAGTTCAAACAAAAAGGCTATATAAATATTTTTCCCAATTTCCCATTGCCATAGGTAAGTATTTTCTTTATGTATTTTCCATAATTTAGATAGTATAGTTGCAGTTTAAAGTTAACCACATTTTGTCAAATTATTATGAAAACTAACATCGAATTTTATAATTTTCATAGTAAATATCCAAATTCTAGCGTTAGATAATTAATTTTTCCCCGTTCACACGATACCGTTCGTCAATTAAGACTTTTCAAGCAAACATTTTGTGTTGGGTCTGTATTAATTTTGAAGGATTTTAAAGAGAGGACGTGTCTTGTTCTTTGTCGCATCGGAGCATACTGTTACCATATGCATGCTAAAGTAAATATTTCGAATTACATACTAACAAAACTGCATTTGCAGGGAGTTTTACTTTTCTTTTTCAATCCGAAGGCAAGTGCTGAAAGAATATGCTGGATGAGAGTCATTGATTGCATTTGGAAATTGCGGTGATTATGCGGAGGTTCAGAAAACTCGGAAACAGTTATATATTTTTATAATTATAGACACACATACACTAACTATTTATATGTACAGACAGACATTTCATTTTAACCCTATGAGTGTCAAGGACCGCGACCTTGCTCCTATATGGAGCAAATTTTTGATGACATTTTCCAATAGAGGCGTTTCTGTGGGATTTCTCTCGGCAATAATGTTGTTTTTTAGGTCTTGGATGGTGGCTGGACTATCAACGTATACTTTGCTTTTCAGAAATCCCCATAAAAAGTAATATAATGGCGTTAAATCGCATGATCTTGCTTGCAGGCCAATTCGTAATTCCGTGACGTGAAATTAAGCGATTTTCGAAGAACCTTTGCAAGTCGTCAATATTCTCACGCGTGGTATGGCAAGTTGTCTTGTTGAAAATAAACATCACCCAAGTCTGGGCGGGTCATTGAAATGGCCAATTACGCGCCTTTAGGGCGACGCGTTGTTGGGTGTTTCGGATTATCTTTCATACTTTGCTTCACAACAGCGATATTATCTGGTGTGTGAACAGTTTTTGTCCTGCCAAGCTTTGGTGCATCTACCACAGAACCCGTACTCTCGAATTTACGCACCAAACGACCGATGATTGTTTCATTTGGGCGGTTATGGGAACAAAAATATTCACGAATTGCGCGAAACGTATTTTGTATTTTTTCACCATTTTTGTAGTGCTCTTGAATAACTTTAACACGGTCTTCAATCGAATACGACTCCGCAGCGATGAATGACAAACATTCAACTAACAAAATGATAGGAAATGACAGAAAACAAAGATGGCATCAACACTTTTCCAGAAATTCATGGAGGTATTCATTCAACGGCATTGTTGAGTAAAAAATGCAAGTTTTTTAAATTCTTATAACACCTTGTATTAAAGCTTCCACCAATAACAACTGACTTTTCCACAGTCGCATCGCGAATGCAATCAGAAGTAAAGTAATCGCTCCTTTAGAAATCAGAAGATCCTTTAGTAATCAGAAAGTGCTTTTTCTAGCTTAATTTAACTATAAATAGATTTAGTTGCTCTCGTATGTTATCAATGAACGAGTTCAACATAAATTTATAGAAATATTTTTTAATATAGTTTTAACAGCGGATTTTTAGCTTCTTCTAAAGTAATACGTAGAAATATCATGGCAAGATAAGAATGGTAGTATGGCCTACATAGAAACCATTTATGTATCGGATGTGCCATTTTAAGATATATCAAAGCTTATTCAAAACTTTCTTGTTCCTAAAAATCCTATACCAAATTACTTAGCAACACGTAAGTAAAACACATGTATCTTACAATAATCGTAAGAAATTTCAACTGTACTTTCGCGTAAAATTGGCTATTGATTACCGTACTTGCTACACAATTCTCAAAAATAATTTATATTTAAAAGAACCCGTAACAACATATCATCCTACTGAAAACAATTAATTTTCGATATATTCACCTGAAACATTTCCGATATAAATTCGTTCAACCACACAAAATATTATGTGTTCGCGCAAACTTTTATGGTGACATAAAAATGTATTTTAAAGAAAACCGAAAACGCACCCACCCGATTTTTTGGTCAACTACCAAATTCGTACGAGTATAAATTGTAATTGTTTAATTTACAATCGCGAAATGTTAAGTATTTCTGTGAAATATTAATATATTTTTTATTAAAAATTATTGTTTATATCGATTTTTTTAGTAACATTAAATAATTCATACAGACGACAAAAGTCGCGTAACATCACGTTGCGTTTATAAAGAGAATTAAAATTCTACGTAGTATTATTATGCAAAACTGTTTATATATGTTGGGTTGGCTACTGAATTGCGGAATCGTGATCATCCAAATAAACATAATACTTACGTGGAAATGAATATGTATATAATTTCATTATTATTAATGTATAAATAAAAACATTCGTCTAGGTCACAATTATGTTGGCTTTCATTCAATTGATGCACCCATACCATAACACTACGATTGGCCCGGGTGATTGAACTAATCTACTTAAATTTAATCCGCATCGAAAATTTTGATTTCAATAACCTAAAAAGCAAAACGCCTTGTACATCACCTCACTATACTACGAAATATGAATGCATGACTGGCTCAGGTGTAAATTCACGCATATTTCATTTCACAATCATAAAGCTAGATAGCTGTAGCTAGACAATGAGAAATTTATTTTAACTGTTGTCATTGTTTCCTCCTGCGCCACGTCAAGCGTGTCTCAATAAACGTATACTCGTAGCATAGTTACAGGTATCATTGCATGAACTCGTTCCGTTTCTAAAATTTTTTTTTGTTTGATTTCTAGTTGTTTTATGTTTAATACTAATGTTTGATGGTCAGTTTCACTTTACAAAACAATTGTACAAATTATATTGTGTATATAGAAGTAATTATCTGCGGTTTCGCTTTTATAGTAAATATTAAAAAAATAATATTTTTATTGTTTTGTCATAACAATTTTATAATCACACCACATATCAAATGTCACACTTAAGAATTAAGAAAAATGAATACGCGTTTATTGGCTTTGTATTATGTATGTAAGTCTATACTATACATTTATGCGTTTATACGGTTTGAATATTATTTTCCATCACTGTACAAATAAGTTTCTATTTATTTTATTTGTTAAAGGTACAAATAAAGATTTAATCTCTAAGCTATAAGGTAATAATTTTTTACCATAATTTCAACATTTAAAAGTGATTATTATTTCTCACCTGGGAGAACTAAGATGGTTGCAAAATATTAGGGCGATATTATTTTTGTGATTAACCATTTTAAACTTCTTCCCGCATTACTTATCCAAATTTTCTGTTTAAAGCCCACCTTTTCCCTGTATCGTGCCATATTCAAAATTATTAGGGTATGGCGAATTTATCAAAATACTACATTGGAATTTCCAAATTACATTAATTCAACTACAAACTATTAGTTAAGCGCGAGAGATTCTGAAAATAGATTAAGATTAGCGCATACAATATCTTTTATGTTGTGCCTTTGGGGTTTATTTATAAGCGAAATTGTTTTTTTAGATAGTTTACCATACATAAATTTAATAATCTTCATGTGTTATAAACAAAATTTAAATATATAAAACTTGGCAGATAACGTGTTTTCTGTAATAACATCATTTGTATAAAAATAAAAGTAAAAATAAAGATGCTCTCGACGAGGTGGTTGCATAATCGAATACATTTGTTTATTCAGTATCACTGTCAAAACCGTGACAATAAAATTAAATAAGTTGTCTTAAATATGGCGTTCATTAATCAAAATCACGACTTTTAAATTCAATTTTATTATTATATTTTTTTCCCTGAAGAAAATGTGTTTAGAAAGTTGACATGCTAATATTTGCCATAAAGCATGAAGAGGAAAAAAATAATCATGTTTTAAATACATAACACATCTTGGACATAAATCATTCACTAGTTTTGTCTTCTTTACGTTCAATCATCTTTCTAACGACAGCTGATGATGAGTTTTACTTTTACTTACGTGCGACTGCAGTTTTTGTGGTTAAACGCAAGTAATTGCTAATTAGTTAATTAAGTGTTGATATTCGTTTCTTGTGCGCCATTGAATGTTAACCCAATTGTTGAATGGTACACGTGAAAGGAGTAACATTTTAGTATCGTGCTATTCGATATACCTAGTTTTATGTTGAAGACGGAAAAATTACTTAATTGTATTAAATCACATATTCGCGTGACAATATAGTTTTCTTGTATGTGGCATATTATGATGTTGATTTATTAAGAGGTAATTTTATAAATTTTTTCATTAGTGGAAGATGTGCGCTAAAAACATACTTATGAAGGCGATGAATATGTTTTACAAGTAAGTTTTAATTGTTCTATCTTCTTTAAAAAATTAATTCAAATGAGAAATTGTTACCCATTCGGTCGCATATCTCAGCTGATTCCTTTTGATAGCTTGCTTGAAACTGCAATACAAAGCCTTAATAACTGAAAGTTTCCTGAAAATTGGAAGACATATTTCGGCTTTAATTGACGAATGCCATAGTTGAGTTTGAGATATCTACCGGGAAATAAAATAACTAGCTAAGCGCTATAATTCTTTTTGATTTAGTTCGATAGAGATGTTGTTAAATTCATTAGAATAAATCCCATCAGTGGCTCTATTCTGAATTTTCTTGGGAATAGGGAATTGGGAAATATATTTTCATATAATTTTTGTTTGAATTGTATTTTTTTGGTCTAGTGAGGAACTATTTTGGTGACAATATTTAGAAACAAAATTAAATTTGGAATTATTTTTACCTATAAAAATGTTTGGAAACAAAACTTTTTCAATTGACTTTGTTTCGAAAATTTTTACACCAAACTACTCGTAATCCCATCAGTAGATCAGAAGACGTAAAAAATAAATACTTATCTAACAAAAAGGCTATGAAAATATTTTGCCAAATTCTCTATTTCCAGAGCAAAACAAAATACGGCCACAGGTACGTACTTTCATTATTTATTTTCTATAATTTAACATTTAATGGAAAAAATAATTTTAAATTTTTTTTAATAACACGCTATTAATTTTGAAACGTTTAGTTCATAGTTTAAAGTTGAACCCATTTTGTAAAATTATTATAAAAACTACAAACATACTTCAATTATAGCGTTTAGTTAGTTAATTTTTCCCAGTTCGAGCACACCGTACCATTCGTCAATTAAAACTTATCAAGCAAACATTTTGCTTGCCAATGTGTTGGGATCCTGTATTAATTTTGAGAGGACGTATCTTGTTCTTTGTCGCACCGAGGCATACTGTTACCATATTCATATTAAAGCAAATATTTCGAATTACGTACTAACAAAAGAGTGGGGGGAGGGGAGGTAGGGAATTTTACTTTTCTGTTTTAATTCGGAGGTAAGTGGTGAAAGAATGTGTTGTTTGAAAGTCATCGATTGCATTTGGAAACTTATGGTGATTAAACCCTATCGATCCCACACGAAACGTGTGAGTACAGGTCGAAGTGAAAGAATTGGACACGTTACTTATACTTAACGAAGACCTATGTCAAATGCAAGATAAACTTGCAGAATCAGTGAGAGTTGGTGGTTCAACCGTTTCTTGACATGATCATGCACTGGGAATGATTCAAAAGCAAAAAAGTAGGGTACAGTACGAACTGAAGCCAAGAGACGTGGGAAAGTGATTGTTCAATTGTGAACAGCTACTCCAACGCAAAATCGGAATGGTTTTCTGCATCGTATTGTCACTGATGGTGGATAAACTACAATAATCTCAATTGTAATCATGTAGTAAGCCTGACCATAATCAGCATCGACAGCAACGCTGAATATCTATGGATCGAAGCTCGTGCTCTGGATTTTTGTTGTGGCCAGCTTGGAGTAGTGTACTTTGACGAAACCATCACGGACGAACGGTATCGACTACAATTCATGCGAATGAGCAGAACATTGAAGTAAAACGACCGCAATTTGATTGACACGATTATTCAGTATGAAACGTATTTAACGCTGAAATATGAAGTCCTATACTCCTCCCCTATAGCGTAAGAGACATGCTTGAATGAAATTTTTAGTTTGAGACTTCTTGTATCCTGATAATGCATTTCTTGTTGTGAGAAAAAAAAAACTTTGTGGAGTCGTCCACCATCCGGTCCGGGTAAACAGGCAATAAACAAAGAATTAAATACTTGCTTTTAACATTTTCTTTTATTGGTTGGGAGCACGGACTGGAGGTAGTTGCCTTGATTGTATTTGTTCTATATTTTAAATAAATATTGTAATCTTTCAGTGAATCCCACTTCTTTGAGGTTTTATATATCAATACGAGCAAAACGACACTTCTAAGTCTCTGCATCTATAGAAGGTGGAATTTATGTAGTTTGAAAGCTCAATACGTCATCGCATGCGTAATTATATTAATATATTAATAATTAATAAATAAAATAAATTTGTTTAATTTATTATTAAATTAATATATTAATTTTAATTTAAAAAATAGTTAATTTTGCACTCCTTAGTGGTGAGTGTATTG
This sequence comes from Nephrotoma guestfalica, assembly GCA_963691935.1. NCBI lineage: Eukaryota > Metazoa > Arthropoda > Insecta > Diptera > Tipulidae > Nephrotoma > Nephrotoma guestfalica. The sequence continues at coordinate 173,936,660 of OY829915.1, forward strand.
GCGCAAACTACTTTTATTTGTTTGTTGCATCCTTTCAATACCACGAGAGGGACGTCTAATAAGGGGGGTAAATATGTCAAGAAGCCAAGAAATGCAGGTGTTAAAATTTTTTAATTCTCCCCTTTGGCTACTTTTGAGCTTTAGAAGACATAATTGAAGGTCGAATAAAATAGATTTGTTCATAAAACGTCGGCTTGCCGAAATTTTAATTGTTTTAGTTTTCTCTGAGCTTATGAGGTTAGTGGGTTTAGCATGAACAAAACAAACTTAGAAACTAGAGTGGTATTAAGTTGCGTGAATTGATTCTCAAATAGGAAACGTAATCCGAAACAACGTGATCTATGAAAGCACTAAGTGGTCAGAAACATAAAAGTCGTTCAACTGTCTCCTTTTCCACACCATCACACAACAATATATTTGCATTCTCGTGCCCATATTATACCCACTCCCCCCAGTTTCAACTCTATGCCATCACCTAAGCAAATGCTTTTTTAGAATGGAATACTCAGTTAGAATGCTGATAGATGGGAGGGTTGTTACTTTTTCTTTCAAGCCGGTCGTTAAAGTTGTTGGTAGAGTCTCTTTTAAATTACGATATTATCAAGCTGGAAACTGGTTCTTACCCCACGAAGAGAAATGTTGCGATGGACGTGAGCATAACATTGAAAAATGAAATATTAGAGATAGATATCGTAGCTATAACGTAAAAGATATAGCTATAGATTTCCAACCTCGTAGTATCACAATTTGCAATGAATCTGAAGAGCTAGTAATGCACACCAACGACGTCATTCAAGTATGGCAGAATTGTTTTGTCTCTCTTTTAAATCGACCTGCACCTTCTTCTGCTGGTAAACAGTTATTCCCCATGAAGGCGCAACGTGATGTGTGAAATTAAAACGCAATACGCTTTCGGTATTAATTATATGGTCTACTGAGGAAATCTAAAAAATATGGAAGATAGCTCTGATTTGCACATACGTGGAAAGGGAGATCGGTTAAATTGCAATAAGTACCACCCATCAATATCTACAAGGCTCGCAATATTTGGCATAAAAAAAGTTAACATGAACAAGACGCTAGTTAAACTAGGACATCTTTGGTTGTAAGTCATGGACAATAAGAAATATACAGATACTTGTTATATAAAGTAATCCGTATAATATCCGCGCCAATAAGAGAGGTGGAGAGAGATTTATAAGTTCGGTAAATCTATATGAAATAACGATAATAGATTTTTTTTTGTTCTTCTACCGACAAAAATAAATTCATGCAAATATCTCATTTTCCTTTCAAATTAAAATCACAGCACGACCATGTCTAGCACTTTCCACTTTTTTAAATTTTAAAAATACATTAAATCACTCATATAAATGAAATGAGACAATTGTTTTGCAAGATTTTTTTTACTAAATAGAAAATTTCGAAATAATCGATATTTCTTAAAGATTTACCAATATGAGATACGAAATTATCTCGAATAAGTAGATTTAATATAGGATTCATAAAATCTAGACTGAGCTAGGACGTATTGAACGAATTCAAAAACAGACCATTAAGCAGGCCTTGAAGAAGGCACCAATGAAAATGAAAGGCCTGCTCGTGAACGATCACGTACTCCATGGACGGACGACGTGGAACAGTTTCTGCACACACTCGGTCATTATGTCTAGCGTCTTGTTATGAACAGAAATATCTGGAAAAATATGTTTGCGGCGGCCAAATCCCTGCACAGGATGAATCACAAGTAGTAAGTAAGTAAGTAATTGAATTGAATGCAAATTCGCGACGAGAATATAAAATGAACTCATTGGTGAGATTAGCTTCAGAGAACTTCATGTTACTTCATGTACATATAATTTAGGTTGCGGTCGCAATCCCAATGTTTTTCATAGTAAAAAATAAAACTGTTTGTTGGTTACTTTTGATACTATTGATGTGTGATTGGTAGAATGAGCACCATACTTGAACCGCGTATTCCAATTGGGATATTACGTTGCTGAAGTATTTAATGTGAACAATGTCTTTTGGGTTTTTAATTCTTTGTTCCATCGTTAAATTTAGCAATGATTAGATTCATATAATTTATAAATACTTACCATATTTCCCACAAACGTAACATCTAAATGTTTTGTCTCATCCGCGTTGTTGATGTTCTTGCCATTGATACTCTACTCTATAGTTAGGGGCACACCGCAGTTACAATAACCGTTTGAATAATAAAGCCCTTCGGATTATAGCAACTTAAACAAACAAGAAATGTTTTTGTTAATTGTAATATGCCTATTGAAATTGAAAATTAATAAAGGAAAAAAAGTCATTCCCAGCTGATTCGAATTATCAATAAAGTTTGTATTTAATCTCGCGAATAATATAAAATATAGCAACTTTTTATACAAACTCAGTTATCGCTATATATTTCGATTATCTCTATTTTGATGCTTTGTCAAACAGTTAATGTATTTTGTGTATACCATATATTAATAAACATCTGGACGTTTATCTGCGAACAAATATAATGTTTTGTTGTAGATAAGAGGAAATACGTAAACATGTCTATATGCATACGTCAAGAGGCTTGGCACGATTGCCCGAAAATTAGTTGGTACTAACTGCATTTGTTGCATGTTATGTTGACATTTTTATTTTAATATTTCATAAATGCACTTTTAGGCAATTGCTGGTTCATTTGATAATTTGCAAGTGCTTCTGGGCTGGGCAATTGTCTCAGCTTATATAAATATTCATGTTTGAACTTAAAGCCCCAATTTCATGTATCTAAATATTAGCGTTTAAATAAATCATATTCGTAAGCTTATAGGTATACTGATCGTCTTTTGCAATTAGATAATGCTTTTGTGACACGCTATATTAAATTAAGTAAAATATGAGAATTTTATTAAGTTGTTAGTTAATTTTTTTTGCAATTAATATTTATTACATGTTTCACTCCAACAGTGTTCAAGACACTAATACGATTATTTAAATGTTTGAATCTAAAATTATGATGTCAGCTAAATATATTTGCCCGTTTAAAATATAGAAATATGCATATTATGTGTCAGTGGGTGATGATGATAGTGAAGGTCAAAAATGCTAAATAACTTAAAGTGTCACATTAAACAACAAACAATTATTTTAATTAAATCATTCACAATGCCAATCCTTTATATGCAATCTCGAACAGGAGTAATTATTTTGCTTACAGTTTTTTCTTATCACCGGAATTGCACTTTTCCGATGACAAAACAACTAAACAATGCTTTGTTATCTATAAGCAATTTGCAATAAATTGATTTCTACACACATTTTATATGACTCTAATTAAAACCGCGAAAAAAAGAAAATTGATTGATAACATTTGGTGTTGTTGTTGTTATTGTTCAGAATTACAGACAACAAGTATTATTTTTTACTCGTATTAAAAAGTGAAAAGAAAAAGTTGTTGTCATGTCAAGAAACGACAATATTAAATTTAAGAAATGTGTTTTTTTATATAAAGAGAACAGGTTTACTTAATATGCGCACGGTATCATCTCGTACTGTATCTTGTGTGTATAAATACGCTTCCAATTGTTTAGGGTCATGGCAAAATATGATTGAGGTGTATTATACAACAAAGTAGCACGCGTCAATGAATGGCACAATATCATCGACAATTTGTTTACGTACCCCACCCCGAATTACTCACCGATTTTTCTGATTTTATTTCAATTTTTCTTTCAATAATTTTCCGCTCGACCGATCTTGAAATCAAAATTCAAATTACGGTTCACTTTCGCGTTCATTTCAAATGCGGTAAAGAGAGATACATTTTCTAATAGTAAATTAAATGAAAGTGTTTATTATACATATTAGGCACACAGTTATATAGAATTGAAATATCTGAAGGGTTTCTCAATTCCAGTTTCAAACAAGACATTTCTTTTTATAGCCGTAACAAAACAAGTAAACAGCAATAATCGATATGCTATTGCAATGGAAAATTTGCAATTAAAAAAGGCGCGTTTTACTAAATCGAGTAAATTGAACAGAAAAATAAAAATTATACGTATTGTATAAATCGCATCACGTTCTAATTAATTTTATCGTGAAATTATTCATTAATTTATAAATAAAATTCTCATATAAGAGATTATTGGTTTGTAATATTTTGACGTTTGCTATATGCATGTGTGGGGCGCGCGGTAAAGATAGGCAAGGTTACATAATATAGTATCTAAACGTGTTTAAGCTTGTACACTGTCTGCCAAGGTTATGTTTATTTTATAAATGTGTTTTTGATAATCGAAATGATAAGATCGAACATATAGATTGGTCAGCTGTTAAGAAAAAACCACCAGCGTTTACAAGAAATTGAATGTATCATTTATCACGTTTGTGTTTTTCAAAATTGGAATACAATACAGTTAAAGCTAATTTAAATTTAGAACTTATGAGAACCCGTATATGCAAACGAGCTTCCGTTTTTGTTCGGGGAATGAAAAAGAATATCTGATAGACGACAGGAAATAATTTCTTAACTAAGCTAAACGGTCAGATATGGTCCATTATAATTATATGACCTATTCAGAACTAAAACTTTTCAAAGAGAAATTGGTCTTCTCATCAGACTGCAGCGACCAGAGATACAGCGGCAAAATACATTTGTCTTGCGGCGCTAATACTTAGGTAAACACCACAGGACCGTATAATCATTGAACTTGCCATTTAAGAAAAATGACAATTCATTTGAAGGAATTAAATAACCAGCAACATTAATTCTGTTAGCGTCGTATGGTTTATGGTTTATTATTTTAATTTGATAATCGTCGTTTCTTGCCGGTGTTACTCTGGTTGTGTTAATTTTGTTTTTGAAATTTTTTCCTTCGCGAAATGATAAATTACAAATAAATTTCCCCGGGTGTCTTAGAAACATCAAAAATGAGAAGCAAACATTTCTAAAAATATTTAAAAATCTTTAAAATACACATTTATTTATAATCAGCAAATAAATGAAATAAATTAAAACAATCTGTAAAATTAACATAAACCCGCTAACAAACGGACTTAAAATTTTTAACTATTTAATTAGAATGAAATTCGAGAATTATGTTCAAATGTTGTTGTATAAATTATGGTACTCTTGAATTACTTTGCAATCGAATTTGGAATAATTGTAGTTATATTGTTTTGTATTTTGATTTTAGTCAGGGTAATTGTAAATTTTTTGTATCGGGGTGTGGGGTTGACGTGGATTTGAGCTTGTATTGAATAAATATGTTTCATGGGATTTACACTTACTGTTTTTTATAGTTAATTTTAGTTCAATTTGATTTGTTCATGGGTGGGTGTGGGTGTCGAGTTGTTCCAGCTTAACATTTCTTTGTCATGCTTTTCTGGTGATTATTTGAACTAATATCTCTGTTCTATTGTCCAAGTTAATCTATTCGATTATTCGTTAATTTCGTTCGTTGACAAAAGCATTTCTTATCGACATCGACGTTTGTTGGATAAATAGAGAGGCAAATTTCTTCAGAGGATTAGTGAAATTAAGGAGTTTTAAATGTAAAAGAATGAATACGAATAGTTAAAGGACAACGAAATTTGGCTGATGGATTTAGCTTTTTAACAGACAGCATGCCAAACTTAATGAATTGTTTTTTGAATAGTAAGGTAAAGATAAACTGGTTTACTAAATGATTAGTCCTGCAAAGCCTTTTAACGCAAACAGTAACTCAAACTACTCGTACTAACCATTTGAAAAAGGGAATTATATTCATTTTCCGAATTTGATGGCACCATTTCAAAGTACCATGTCAACGATATTGTTTTTGATATAAAATATATTCAGTAAGGATTTCAAAAACTTGTTAACCAACGATCTAATAATTTTAAACAGTTCTAAGGGATTGTTTAATTTATAAACTATTCAGTTGACATGACATTTCTAGAAACGAAGATAATTTAAAATTAAAAACGAAATAATTCTTAAACCAAAATCAGAAATTTTTAGCACTACTCGCCCAAAGAAACATGTTCTAACATAAGAAAATGTGGGGATAACTTACATTCTTATTTTAGATAAATGGGTAGATCCGTTTGATTTTTAAAAGTAGATCTCGTGTAAACATTATCTAGCGAATTATATAATATAATCAGTTAAACGCTTTTTAAATCTTTTTAATCTCGAATATTATTGTATTTTTCTGAAACAGTATGCAAAAACATTAAGTATTAAATACTATTTTGGTAGTTGCAACTTTTGTCAACTTTTGATAATTTCACATCCTGGTGTACTAGGTTAGGGGTTTTAGGTTGACAAGCTTACATTTCAAAAGCAAATTTGTTCGTGAGAACCGACGTATAGAATGAAATCTCTTAAGTGGACTTTGCACGATTAGTGACAATTTCGTTACCCAAAGCATCATTACTTAAAAAAAAATGTATTCCCACTGCATTGTTTTTAATTTTTTGAAATTATAGAATTACACAACATAGAATTGGTAGGAATCACTTTTAGGAAAAGACCAATTGATCATAACTTTAACTATCAACCTTTGATTTCTAGAAATAAGATCCAAGTGTTAAAGGGGAGAGAAATTATCTGCCTAATGAAATAATTTGTATCATTGCCAAAGTGCTTGTTCAGTAAGCATAGGTCGGTTAATAGGTCGGAACTTGTCCTTAGGGCGGGAGATGCGAGCTAAGCGGATGGGAAAGGAACCAACAATTAGAAGGTGTATATAAAAAATTGGGAAAAAATTGGAAGTAACCAAGGCTTATTAATAAGGAGCGTTTATAAATTATAAAACCAAAGCTTGGACCATTCCCACACACATTTAAATTAAGCTTAATATGTGTGCGATTTTCCATATATGAATTAATTGAATGATAATCGATTTCGAAACTATACCCCTTTCAAAATCGAGTTTTTTCATTAAGCTGCCGTAAAAATTAAATGTATACCTCTGTATAAAAGAAGGTAATATTTCATAAAGAAATGACACAGAGTTGTTTATTACGAAAATATTCGGGTCGTTGGGTTATTTTATTTCATTTTATTAGGTGCATTCGTAAAATGTTAATCATTGCTTGTCTCGGTTTTTATTGATCTAGCTTACATCTAATAAAATAAATAGATTTTTTTCCTTCCACCCTGATGTCTAATAACTTTAAGGAGCCGCTTTTGGGTGAAATCAGAAGATTTAAGATTTAATGGATTAAATCAATCTGTTTTTATTGTTGTTAGATTTTTAATGAAAGCCATCATCAACGCAAAAGATTTTCCATTAAGTTTAAGTCAACTTCAGTATTTGAATCAGGTCATTGACTAGGTGGAAAGACTATTGCTATCCATTTAAAATCTGCAAAAATAGGGAATAAACTATCTGTTGTAAGTCATCTATTGCAGATGAAATTTTGGTAAAATATGACAGCGTTCCCTTACAACAGCACCACGCCAGTCTCAAAGTGCACCGTAAAATATTTTTTTTCTAAGATCATGAAAATAATAGTTAAATATTAGTCGGATTACTTAATCTAAATATTTGTTTTGTTTAAAAAAACATTTTGTGCCACTTTTGTTCTCCTCTTTATATGTTGCTTGCTCTTGTTCATTAAAAGAAGTGTTTTTTTATTTGTCAATATCTTGTCTTTTCCTTACTTTTTCTAACCGATTGGCCAGAATTCGACGATTCTCTTACAATCGCTTCAATGTTTTGGCGAGTCGCAGACTGTTCTAACACGCCCTTTATTGTTATTCCCATAACTTTGAACATTGCTGTGGTTGTTATGTACCACTGCATACTAATTTTAGAAACAATTTGGCGGATGCTCTGACCATTCTCCTTAAAAGCTTGGAATTGGGCTGCGTCTTCAAGATTTCCTTTAGGCATATTGGTACATGCGTATAAAAATAGTTACAAACTTACTTTATATTTAAGTAATACACGTTATATTCACTTACTGGACATTGTAACATGATTTTTCGATGTTCTTAAACAAGTGAAACCAAAAATATATATTTATACTTAAAAAAACATATGGAAATACCTATTCTTTGCAGTGGCTCATGTTAATGCATGAAATATTTTATAAATAAAACACATTCTCTGTCTTGCCGTGTGTTGTGTCTGTATGTATATGTTTCATAATTTCTTAAACTCTAAGCTGTTGTTGTCGGTTTTTCTATAAAATTCATTTTTTCTTAAATTTTAGAAAAATTAAGTAAATTAATCTTGGTGCAAATTTAATTTAAACTTTGTTAATCGATTTTTTCGTAAATGCTTGATGTTTTGAAACTTTTACAATAACCGGGAAAATTTTTATGGAAGCTGCCACTTCCGGTACGCCGATTTCCTCTGAAATTCTTTGGAATTTCCAAGTTTATAAGTCACCATTTTTTGTCCTGATGAGTGACCAAATAATCGTCATTTTCGCTTCAGTTGCTTCAGATCGTAAATGTCTGACCTTTTAAAATATTTGCAAGTAAACGAGAAATCTGTTATAGAAACTGCCACTTCCGGTACACCGATTTCCGCCAAATTTCTTGGGATCGTCCAATTTATGGAAAAACCTTAAGTATGAAATTTAATCCTGATCGGTCTTCTAGAGGTCGGTAACAAGAATCCTTTTGCAAAAATCATTAGTTCTGCTTGAATTTTGGGGACAAAGATCTGAACGAAATTATTGCAAGTTAAATTTAGAATCCTTTTATCTTTAATCAATGTTATCGTAAAAACTATACTTTGAAATATATATATATATATATATATATATATATATATATATATATATATATATATATATATATATATATATATGAAAAATCAATATAGCTTTCATATAATAAAGCCTCCACTTCCGGTGGACCATTTTCCGCCAAATTTCACTGGGATCCCCCAATTGAAATAGCTTGTTTATGAAGTGGCATTCTGACAGACACCAACTCGGAAACAGAGCTGCAAACCACTGTGATTTTTCAGTGGCTATGTTTTTAATTCAGATGGAAAAATATTTTCGTTTTTGGTATGGCATGATGATTTGGGGAATTCTGTATGCAATGGTTTTTGCTACGGTACCGTTTGGTGTGGTTCGATATGGTTTCAATTTAAAAATATATAGGGTTAGGAGAAAGTACGTAGCCTTTTTTGAGTGACATTGAAACAAAGAATTTTCTCATTTCAAAATAACTTTATTAAACCAAATATGTGCCATTTCGATCGATGACCTTTTGCCATTTTTCTGGTAGGGGCATGATCCCATCACTGTAGAACTTCTGTAGTTAGAGGCGAAAAATCGAGCCAACTCATTTTCGCAGGCCTCTTGAATTTAATGTAAAACCATTAAGATGGTTCTGCATGGACCGGAATTAATGGTAGTCCGGTGGTGCAAGGTCAGGACAATATGGTGGGCGCATCAAAACTTCCCATCCAAGCTCTCTCAGTTTTTGCTGGGTCATCGTCATCGAATCAATCGCACGAAACACACAGCATTACCTTTCTTGGCGTCAATCGTGGCTTTGATACCGTTTGGGAAGCTTCACCTCGTTTCGTCCATGATCTCACTTTTCACCACCAGTAATCATTCGCTTTAAAAATGGCTCGATTTCGTTCCGTTTCAGCAGCGTTTCGCAGATATAAATCCGGTTCATTAAGTTTTTAACGGTTAATTCACGTGGTATCCAAACGTCAAACTTTTTTTTGTAACCAGCCATTTTCAAATGGCTTAAAACTGTTTTGTGGTCAATATTTAGTTCTTTACCAATTGCATGGCTGCTAAACTGTCACCTTTCAAACACACATAAGAATAGACCGATACGATCAATGGTTACTGAGATATATGAATGTAAAGCCATCTACCGGGAAAAAGGCCACGAACTTTTTCCCCTACCTATTATTTACCAAATAAATGAAGAACAAATTTGTAAAACATATAACAATAAAGAATGTACATAAATTGAATGTTATACGTACATTTTATTGAATTACTTTCAGTCATAAAGTGACAGAATCAAGAAAAATGATAGAATAAAGTTTATACGCCTTAAACTTAAACTAGGTGCCGCTGTATCAATTTGTTGTCTAAATACAACACAAAAAATTCATCGTCATTAATTCTTTGTAACTTGTTTCTTGTGATTTTCGGATATCATGAGCATAAAATTCTAAACAGCCGTTAGATAATTTTCTATTTTCATAGACATAAAAGAATCCTATGAGGCACTCGGAAAAATCAGAAACCCCCAATTTGTTTTGCGATAAATTGCTACGATGTATTTCGGTTGTGATGAATTGTCGCCGCGAAAATTTATTTCATTGCGAGAAACTTGTTGAGATGAATTCCATATGAGGTTCCACTCTGTCGGAGGGCGAAATAAAATTTATTAATTTCGAAGTTCAAGGGTCTTCAGCCTATTCCAAACAGAGGTTATTTGTTTTAGTTTTGGTGGCGTCTGGGTTATTTTTCTGCACTGAGAATTTAATTAAGATATAAAATCCAATAGTAGTACGTAACACTTTCTGCGATATTACTTATCACAATATACTATATCACAATAAAACGTTATTAAGAAGTGAATAGCCAATCGAGCATAAACAATTTTTCAATCAATAAATTCCTGTGAGAAAAATTAAATTTCCTCGAGTTATGTGATGCTTAAATCTCATAATTCATTTGATTCGTTTACTTAATTCCTGTAACTTTTTCTGTGGCTCATTTTCAACTTTTATTTAAATTAGGTTCTAAAAGTAAACCAATATTGTGGGATATTTGAATGTTGTGTTAAAAAATCTTATGTATTCTAATTCTAATTGTATAAAAGACAAGGATTTTAGTTTATAGAGCATTTTTTCAAGAGAGGTTTATTTTACGTGGCAATCGATAGCAAGTTTGCTGGAATTCAATAAAAAACAGTATTTGTAGAATGTTCGTCTATGTTGCCAAATGAAAAGCTTTATTCATCAAACCAAACCAAATCCATTATTTCCCGAGAAAATTATTACTTAACGTAATTATCCTCTATATCAATTTTCCTCGAATATTAACTTTAAACACATTCAACTTTTTAGTATTTTGTGGCTATCCTATTGTTGTTTAGTTTCACAGTATAAGTTCCCTAAATAAATACTAAATGGAAAATAGTTTGGCCGCCGCGTTTCCCTAAATCCGCCATATTTAATAATGCAATCAAATTTGCGCCTTAAATCTATCACCATACCATCAATATGTTCGGCTCTGTTGCTCTATCTGTTCTTTACATATACGCATGTCTCGTGAATAAGCGCGATTTCATTGTTATCAGTAGTACAGACTAATTTAATTTTAATGAGATAACGCAGCGATAAGTATATTTAACTTATTGATTTTTTTTAGATTGTGTTAAGTAATTTAGCAAGAAGTTGCGACTTTACTTCAATGTCATGATTTTTTAGTTTTGTTTTAAGTTTAGCGTGGGAATAGTACATTAAATTACATAAGTATATATAGAATGGATGTTTACAAACTAAAATCCTGATTTATGTAATTATGAATTGCAATCCAATTAATTTATATGAGATGTAATAAAAGAACAATATCAATGGAATTAGTTTAGATGTTACGGATATTTCGCGATTTTGTAATATTCGTTGTATTGTAAATTGGGTCACATAATTTAAATTGTTGTCTTAATATAAATTCACGGTTAAAATTGTTAAGTAAAAATATGTTAGAAATTAGAGGTTTTTTTCGGAATAAAGGTCGACGTTTATTACAGCAAATTATTATATTCTGTACGTACATAATATTATGTTTGAGTGGGAAGAGGAACATTCTATTGATCTAAAAATATATTAAAAATATGTTTAGACGGCTTGTTTATAATTATGTTCAGTTAAAAAGTATTTACATTGTCGACCGCTCAGTCCTTCATAATGAAGAGTTTAGGTTTCCCAAAAATGGGAAACCAGGAGTGACATGAATTTGCTAAATATGTTTATTTTGTCAGCTTACCGGAGAAGGTAATGTGCGAAAGAGGAACAATTAAATAGTTGTTACTTCTCAGAATGTACTTATATAAATAAATTTGTTTAAAGAATTAAGTGTGAACTTTAGTACGTAATTATTAAAACTTTTATACGTTACAGGGCATATTTAGTAGATGTTAATGTAATTGTAAGTGGCAAAATATGTATTTATTATTATTTTTTGTTTTTGAACGACAATTCATTGATTTGAGCAATTCTGTCAAATTACAAACCTAATTTTCTTAGAGATAGCTAGCTTAAGATAGCGCGAGTTACAGTTCCCATTAGTGATGTATATTATGTACTTAGGTATCTTTCGCTCGAAGAAGACTAATTTGGGGTTTCGGTATCGTTGCGTACGTTTCAAGCAATTCTGATAGGTTTTACTGTTTAGACACTTGTCCTCTGCGCTAACTTGTTTTGTCATAAATCTTGCTATGTATAGAATGGTTTGTAAACACAAAATTAAATCAAGCTAATAGATCGTGAATCAATAACAAGTAAATCATATAAAATTTGAAGACATGCTTTTATACGCTTTCTTTGCATATATTCGAAATCGAATTGGTACACCCATGCAATACCCAAATATTGAATATGTTGTTTTAAAGTTTGAAACAAATTTTATTAATTGTTTCAATGATAGTTGCTTTAAAAATATATAAAATATTGAAATTTGTTTTAGTATTTAACGATTTTTTACAGCTGATCGCTCAATAGTAAAGGAAAATTATTAATTTTATTCGAAATATTGATCAAATAATGGCGAAAATGATTTAAAAATATGTGGTCATCCAGTTTACGTAAATTCTGCAAGTTTAGGGGCTTGAGCTAGTCGAGAAGTTGATTAGATTTGGGTTACAAAAACCCACCATAGACACAGATAAAGAGAGTATAATAAAAGTATGTAATAAAACAACTGAAATAAAATGGTCGTCGTTCTGTCCTTCCAATAATAAATTATCACTCCAGGAGTGGAATTATGGAGCAACAGTCTCCTTACCTTATGATTTTCATGTAGCTTTTGGGTGTAGCTCCTAAAAAAAAATCCACAAAGCACTTTGCAAAGTCATTTTCTTTGGTGACCCAAAGTGGTGTCCGTCCGTCTTCCGAATTTTTCCAACTCAAAAATTTAAAAAAAGGTAAAAACTTGAATGTCGTTGTAAAGATGGTTGGGCTTAAGGGTTGAGTTATAAACAAAAGTTATTTTAGCAACCAAATATTATAATCGTATATGTATATCGCAAATGTAACATCTCGCAAATGTAACATCAATGGTAAACACTAACTTCCACTGGTAAACAACATAAAATGTGGATCGTTTTCCCATCGCTACCCATGTTGTTTACCACAATTCTTGATAAACAACATGTTTATAAAAATCATTGCGTATATATATGGCCAAGTCGAAGGTAAACAAAAAAGATACGGTTAGTATGCAGGCCTAAAAAACGTCAACACGAAAAAAACTCTTCGAATGCTAGGGAAATTCTTTTTTGTGAAATGTTGTTTTGACTTAATTTGTTCAGATCTCGCAAATGTGACAGAAAAATACATTTTCATTCTGCTGAGCATAAACTTTGTTTATTTATCTTTAGTTTTGATAAATTGTTTTTAATTTTTAAGGTTATAATTCGGAATTTCTTATTTCCCGCTAAGATGCTTTTAATTTAATAATCGTCATATAATATTAGGTGTAGAAACAAACTAGAAACTCGGCTCTGAAATTGGTTGCCGTAAAATATAGTTGAAGACATCCAAATCGCCTGCCATTTGGGTTATATGTAGCTTAGTCATTGCTGTTTTTATGACATAAGTTTCAGTCATAAGCTGTCGTTCTGTGTACATTAATCTTAAGAGATGTATGTCGATAAACAACATTTGCTTCATTCATTTCATTCTATTCTGTTTTCAAAAGAAAAAAAATGCTGCTAAGCTATGGAATTGATTAATTCGACTTTGAGTGAACAGTAAAACAGTAAAAAAGTGGTTTGCAAGATTTCGTGATGTCAATCTTGAGAATAATAAACGTCCAGGTGTAGTAATACAATTTGAAGGAGAAGAACTTAAAGTTGTACTGAATGAAAATCCGTGTCAAACACAAAAAGAGCTTGCAGAACAGTTACTCACCAAGTGATATAACTTCGATTCCATGCAAACTGACCGAAGCAAACAAAAACAGAAGAGATGACATCTGCAAGAATTTACTGTCTCGGTACAAAAGAAAGAATTTTTTGCACAAAATCATTACAGGTGATGAAAAGTGGATTTTGTACGATAATAATAAATGCAGAAAACCATGGGTTGATCCAGACCAGCCATCAACATCAGTTGCAATAATGAATATTCATGTCAAGAAAGTGTTATTATGTGTCTAGTGGGATTGGAAAGAAGTCATTTACTACGAGTTTCTGGAACCTGGTCAAACTATTACAACTGAATGTTACCATGCCCAATTGCTCTGGAGAAAAAATACCATTTACGGGCCAAGGAAGGCGGAAAGTGATATTGCTACATGACAACGCTCGTCCACATTCAGCAAAATCAACCAAAGAACACATCTTCTCTTTAGGCAGGGAAATTTACCACTCTGATTACCATTTATTCAGATCGACGAAAGTTTAAGATGTGCAAAAAACGGCTCTAGTACTATATTGTTTTGAAACCACCAAGTTCCTTTCGCGAAGGCATTCATCATCTACTTACCTGATAAATGGCAAAAGACCATAGTTAGTAATGGCGAATATTTCGATAATTAATCTTTGTAACAATTATATTTTCATTAAAGTTAAATTTGACCAAAAAAAACAAGTTTCTCTTACACACACCTAATATATAGAGCAAATTTTGTCTGTATACATGAAGAGTAGGCGACCATTTAGAGCCCTGCACATTTAGATACGTTTTTTCGTATCCGCGTCCACCGAGAAAGATATAAATTTATCTACATTCGGACTCGCGAAAAGTTTTAAATTCCTCATTCGCAAAATCGTTTTTTATGAATATGCTTTACGTTACGTCTCAACAGTGAACACACAAGAGTTTAAGTTGTATCCTGTTTGAACCATTTGCATGATCGGCGGTACGACCACCAGTATTTTAAGAACCGATTGTTTAATTTTGATGAGAAGTTTATTCATTTTTTGGGGGGACGGCGCATAGCAATGAGAGAAAATGCAATAACCACTTCATCATACACGTCAAGCAACCATGCTTTGCCATGCCACAAATTTGGATGACCGCAAGGAAACAGCACATAAGTAATTGGTAAAATGGAAGGAGAAAACGAGATCATCCCGCCCTCGGTACATGATATTGTATCCTCATTTGAGGCGGTCAAATCATTTAATAGGATGCCAGATAAATAAATAACAAAATATACAATTTTGATGGTTGTTGTTACATTAAACGAAATAGTCCAAACAGCGTACAACTTAGACTCTTACGTGTTTGCTGTTTGGGCACAACAATTTGTTTTGCAAAGTGAAATCTCAATCACGTTTGTTCAACAATGTATAACTTTGGTATTGCAAGGTAAAAGAAACAACAATTTGAAATTATTATGCGTATACAATAGGTTTATCCGCACAGGCCGCAATCGTGCGGATAATCCACATCCGACACTCATCCGCCACAAAGTAATGCGGAGACATCCGCTTTAATCCGCGGATATTACTATCCAATGCAGGGCTCTACAACATAGAAAGGAGAAACGTTAAAATTACTCCACTTCAGGCATACACACAAGCTCTATGTAAATAGTTGAACACTGATTTGAGGTATCTTTTGAATTTTATTGTAACTAATATAACTATATAAATTGTGTGAATTCTTAATTTATTTTTATTGAAAATTAAATTACATTGGTTCCGGTTAATAATGAAAAAGAATGTCGTTCAAGTGACCTGATCTCCTCTGGTAGCTCGGCAGCTTGTCAATCTTTTACCAAAATGTTGAATAACTTTTTCGCATAATGATGGTTATTTGCTCGATAATGTTGTCTTTGAGGTGTTGAACAGAGGATTATCCGAATAAACTTTACTCTTCAAGAAACCCCATAAGAATGGCGCTAAGTCCAATGGCGTTAAATCGCATGATCTTGGTGGCCAATTCACGTCTGTTCTTCGAGAAATTATTCGATTAATAAACTTCTCTTTCAAGAGATTGATTGATTCCGTTTCTGTGTGGCATGTTGCACCGTCGTGTTGAAACTACATATTCCGCACATCAATATCTTCCAATTGACTCCACAAAAAGTTTCTAATCATCTCTCGATATCGAGCTCCATTCACAGTATTTGCATTTCCATTTTGATTTTCGAAAAAATATGGACCAATTACGCCACCACTCCAAAATTCACACCATATAGTAACTTTTTTGGTTTCATTGTCTTTTCAAACAATTCTCTAGGATTTTCTTCAGCCCAAATGCGGTACTTTTGTTTATTGACATAGCCACCAATTTCAAAATTAGCTTGATCGGTGAAGGTAAATGCTGATAACTGCTAAGTAGAATCAAAATTGGTCTTCAAATCGGCCAATTATATCGTTAATAGAATAAGGCAAACACATGATAGGTTAATTTCAAGAGACACACAACTGAAACAGGCAGAAACATTTACAACTCGACAACATTTCGCTATAACTAAAACTTATCATTTGTTCATGGCTAATAATGTCAATTGTCATCCTTGATTGCGAGCCCTGGGTATTAATAGTAAGAGACATTTTAAAATGGAGGTTAAATGTATGAAAGCCATCATATGATAACCATAAGGTATAGTTATTCAAGAAACAAAGTAGAAGACGATGAAGTAGCCCAGGGGCAGGGACGTAGTAGCGCCCATCGACGAACACGTTTTTTATTTAGGCAACTTCCGTGCTAGCTAGCAAGTTGGATTTTCTTCTGATTTCACTAATTAACATTATGTGATCGTTAAATGTAAACCTTGTATTGTTGAGTATAAGAACCGGATCAATCCTCAGTCGCATTCAGTATAGACGGTTAAGCAAAAACGTATCCCTGTATACTATATGTTTCTTCTAATATACTCGCAGTAAACACCTAAATTTCTGGGTCTGCCTATTTATTTTTAAAAAGTACATATTTATTTGTAAGATTTTTTTTTTGTAGATCAAACAAGTTATGTTTAACAAAATCGTGCTTGAGTATAATTTAAGTAAAATTAAATCATGCGGCTTATCGGATTTTGTGTATTTGACAACCTTTAACGACCAAGCCGAAGGAATGTTTTTTTTTTATCTATAGCATTCAATAATTAGATAATGTTTTTAAAAAGTGCAGTATGTTAATGAGATTTTAGTATTACCTTTAAATAGTTTATAAATAACACAACCTTTTGGATATCTCTTAACCTATAAATTTTACTACCTGTAGGTTGATTCGATTAGTATAGTTCGTAGTATATATAGTAGTATTAGTATATAATCCCTCCGCGCTATTTTATATGCTAATGAAGTTTTTACCACGTTTGGTGGTAACCGGTAAACAGTTCTGAGGTATGGTATTTTTTTTCTATCCGTAGGCCAATATATTGATTTGCTTCCAGAATGGAATCACCAGTTATTAGTAGCCAGATAATATTTTAGTCAGTTTTCCTAAACGGCTTAGTGCTCTTCTTGATATAATAAAATTCCGTTATCGAGATGAGATTACCAAGAAGTTTGGTACCTTGCTTTCGAAATAACTGTTTTAAGTATATTTATCACATCATTTTCTAATTTATTTTGCCTCCCAAGCCATTCTTACCAATTGACACTAAGCTTTGCAAGTCCATTTCTGCCTATGCAAATTTCTTACCAACTCTGGAAGCATTCAGAGCTTCTTAAATAGAGTGAAATATTTTGTCTTCTGCTATTTTATAGGTCGGAGAGGTGAACCACCCACCATTAGTATATAGGGTCTTCCTATAAGAACTTTTTTAATTTGAAATTGAACAGACGTTTTGTTAAAAATATACGGCATTCTTTATTAAAATTCAGAGTACACACTTGACCATTTATGGATGAAATATAATATCTGGCAAATGCCCACCATAGGCACGTTTGCTGAAGTTGATCCTTTGGTCGAAATTTTCGATCCCATTTCTACATAATTGAGATATCTCACGAATGGCTAGTTCGATATTTGTTTTGAAACCTTCCTACGCACAATCACGTTAAATCTTAACTTTCACATAGCCCCAAATTAGTCATCCATCAAATCTGTTTCTCAATAAACCGATTGTTTCGTTGGCTGTGGCATCTAGCGCCGCCCTATTGAAACCACAAGTCGTTAATATTCATATCATCAAATATTAACCATACAAAATTTGTTGTCTCTGTAGCGAGCGAACACCATTGACAGTAACAGCGTTGCAGCTTCATTTTCGAAATAATGCGGAATTGCGGACCAATGATGCCGACATGAACGCGCACGTGTTTCTGACTGTAGGTTGTGCTTAATTTTTAATTTAGTGGCGGGCTCAGGTGGAGGATTTTGGCTACCAAAAATAACGCGAACTTTACGAAATTTTGTTCTTACAGATCCACCACTATCATGGACCAAGGACAGACCGACTATGAAGATGTCGTTAAGATTAGTTTTTTTTAGTATATGTACGTGTTATAAAATAATTATTAAGTATTGTTGATTAATAGAGTTCGACATTTAGCATGCGCTTCACATACTGTACCAATTTGTAAGTGGTTCTTCCAACAAATTCAGCAAGGAATGTTAGCCCTGGTTAACTTTGAAATGTGCCCCCTTGCCCCTATTCGTAAATGGAGGAATGTTTTATCCTTGAATATTGTATTTGAATATTGTATTGTATTTCAGAAGCCAGTAAGCACTGATCTTACACTCATT
This sequence comes from Nephrotoma guestfalica, assembly GCA_963691935.1. Lineage (NCBI taxonomy): Eukaryota > Metazoa > Arthropoda > Insecta > Diptera > Tipulidae > Nephrotoma > Nephrotoma guestfalica. The sequence goes on from OY829915.1 coordinate 173,955,514, forward strand.
GCAATAAATCATTCTACATGTTTGTTTACATTAATTGTCTATTTTTATTCCTTCATGCCTTTCGTTTTCTTCAAATTATTTAAAATGTTTTGCAAATTTTATATACCGGTATTCATAATTGCATACATTCTAGTCAATTGAGTGAGAATCGATAATAATTACCTTTGTATTACATATCTCTCCTTTTTACAATTTTCAATTAAATTTCCACTTTAAATTCATACAAGAAACTCATTTTTCTGTCATTCAGAAATAACCTAATAGGGTAAAGTTGTAAGAATATGTTCAACAGACAGGAATAAGTTGTTTCATGAGAAATATATAATCCAAATTCTAGTAATGTGTTTTAAAATTGAACAGGTTATATACAAGCACTGATCATCATAACATACCTACAAATATATTTCATATAATATTAGACTTCTTAGACACAAATTATCATTATTCCTAAGAGAATTTAATATACCAAATCAGTGATCAAATATTTGCAACGTATAAATCACGTGTGCCGGTCCACCTGTATTGCGAAAGATTGAATTACAACAACTGTTTGTCAATAATTGTTTAGTTTTTGCTGAGCTTGAAATAAATTTAAGATAGCCAAGATACATTCTTATAAATATTAATATTTCTTATAATCTTCGTCTTCTTTTTTAATTTATACGATACTCGTATACGTTTTTTTCTAAAACGTTTGCATTCTAATTGTGGGCCATGACTCATGTGATGCGAGAGTGTTTATTCATAAACATTAGGAAAAATATTAAAAATTAAAATATAAACGTGTGCGGAAAATAGATAGAAAATTTTACATTTACGGTTTTGAAGGTTATAAAATAATGTGTGTTAGTATTTAATGGATTGTGGTCATGTAGTATACATAATATGTACATACATACTTGCGTATACATTTGAGTTGCGCGCCTTATATCAACAAGTAATGATGATATTTTTTGCATTAAAGTGATATTTTTGTTTATCCAAATGTGTAAACCCAATGTTTATGATTTTTATTTTATTTCCAGATGGATATGTTCAGCATCAAATTCACCAAGGCAATCTGTAAGTATAAATTGTTAACTAAATTGTTGGTGTATGTGATAGTATGGAAAATATGTCGCAAGTAGAAAGTGTCCCAAAAATGTTGATAAACACTAAATATACTAAGGTCTTCGTTCCAGTTCATTGAACCATTTCATAGTTTAATTCTAACCTTTATTTGATTGAAAGATTTTAAGATTAAAGTTTTGTTTGGTTTTAGTAAACGGCCCAAAACGTATTTTTCCGTATCCTAAACCTTATCTCCGTGGGTATCACTGCCGATTTCAAGCCAAACTTCCGGTGTGATTTGGATAATCTAAAATCAGGGAAAATATAAAAATATTTCTGCACTTTAAAATAGGCAGTAGTTTATTTTCGGATAAATTTAGACAATCTTTTAAATAATTTATTCAAATCAAATTAATCATATGTTTTGTCATAAACACGTTGCTGAAAGGGATTCAAATAAGTCAAATTATTTAAACGATGTTTTTAAAAAAATCCAGTGAAATTTAAATCTTTAGTGGGCCGAGCAAAAAGTTCGTGTCATGCTTTTTAAATCATCAAATCTTGTCAAATTTTTTTGAAAATTGGAAAATAATTGTATAATATTTACGGTTTGCTTAATATTCGCATCTGAAAGCACTATAAACTTCTTCTCTGGCCCTGCATCCGTTTGAGGGGATTTGGCCGTCCCAACAATGCTCTTCCAGAGAACTCGATCGCTAGCAAGGGGGCGCCAGACACGATAACCAAGAGTTTAAAGGACCTGTTATACGTCGTCCATCCACCGAATAGGGAGCCTACCACGATGTCCTGTCTTCATTGGTACCGACTCCAGGGCCTGTTTTATGGTTCTAATTTGGGAACGTAGAATGTGTCCGAGCCATCTCAGCCTTGATGATTTATTTATTCTAATTATATCAGAGTTGTTCAGATCATTTCTGATCACGAGATTTAGGCACATCCTATACATTTATCCACCCTTAATAGGGCCTAGTATCATACGCACTAATTTTAAGCTAAAAGCTTTTGGCTGTCCCGTGTAGTTAGCGTCCAAGACTCGCTATTGGTTTTATCAGCGCTTAAAAGTAACTATTGGTCATATCAGCCCTTTATGGATATCTAATTTAATTTTGCGCGATATATTGCGAGACTTGAAAATGTTGATGTTAGGGTTAGCGTAGAATGCTCGGTAACCTGCTGCGATCCGTGATGTTATATCTGCAGAGACTGAGCTTTACACATTTACTATCGATGTCAAATATTTAAACTCATTCTCCTTTTCGTATTGTGTGTCGCTTGTTAAAAATTCTCTATGCTTTTCGCTTCGTTGATATGGAGGCCGATTTGTTGTGCTGTTGTTTCCAAGGGGAGCAGAACTTCTTTGAGAGACACGATGTTACGATCCAAGATGCGTATGTCGACCGCGTAGGCTAATATTTGACTTGATTTATAATATAAACAACTGCACTGTGTTATGTTGAGCTGGCGAACGACATACTCTAACAAAAGGTAGAATATAATTTGGGGTATTTGGTTCCCTTGCCGTACTCCTGATGTTATTTCGAAAGCCTCCGAGAGTTTGCCTTCGACTATCACCTTACTTTTAGAGCCATCCACTACTATTTCACGCGTGGTTATCAATTTTGAAGGAATGTCCCGATGTGACACTCCACAATGCGTTCCTCTAGATGCTATCATACGCCTGTTGAAAATTTATCGGGGACGTCTTTTTCGTATCACTTTTCCAACACAATCCTCTTGGAAAAAGTTTTATCGGTTGTTCACCATCCTGTACGAAAATCACATTGGTTGTCGCCCAAAATACGCTTGTTGTAAATTGATAACTTGTCAGCAACTACGGTGGCCAAATCCTTGTAGCCGCTATTGGGCAGAGCTATTCCGCGATAGTTGTTAAAATTCAGCCAGTCTCCCTTGTTATGTAGTGGGAACATTAGAGCTATTTTCAAATATGTGTTAGAAGAGGTAATCTCCAGATTCTAAAGAATTTCGTTGTAAATGCCATCCTCACCAGATGCTTTATTACTTATTATTTTTCATTTTGGGTATGACTCTTCGCACTCCATGGTAAGATGGAGCGGTTGGACTTGGAGATGTTATTTCTACATTGATATCAGATTGATGTAATGATGTTGGCTGTTCGCTGGAGCATACTGTCTGTCTATTTAAGAGTGACGAAAAATAATTTCGGATGGTGTATGTGTTCATTTGTAACTCTCTAGATTCGTTGCCAATAGCGCTACTACGTGGATTGAAGCCAATAACGATTTCTTTTATAGAACGGTATCTGTCTCTTAAATTAGCAATTTCGATTTTAAGCACTTGTTTTTTGCGCTTCACATTTCGTCTTTCAACACAGTCGGTTGGAGTGTTTTCTCGCGACCATGTAGTTGTGTGATTGCCTTGTTAATTGAGAGGGATTACGTTTTCGTGCGCGACCCTTTCCTTGAATTTAAGTTCAGACAATTCTCATCCAGCCAAGTGTTTATAGGTGTTGATGTATTTTTCCTAGATTCGCCGTTGAAGCGGTTGTTATCGCCAATTTTATTATGTTCCACTATTCTTCCACGGAATGTGGTAGTGATTGGCTGTCCAGGGTTTCTGAATGTTAGCTTCGAAGTTGGCCCGGATAACTTGATTGCTTAATGCTTCGATATTCCAACGTGAGATTCGTTGGAATCGGTTATTATGTGTGATGGATAGACAGGCGGAATATTTCGCAACTACTAGAAAGTGGTCAGAATCGATGTTGGCGCCACCTTGGATCTTAACATCCTAGAAAAATGCCTTTTGCACACGAGGATGTGGTCGATTTGGTTCACCATAACTCCATCGTTTGATAGCACTATAAAATAAGCAGCAATTTTGCATCATAAAGGACATACGATTCTAATAACACGGTGCAAACTGTTAAATTGCTTGTTAAACCATTGAGTTGTTGTAAGAAATAATTCCTGTTCAGACCTGATTCGCTGACGTTTGCGGTCGTAGAGACCAACGCTGATTTTTTGATAATTCTCGTATTGGATATCCGTGACTCTGTAAGAGATGGGGCCTTGACAGATTTTTTTCGTGTCGGAATACATTTTTCTTCACTTACCACTAAAACGATTTTTGATCATATTTATTTAAGAATTTAAAATAAGTAAATTCAATATCGGTGGTAAATTTATATTGGGACTACTGTGACAGTGATTTAAAAACTTTACTACTTACACCAAGATATTTACAATGTCAATCAACTCTAGACTAATACGATACCAATGATTTTGTGGGCCTTATCGATTATATACACCTCAAGCGAACGACAAGGGCGCCCTTCATCGGAATTCGCTCTTTAACGGATATGTAACATGAACTTGTCCAAAACAAAACTACTCGACGAATCTCTCAAAAATTATGACGGGCGTCATTCGTAAGGTGGGATTAAACGATACTATGCATATTTCGAATTAGTGGCGCTATTAGTCGTTAAATGCGGGTAGTTATCATACAGCCTTCGTATCTGTTATAATTGCTAAATTGCAATGCTAACAATGCTCTCGATGATCAATAACAATTTAAAAAAGTATTTTCGATATATTTTTGGGCCTGGAATCCGAGAATATTTCAACAGATTTTGTATTACTTGAAAATTAAACTAGTTTTGAATAAAATTCAAAATGATTTTATCTTGCCTTAGATCTTTGTACCAAATAGTAAAAATTCTAAATTTATGCAACTTTTATTTTTATTCTTTTGCGCCACGTTTTTTACTATTCGAGTAAAGTGTACATACATCTTTATCTCAGGTCAAGTTGCCCAATATACGAGTAAATCATCCCATTTAAATCTCATCTAAAATAGGACACAATTTGCCCTCTTTGACATAATGCAGACGATTGACAATAAAATGATGATATGGCAAATCAAAATTGACTAAAAGTAAAGGGTGTTTTTTTAGAGGTTCACAATTTTAAATTAAAATAGAATAAAGAAAAACATTTTGAATACCAGTGAAACTAGCTTTATTGTTATTGGATAAAATAATCAAATTTTCGGTTACTCTTCGCAGCAATTGCGGCCATATCTGGTCTAATGGAGTTAAGTCCCACGATCTCGGTGGCCAATTAACAGGACCACTACGTGAAATTAGTCTTTCATCAAATGCTTCTTTGTGTAAATTAATTGTATCCCGCGCTGTGTGGCATGTGACTCCGTCCTGTTGGAATCACATATCAGCAAGGTTATTGCCAGCTAATTGGGATACAAAAAACTTAGAAATCATGTCTATACCGTTCACCGTTGACTGTAACATTTCGCCCATTATCGTTTTTGAAGGCATATGGATCAATGATTCCGCCGGCCCATAATGCGCACGAAACAGTGATTTTCTCTGGATATAATGGTGTTTCGACAAAGGCTTGTGGATTATCTTCACTCCAAATCCGACAATTCTGTTTATTAACGTACCTATTCAACCAAAAGTGAAAAATTTTGTTTGGAAAATCAACATCAATATCAATTTGTGCTCAAGCCCATTGACAGAATTGGCGACGTGTGCGATGGTCGGATAGCTTTAATTCCTGCACAAGTTGAATTTTGTAAGCACGTAAATCAAGATCCTTAGATAAAATCTTCCATAAAGTGGATGGACACATCTCCAGTTGCTGAGAACGACGTCGAATTGATTGATTTGGGTTTTCCTCAGTGTTGATGTCTTTGCGTATTATCATTTAGAGTATACGTGGTGCGAAAACGATTCATAGTTGACTGAATTACTCGCTCTGATGGACGATTATGACGACCGTAAAATGGACGTAATTCACGATGAGTTTAGCGAACAGAATCATTATTTTGATAAAAAAATGTCAACAATTTGCAAGCGTTGCTTGGGCGTGAGTCTATTCATTATGAAATGGCAAACCAAACTAATGACAAAGCAAATGTCAGCTGTCAAATCGGTTATTTAAAAAACAGTGTTGCCAACTTAAAGATGTGAACCTCTAAAAAAACACCCTTTATGAACTTACAATATACTATTCCCTAATTTAAAAGTGAATAAATTATACTGATTAGAAGGAAAACTTCAGTGAAATGTTGAATTTCAAAAAAGTAAATTAAATCTTGCATTAAGTATTAAGTCAAGTAAATAAAACGTGATAGGTTACTGCAACCGTTCAGCCATACATAGATCTCAGACCAAAATAATGTAATTCACTAACTGATTATTGTTTTGTTTGTTATTATGACTGAAAAATCGCGATTGAAAAAATCAATTTATTATTTCGTATCGGTCGATTATAGGAGCTTTTTATATTCAGACATATTCTTTCATTTTATTTTCCAATTACATCATGTTTTCTTGTCGAATTATAAAACTCAAATATACAAAACGATATTAACCTCTTACATCAAGTAGAGATAAGACGTTGAAACTAACTAAAATGTTAACCTAATCACTGACTGGCGATATTTCATATCAACGGTCCGTTGCTCGATTGAGCCACCGAGTATTACAAAAATCGTGTTTATACAATTATTATTTTTTTACTTTTCAGGTTTCTTTATCTTATATATAGTCATATAATACTGTGCTAAGATATATTATTCTTGTTACAACAATACACAATTGTATTTTTATCGATTAATAAATCGGTTTTACTGAGTTTTTTGTTGAAATTAATATTTCTTAAAGTCTGTTATTTAGTTTTGTATTGATTTCTAATTTTACGGGTTTTTTTTTTGTTGTCTTAATCGTATACTTTATATTTACTAATAAATTTGCAAACATTTTCGATGATTAATCCAAAGATCACCTTTTTGTGTTTTATATTTCTATTTTATTATATACAGAGATTAGATAATATTAAAAAGTATATATGTAAAGTAACGTGCAAGTCGAACTTGCATGATTACCTTCGATTGTAAAATGTTTTGATTGATCTTGCGTTTATAAGGTGTATGCCTTAATTGGTGAGTGGGATGAGTTGAAGATTTTCAGGGTTATATAGTATTTTTATATTGTATACATCAGAGCTAAACAACGTTTGTTTGATTCGGTACCTAATAAGTTTAATGTGATCGGCCGATTCATTTCACTGCCTACATCTTTTTTGATGCGGGTATCCTACACAGTAATTTGGTTTAATTTATTATTGGTTTTTGATTTATTATTTGCACTTCAACACATAATATAAAATTAATATAAAGTCAGAGTTGAATTCACTTAATTTTGTGTTTGTTGTGGATTATTTTGTGTGGCCTTCACGATGAAGGATTGAAGTTATATTACCACGGGCCTTCAAATCGTAATAGTTTTGATTGATTGGGTAATGTTTATAATTAGAAGGCCTTTTTTTAAGATGAAATTGAAGTTTGATAACCCAATGGTGAATATCAGCGCAGGTATTTTGCAAATTTCAAAATAATTAAATTTACACAATTTTAAAGTTAAATTTATGTAACACACACAGAAACTGTTACTTTCAATATTTCTAAGTAAATAATCGTAAGCTAGTGACAAATCGCTATTATCGTCATCACAAAAGTTTTTAGAAATGCTTTAATTATCATATTGTCAAAAATGCCAAAAATCAACAAGCTTTGTTGTACACATACTTATACATTCTAAACTTTTTAACAGCTTTAATAAAATGTGCTGTTGTAATTGTGGTTTAAATTCTAATTTGCAAAATGCTAGCTCACAATCTTTAACTAATTGATTTGCACTTTATGCGTATTAACATTCGTGATTAGTCAGGTTTTGCAGCGTTGACTAGCGTGATCGCTGCCCATTCAATACTAAGTTGTAATTTTGGAAAATTACATTTTACATTAAAACTTGATCTCTTTAAAGTCACATAATTCATTTTTGTTTAGTCTGCTTTGCTGGTGCTACACATCCCTTTAAGAGATTTGGCAGCCTCTACAATGCTCGTCTACATACCCGAATCTTTGTTTCGCAACAAAAAACAAGTGATTAAAAAAAATGTGTTTATTAAGTGTTAGTGTGTTTCGCCAAGTGCCTTCGACAGATAGTGTTAAAAAATAAATAAACAAATAAGTTATGCAATTTGATTTGTAAAAATAAGTTTCGGTACCTTTCAATAATTCCATTATATTATACGATTTCACAGCAATATCGTGTAGCCCGTGCCATGCAAATTGTGAAGCTGCGTTGTCAGTAAGGATGCTTTTATGGTAAACCCGAACAAATTTTTTCATTACCTGGTCATTTACAGTGTGACAATTATCAATCTGAAATTAAAAATAATTTAGTAATTAATTAATTTTTAAAATTACCAAGTAAATTTCCCTTTTAGTTTCTAGTCGAAGATCGCTTTGAAGTTTATTGAAAGCTTCTATATCATCACGTAGGTCAACTCATTTCGATTTTCATTTAACGCTGCCTGACCAAACAAAAATTCGGCAATTTGAACGCTAGCTGCATTAACCTAAATTATCCATAGTCTCGACAATAGAATCAAATCACCTACAATCAATCAACCAGTCGCCCGAATAAACAAGATAATTTATTCACCATGCAGTAGAAGTACGCCTACTAGTTCAAGAAACATAACATTACGCAGCAAAACATAAATTCGCCAATTTCCACATCGAGATATTTAAATACTACTACTATTAGCTCCTGGTCATTACACCGGCCATCAATTGTATCTTATCACAATTTTTTTCGCATATTTTTCGGAACTCAAAAGTGATTCCTATAGAGATTTTACAATTCATCGAAATATAATTATATCGATATTAAGTAGATTTTATAGCGGACTACTGTCTTGAGGTGTATAATTTATTTGAAACAATTTCATTTGCTATAATAATTCGAACATTCCGGGAACTTGTGGTCGGTCCCAAGTACCAAATTTTATAAAAAACGAATATTATTAGAAAAAATTAGGTGAGTAAGGGATAGTCTGATATCATTCCTTTAGAAAAAAACATTAAAAAAAATTTATTTCCGTGATTATGTGAGTTTTGATGTCAAGCCTTTTGAAATGATATGCCACGCATGCTTATATGGGAACACACTCCCAAAATTGTTCACAACGGTTGTTCTTTGTACTAAGGTATTTCAGCAAAATTTACGGCATTCTCCTGGACCTTTTCAACGATATACGATCAGTATTTATTCTAAAATATACGAATAATCTGCTATTATCTTCAGGGTTGGATTCATCTTCAAGGTTGGATTTATCAACTAAAGTGGTATCGTCAAAATGCAGTCTGATCCAAGACATGTCCATGTTCGAACAAACCTGTTCTTTACTACAATATATGTTATATAGAAATGAACAAAGAAAAATGTTCGTACAACAGTTAAGAGTAGTTTACAATTTATATACTATGAAATTATTCATTACATCTGAACTTCCCTAGCACAGCGGACTGAACTCATTACAGCGAGCCTTACCAGTGATAATTTACGAGAGCAATTAAAAATGGTCCCACCACCAACATCTTGCCAAACACTGACGTCTTTATATAATACTTTTCGGAACACAATCTCACACTAACTTATATCATTTGTAAAAGGCACCAGTTCATTAACATATTAATCATTTAAATCGACCCTGAGATTTATGTTGTTTTTTAAATAGAATTATACAATAAGTAACCCTTTATATGTGTTAAATCCATATAATCTCTAAACATTATATGATATGAATTCGTACATCATATCAATTATACGCTCGCAGTGATTATAACGTCGATGATTTCATTTCTCTAATGCGTGATGTGTTTTTGTGTCTTCGGAGTTTGATTTCTTTGTTTCGGAAATCATCTTGCAAATTGTCCAAGTTTTGTCAAGTTTTATTTATTTTTTTTTAACATAGCACAAAAGAGATAAAGACAAAAATAAATTTTTCGATTGTGTGGAATTTTTATACTTTAAGAACATCTGTGCCGTAAATTGCAAGTTCTAAAATGCGTGAATCATATTTTTTTTTAGAATTCTTATATTGTATTATCGTGGAATAGTACACCTTTCACGTGTATACTGTACCATCTCAAGCTGGGTATTTTCAATGAACGTAAGATATTAATCATGATTTTGACTTCTTAGTGTGCCCTTGATGTTTGTCTGTGTGTTATTCCGGATTACCCAATTATGGGCGGAATATTATGCAAATACCACACTGATTGAAAACATATGAAGATAATTTAAGAATATTTAGAATTGTGTGTAGATGACCTTATATGTGCGTAAAATATCTCAAAAAACGATACGAGGTCATTAAATATATATAATTAGAGAAGTTATGCTTGGTGGTTTCGGTTGTGCATGGTATTTAAAAAATTGCATATCGTAACTTTGCGCTTCGACTTATTCATGTTTCAGTTCTTATTTATGTTTGATCTTTCGTTATATTTGGAGTTCTTAGCTGCTTTTTAGACCCATTCAAATTAACTCGAACTATCTACGACAATAATAAATTTTTAGTTGTAATTTTAGTTAGTTTTCCCTGACCAACACGTTAGGAATATTTCATATATAACAGAAAAAGCACTTTGTTTTTTTGATATTCTACATTCTCCTGTATTTATACAGAAGTAATATCCGAAGGTTCTGTTCTAGACTATTATAATCTGCTATAGAACCAATCTGTTATAAAACTTCCTTAATTAAAACTACTATTTAAACATAGATGTCACTATTGTCACAAAAAGTCTATAATGTTTTAAAATTTAAATGAGCAGTTTTCATTGAATAAATTTCTCACCCATGCGGAATTAATTGCCCGTCAAACCAATAGGCGACATCGCAACAATATTTTTGTTATAAGAACTTTTTTTTAAGACCAAAGTCTTATTTGATATTATGTCAATACATTCTTAAAATTGTATAGTGGAAACGCTTCAACACTTTTTCAAATAGTATTTACGATATTTAGTGTTAGCAAAAATGAAGTAGTTAGGCAATTATTGCTGTGTTTAATGACATCCATTTCCATACCAGTGGTACTATTCTGGTTTTTCCTGAAAATAGCAAATTGGGAAAAATATTTTCATAGCAGTTTTTTCTAAATTGTATTTTGTGGCCTACTGGTGGAATTAGTTTGGTGTAAATATGCACTGTAAAATGAAAATGCACTGTAATTGTTTAGCTGGCCATATTTTTTCATCCCCCTCTGCTAAGTGTGGCAGGCTATGAATATTATAAAACGTTTTAGGTGTGTTGCTTTGGTAAAACTAAGCGGGTTTTACTTTAATATCTCAAACCAATTGTTGATAATAAAACATTTATATGTCAAATTTTGATTGTGTGATAATTGATTATTATGTAGTTTATTATTTTTTACAGCTTGTTTTTTATTTTTTTACAACTTAAATATTTTTAGAAGGTTTTTAAGTTGACAAATTTAAATTTCGTTTATGTTGTTGTAAAATGCCAAAAGTCAATTTTACAAAAAATAAAATAAAAATAAAAATGACCGCCTTGCGATGAACACCACAACTATAAAATGGTTTTATTTTCTAAAAACTAAAAAATTTTTGGTTTCCATTAAAGCATCTTCGGCTTTATACCATGCAATTATTGTTGTATGCCAAACGGACTTTGCCAAAGCAACACTACTATTGTCTTTTCCGAAAAGTAAATAGAAGTGTTGATAAAATATTTCAAACATATTTACCGTACATTCATTATTTTGATAACAATCTTCGGGATGTGCTAGAATCCTTATTCTACAAATCAAATGTAGAAAAGTTTATAGTAATTTTCACTAAAAACTTCTTTAAATACCACCGTGCCAGTGTAGCTTAGAAAAAGGCGAAATTCAGAAGCTTTCTAATGCTCCAGATCATTTAGTGTTCTTTGTTTCCTTTGAAATTTTATTGAAATGCATTTGTGCATATTTGAGCCCATAAAAGAAAGAAATATGCTTTGGCGTTTTAATAAGGCGAGTTAGCATTTGGCTCATAGCTCCTCACAACATGCAATGCATGTAATTTATTGGAAACTGGGCAACACAACTAATAGATATTGGAATAATTACCAAATTCATGATTTAATCATATGTGGTGATTTTTATCTGAGTTCGGAGCACATCATTGCTTCCGGAAAAGCGGACTTTGTGATTGTAATATGTGCCGATTATCTTACATTTAGTGCAAGCAGAATATTCAGATTCATATTAGATCACAATCAAAATATTTTAATAAATATGATAGGTTATATAGAACTTTACCTAGTAAAAATGATTTTGGTGCTGCATCAGAAGTAGAAACTGTAATATTCACTGTCGTTTTCCTGTTGTACTTGAAACCACTCTCCAATAAATTGTATGCTTCACTAACAAACTCCCTCAAAATATGATCAGCATTTAGTGGTTTCTTGTTACAATGATCATCCTATGATAGGCCACAACTGTCAATGGTCAACGAATATTCTAATTTTTTTGAATTTTTGACTTATCGATGGCTAATGTGTAAGAATCACAACAATCAGTTTCGAACAAATGAGACTATTGATTTGAAAAAATCAGTCTTCTCATCAGGTCGCGACGACTGATGTTGTATTACTACATTGGAATATTGTCTATATATATAGAACATACCATGTAGTTGTACTACTAGCGAATTACTGCATAGCGTACGAAATTTTTGATTCTTTCATATTTCCATCTATATTCAATTTTTTTTTTTTAACAATTAAGTTTTTTCGCATTTACGAATTTTTTATTATATATTTTACCTTTGGTTTTTGCAATTGTAATGGTGTTATTGTGATTGTTCTGTATATTGGTATATTTCAGCACTCTCGAATTAAATTCACGAATCGTAGGAAATTCTTCCATTTAGCGTCACTATCTGTGTGACAAACGAATATGATAATCGACACTTACTTATACACAATCAACTTCCCAACCACCCCAATACTTGCTTTCCTTTTAACGCCGGATCGCGGATAAATTTGAATTTTTGACTTATCGATGGCTAATGTGTAAGAATCACAACAATCAGTTTCGAACAAATGAGACTATTGATTTGAAAAAATCAGTCTTCTCATCAGGTCGCGACGACTGATGTTGTATTACTACATTGGAATATTGTCTATATATATATATAGAACATACCATGTAGTTGTACTACTAGCGAATTACTGCATAGCGTACGAAATTTTTGATTCTTTCATATTTCCATCTATATTCAATTTTTTTTTAACAATTAAGTTTTTTCGCATTTACGAATTTTTTATTATATATTTTACCTTTGGTTTTTGCAATTGTAATGGTGTTATTGTGATTGTTCTGTATATTGGTATATTTCAGCACTCTCGAATTAAATTCACGAATCGTAGGAAATTCTTCCATTTAGCGTCACTATCTGTGTGACAAACGAATATGATAATCGACACTTACTTATACACAATCAACTTCCCAACCACCCCAATACTTGCTTTCCTTTTAACGCCGGATCGCGGATAAATTTGAATTTTTGACTTATCGATGGCTAATGTGTAAGAATCACAACAATCAGTTTCGAACAAATGAGACTATTGATTTGAAAAAATCAGTCTTCTCATCAGGTCGCGACGACTGATGTTGTATTACTACATTGGAATATTGTCTATATATATAGAACATACCATGTAGTTGTACTACTAGCGAATTACTGCATAGCGTACGAAATTTTTGATTCTTTCATATTTCCATCTATATTCAATTTTTTTTTAACAATTAAGTTTTTTCGCATTTACGAATTTTTTATTATATATTTTACCTTTGGTTTTTGCAATTGTAATGGTGTTATTGTGATTGTTCTGTATATTGGTATATTTCAGCACTCTCGAATTAAATTCACGAATCGTAGGAAATTCTTCCATTTAGCGTCACTATCTGTGTGACAAACGAATATGATAATCGACACTTACTTATACACAATCAACTTCCCAACCACCCCAATACTTGCTTTCCTTTTAACGCCGGATCGCGGATAAATTTGAATTTTTGACTTATCGATGGCTAATGTGTAAGAATCACAACAATCAGTTTCGAACAAATGAGACTATTGATTTGAAAAAATCAGTCTTCTCATCAGGTCGCGACGACTGATGTTGTATTAATACATTGGAATATTGTCTATATATATAGAACATACCATGTAGTTGTACTACTAGCGAATTACTGCATAGCGTACGAAATTTTTGATTCTTTCATATTTCCATCTATATTCAATTTTTTTTAACAATTAAGTTTTTTCGCATTTACGAATTTTTTATTATATATTTTACCTTTGGTTTTTGCAATTGTAATGGTGTTATTGTGATTGTTCTGTATATTGGTATATTTCAGCACTCTCGAATTAAATTCACGAATCGTAGGAAATTCTTCCATTTAGCGTCACTATCTGTGTGACAAACGAATATGATAATCGACACTTACTTATACACAATCAACTTCCCAACCACCCCAATACTTGCTTTCCTTTTAACGCCGGATCGCGGTCCGGCGTTAAAAGGAAAGCAAGTATTGGGGTGGTTGGGAAGTTGATTGTGTATAAGTAAGTGTCGATTATCATATTCGTTTGTCACACAGATAGTGACGCTAAATGGAAGAATTTCCTACGATTCGTGAATTTAATTCGAGAGTGCTGAAATATACCAATATACAGAACAATCACAATAACACCATTACAATTGCAAAAACCAAAGGTAAAATATATAATAAAAAATTCGTAAATGCGAAAAAACTTAATTGTTAAAAAAAAAATTGAATATAGATGGAAATATGAAAGAATCAAAAATTTCGTACGCTATGCAGTAATTCGCTAGTAGTACAACTACATGGTATGTTCTATATATATAGACAATATTCCAATGTAGTAATACAACATCAGTCGTCGCGACCTGATGAGAAGACTGATTTTTTCAAATCAATAGTCTCATTTGTTCGAAACTGATTGTTGTGATTCTTACACATTAGCCATCGATAAGTCAAAAATTCAAATTTATCCGCGATCCGGCGTTAAAAGGAAAGCAAGTATTGGGGTGGTTGGGAAGTTGATTGTGTATAAGTAAGTGTCGATTATCATATTCGTTTGTCACACAGATAGTGACGCTAAATGGAAGAATTTCCTACGATTCGTGAATTTAATTCGAGAGTGCTGAAATATGCCAATATACAGAACAATCACAATAACACCATTACAATTGCAAAAACCAAAGGTAGAATATTCTAAAAATCTTTCGCCATTTAAGACAATTTTCAATTGCTTTTGTTCGTTCAGCAGGAAGGTTATTGGCGACACACTAATAGCTCATCAGCGACAGTCAAGCATGACAAGTATATAGAAATTTATCCGCAAATGGGGTTAATTTTCGTTTGTGACATGTCTGAGATGAATCGTTTTTGTTGTCTAAGATGAATCGTATGTCAGAAGTTATAAACGAGTCTTATGTGGCATGTATATGTATGAGACGAATTGTACTTGTTCTTAGATGAATGGTAAATGGCATGTCTGAGATAGATTTATGTATATTTATGTTCATATACACAGAGATAGGTTTTTATCTCTATACTTCTTGCAAAGGGTTGCATAAATGAGACGCAGGAAAATAAAAAATAATTTTGCAAAGACGCCATGTTTGTTTTCTGTTATTTCATGTCATTTTGTTAGTTAAATATTTGCCATTTATCGCTATGGAGTCGTATTCGATTGAATACCGTGTTAAAGTTATTCAAGAGCACTACACAAATGGAGAACATATAAAAACACGTTTCGCGCAATTCGTGAATATTTTGGTCGTCATAACCGTCTAAATGAAACAACCATCGGTCGTTTGGTGCGTAAATTTGCAGCTACGGATTCTGTGGTGGATGCACCAAAGCCTGGCAGGTCAAAAACTGTTCGCACATCAAATAATATCGCTGTTATGAGGCAAAGCATGTGAGAGATAATCCGAAACAATCAAGAACGCGTCAATCATTTGAATTGCGCATTTCAAGGACCAGTTTGTTGCGAGTTATGCACAAGGACTTGAATTTACATGCAACTTGCCATACTACGCGTGAGACTAGCGACGAATTGCAAAGGTTCTTCGAAAATCGCTTAATTTCGCGTCGCAGAAATGTGAATTGGCCATTACTTTTTATGGGGTTTTTTGAAAAGCAAAATATACGTTGAGCTACTCAAGACCTAAAAAAATAACATCATTGCCAAGATAAATGCCATAGAAACGTCCCTGTTGGAAAATGTCATCAAAAAATTTGACCATCGGATCGACGTCTGTAAATCCAGCCGTGGTGAACATTTGAGTGATATCATTTTCCAATACATTAATGGCATCGATAAACCTTTAAAATAAAGTACCCAACTTAATTCAAAAATAAATATTTGTAGTTTTAGTTTGCGTTTATTTTCCTGCGTCTCAATTGGCCAACCCTTTGTTATGTGTTGTACATGTCTATAACACATATTCAATGAAAACATTTTATTAAAATGAATAATATTCCTAATGTATTAGTAAAAAATCATTTATATAATATTAGGCTGTTGCCTTAAACAATATTACAATAATCTTCCCGGCACTTGTGTTGGTTTTCCTGACTGAACTTTACATTTGTGTTGAATATAAAAACATGTATAAGAAAATGTTATTTTAACATTTTCCTAATAAAGCAATTACAACTTGTTTTCTTACCTATTGACCAAAACGTAATTTGATTAAAATTAATTATTAATTAAAATAATTACGATGACGTCGCGACGAGAACATAAAATAAAATATATTTTTTTATTTTTCGGTTGTTTATCTATGTCATTTTAAAAAAAGTATTAAATCGAATGAGAAACATGGAAGACATGTCATACATGTTTCGCTTAAGACATTGACATAGAAATTCGGCTTTTCTAAAAAATTACTCACAATTCATGTTGACAAATTTCCAACTAGGAAATAGGGAGTTTTATCCAAGTATTCGCCCGCATCCTGAGCGCTTAAATTTTTAGATTTTTTAGTCAGGTATCTGGTCGGTTCATTTTAAAACATTATCAAATGATTTTTATTACATTTACGATATAAATTAAAATGTGCACTAAATATATAAGCCAAACTTTAATTGCATGAATATAACGCTTAACTTGATAACCATAACCAAACCAATGCAAACAAATTTATTATCAGCAAGCAATAGTTATACCCTTGTTTGTACAGTCAATGTCAATTAAATTGATATGTAATGTTATTTTATGTGATTTATCTTTGATTTTATCAGTAGATATAGTGAAGAAATATAAAATGCGATTTCCCAGCTTATACATTTTATGTAGACAGACAATAAATTAGACATGAATAATAAAAAAAAAATATATCCTGTAATTGGCCCTAATACTACAACCTACAACAAAGTTAAATTGGAGTTCAACGAACTCTAAATATAACACAAAAATTCCACTTTACTCAAACTGTGTCAAAATAAATTCGTATACGAAATTTGCAATTCATCATCGTCAGTTCTAACTAACCCATTCAACATTAAATTTAAAATAAAATCGCCCAGAAATTAATTTGCATGTATAAATTTCCAAATATTTAATGTTGCGCTTAATTTGTTATTATAAAATTCTAAAATTATTACATTTTTAATTTTACAAATCAATCGTAATATTTATAATATTTGTCGTTTGGTTAAAACGAAACAACAAATATTTTATTGTTTAAAGACGCAACAGTATAATAATAGAAAATCGCGGATTAAAATAAACGTATATGTATTACGTACAGATACGTAAGAGTTCGAATTACAATAAGATTTGAGAGAAACAATTTTCGATTTGCTTTAAATACTTATAATACTTATTATGAGAATACATCTCACGATATCGATTATGCTGCTAAATGGGTTAAAATGTAGGCGTGTATTTGTGTTATTATTTTAAGGTTATCACGATAGAAGTAAGTATTAGTAAAACATTATTGGCTTATTACAAAAATGAATAACCCTGGTATAATATCGATACTTTTCGATTAGGCGTTTTGAAATTGTTTGAAATTATAATAAATATTAGATTAAAATTTAAAATGCTTATTTCAATGTATCATGTATCTATCTTCTCTAATTATCATGACAACACCAAATAGCAAAGAATCGCAACCCTCAAGCAGACTATACAACATCCGCAGGCTGCACGCAGATTCCGGGTTATATTTTCAATTTTGGTTTGATTTCGATTTAAATAATTTGCAATTTTGAATGATTTGTTCATAATTCTCTGTTGCGAAGAAACAACAAAAGTTGCATAGAGCTAATTCTTGAAAGACCCTTTAATTGACGGCATTAAAGATCATGGAGATACAGTCATTTCATTTATTATACGCTGTTAACAATACGCTAGTGGTCCATGTATAAATTGTCTAAGGTCTAATAAAGTTTATTAAGTAAATAAATAAGATACTACAATAATATGTAAGTTTTCATTTGTACTTCGCAAATTTATGTTTAATTTATTTTTTTAATAATTCAATTTTGCTGTTTACCAAAGAACGTTGGAAACGAAATTGATTTCACTTCTATTAGAATTGTGAAATAATGACAAATTGAGTTATCTCATCATGGGTTTCGGAAATACTCTGTATATATAAGAGGCTTGACAGTTTTATTTTACAATTCACACACATTTGAACTAGTTTTTTTATCGTAGCGTTATGCAAATGTGGAGGAGCGGAATATGGCGTTCCTCGGGAAAGTGGCGGCCAAATACCCTCTTTGGGATTATAGCGCCGTCAAAATACATAAATTACGCAAATCATCCCATCCCGCTATCATTGTTGAAATATACTTTTTTAACTACTTACAACGGAGTTTCGACTACAAGCTTGTGCTCTTCTGTGAAAAAGTAATACAAAACTAATACAACCGGCAGTATTATTTCCGTTCCTTTCTGATTTCCACCACATTATGAAGTCGCTGGGATTTGTTTCTGTAATCAAGAGTTTGCTAGCTTTAGTTGTTATTTATCTCTTAACGATTTGAGTAAGTATTTTATTTTATTTATTTTACTGGCGCTACATCCCATTGAGAATTTTGGCCGCCGAGGTTACACAATCAATTTTAATTTCGGATTAACGAACGATTGGATCATTGAATCCTAGCCAGGTCTCACGGCTGCTGGGATGAGGCATATTGGGATGCCGGAGGAGATGATCTCGTTTTCGTCCATTTTTTCAATTACTTTTATGTATGCTGTTCCCATGCAGTCACCCAAATTTGTACTAACCTTAGCAACTGTTGCTTGACGTTTACAAAAATTGTGTGAACTTGACATCCCATTTTGAGCTTATTTTTAACGTAGAGTGCAAGTCCATTCAAATCCCAGTGAACGATTAAGTCATTGATTTTTAATTCGCATCGTTTTGATTTATTTTAATGGAAGTATTTTTAAAATAATTTATTTTTATTTTAAAACTAATAATTAATTTAAAATACGGAAAAGAGAAACTCGTCTGATCAACATAAAGTCAATGCCGACGTATGAATACTCTGTCGGACACTGTCTTTATGTCTCCATAACATACATGAAAGGAATCTGGCTCTGGAATTTAATGAATTCTGTAGAAGCTGCAAGAACGTGAAAAAGGAGTGAATTTTAGTGCATGGTCGACTAAACATAACGTATACAAACGTTATTTTGTACGTACAAATGTTGCTTCGATAAAGTAGATAAATATATGGTGGTAAGGAAGGTATCGTTTCGTTGGTTTTGCTTATAAGTTTTTAAGGATTAGACAAAATATGGCTTTCAGTAATTAAAATTCGTAAGTTTTATTGATTAATTGTCAAAATTAACTTTTAAGGATATGATTTTCGTTGGAGGTTCAGTAAACGATGTACAATTTTGGAGTTTTTAAAAGGTATTTTTTAGAGGTTCACAATTTTAAATTCAAATAGAACAAAGAAAAACATTTTG
Source organism: Nephrotoma guestfalica (assembly GCA_963691935.1). Taxonomy (NCBI): domain Eukaryota; kingdom Metazoa; phylum Arthropoda; class Insecta; order Diptera; family Tipulidae; genus Nephrotoma; species Nephrotoma guestfalica. The sequence continues at coordinate 173,975,491 of OY829915.1, forward strand.
AATATCAGTGAACCTAGAGCTATATTGGATAGATAATTGTATGCTATTAATGCTTGAATATGGTTTCAGCCATGTGGCCGCCGCGGGTGACGCGTATATGGCGTAATATGGGGGTCCAATTTTCGATCACACTTTGCAGCACTTGCGGCCGTATCTCGTTAATAACTCGCCGAATGTTGTGTTCCAAGTGCTTAGTCATCTCTGATTTATCGGTGTAGACAAGTGACTTAACATATCCCCAAAGAAAACAATCTAATAGAGTTAGATCACACGATCTCGGTGGCCAATTAACAGGACCATTACGTGAAATTAATCTTTCATCAAATGTTTCTCTCTGTAAATTAATTGTATCCCGCGCTGTGTAGCATGTGTCACCGTGCTGTTAGAACCACGTATCAGCAAGATTTATGTCAGCCAATTGGGGTACATAAAGTTAGCAATCATGTCTTTATACCGTTCACCGTTGACTGTAACATTCCGCCCATCATCGTTTTTGAAGACATATGGACCAATGATTCCGCCGGCCCATAATGCGCACGAAACAGTGATTTTCTCTGGATGTAATGTTGCTTCGACAAAGGCTTGGGATTATCTTCACTACAAATCCGACAATTTTGTTTATTAACGTATCATTCAACCAAAAGAGAGCTTCATCGCTGAACAAAATTTTGTTTGGAAAATCAACATCAATATCAATTTGTGCTTCAGCTCATTGGCCGAAATGCACAAGTTGAATTTGGTTAACCAAGATCCTTAGATAAAATCTTCCATGAAGTGGATGGACACATCCCCTGTAGCTGAGATCGAAGTCGAATAGATTGATTTGGGTCTTCCTCAATGCTACGCTGTACAACGTCTATAACTTGTTCGGTACGCACTGTTTGACGTCTTACTGGATGTGTATTATAATTTAGAGTATATGTGGTGCGAAAATGATCCATAGTTAAATGAATTACCCGCTCTGATGGACGAGTATGACGACCGTAAAATGGTCGTAATGCACGATGAGTTTGGCGAACAGCAACATTATTTTGATAAAAAAATTCAACAATTGCTTTGGCGTGAGTCGATTCATTATGAAATGGCAAATTAAACAAAACAGTGTTGCCAGATGTGAACCTCTATAAAACACGCTTTAGTTGCTCAGGATCGGCAGTTTCGCATATTAACATATCTACTTAATTCAATGAAAATGAGCTTCACACATCATCAATTGTGAAATAAAGTTTGATTTTGCTCCGAAATATTTTGCAATGTCGGCTGGCTGTATTGGTAAATTTTATAAAAATATTTGAAATTACTTTTAGTTTGTTATATTTTTTTTAGCAAACTTAATGGAGAGCCCCCTGACCTAAGACAAAGTAAAGTGCGAGATATTACACTATAGGACTTTTCAAGTAGGATTCAGTTTTCCAGGGATCCCGAGATATGATCAATTCCTATTTTGGGACAAATTTCACAGAAATCAGGATTTAACGTTGTTTTGTTAAAATTTACGGGTTTACGGATAGAGCCAATAGCTAAACACTACATATTTCGGAGCAGATTATTCCATTACACACACTTAGAAATTACGCTGCTGCTATTATCTATCACTTACAAATTTAAAATCTTTAACTTAACTTACTTAACTAGGATAATGGGGAAGATTTCGGGTTCTAACATTGTATGTCACGTTATGTTATCAATTTTAAGATGTATACTTTTCATTAAAAGATGAACAAATTATCTTTACTGTATTTTCTGATAACATAACTAATAGATGCTACATAGGAAGCATTGAGTAGCTTCAGTAGATGTAATAAAGATATAAGATTACATAGTATCAGACGGATCGTGACTGGCCTAAGATGAAAATTATTAATTCCTTAAGAGATACCCTACTCTACATAAGTAGGTGTACTCAAAGTTACTATATAATTATTTGAGAATTTTATTTTTAATTCGTCGCCATTCTTCGAGAAAATCCATAGTAGGAAACCAATTTTAACTAGAAATATTCCAGGGCTTAAACTAAACAAAATTTTAGAATACAAATTAAATCATCAAAATCAACTCAACGAAATAGAAACTTTATTCAAAATTACCAGCTTTAAGAGTTCTTAAAGCTTCCTTTCAAAACAGATATAAATTCGAGAACTAATTAGCTAATGTTACTTCTTACAAACGGAGTTTCAATGAAATCCATTCGAAAATATTGAGTATTAGAATTCCCCTCAAAAACTGTAAAATATTTACAACATTAACAACCAATGAATTTCAAAATGATTCTTAATCAAAACAGGGATATCAAACGTAGTCTTCAAAATGACTAATTATTTCTCTTAACGTTTTGTCGGATCAGCTTAGATCCAAGTCGTTTACTAATTCACTATCACTACACGTTACACTTAAAAACTAAAATAAATCAACCTAACTTGTTTATTCAATTTTTCTAAACGATATTCGGAGTTTGGAAAAGGAAATAAAGTAATGTGACGTAAAATTTGTGTACTAAAATTTATAGCGGGCTTCGTTAAGCGTGATTGTTTTTACAATCATAAATATTTTGCGGATTGCATCAACAGACCTCGATCTTTTTCCATCAAAAGTGGATATAATAGTTTTTAGATTAACTCTTAATCAAAAAATCCTAGGAATCCAATGATCACTGTTGGAGAACTGCCGGTTACCGAGCCGCGGTATACAAAATTGAACATAATATCGTTTTCAATTTTAGTGGAGTGTTTTCAAAAACATGTTGGGTTAAACGTGTTCGATGAATATAATGTGACTTGTGATTTATGTATTTTTAATCAATGAACTCGTATGTAGTTATTTAAAAAAATTAAATTTATTTACAAGCTAGCCAGTCAGTGTTTTCATTTTGTTATGTAGATACGTTTCCTTTTAAATTTTTGGCGTTTTAAGGGCCTCCGTTCTCTTGAATTTTGTATATATTATATAATATATTATAATCGGCTGTCATTTTGTAAGTGGCTTTGAGTACTCCTCGATTTTATAAGGCTCGTCGTAGAAAGAACTCGTTTTCATTTTTGAAATAGTTTAAGATTTAAAATAATTGCTCGCCACTTTAAACAGTTTTCGTCTTTATTATGTATTCTATATAAAAAAAAGTGCTAGGCACTTGAAACCTCACGAGATAATCCCAACTTCGGTCTGAAAATTGAAAAATCCAAAAAATTCACGGGATATTGGCAAACATCGCCAATTTCCAGTAAAGAAATTAGTCGCATAAAGACGTCTATACACCCTCTTTACGCATAACATAAGGAGGATAGAACAAGTTTAGTAGTAGCATGGAAATCGACCCGGTTATAACACCTGACTGATCAATTAGTAAAATTGTTAATAAGAAATGTAATAAGTCGGTTAGCACAGGAAAATCACAATTTATAAATCTAATTTTAAATCAATAAATCACAGCTTAATGGTAAAAATATTAATGTAATCTGATGACTTCACTTTAATGGAAACCTCCTGTTCAACTTATAATATTACATCAAGGTAATTTAATAGAAAGAATAACTGCAGGACAATTTCTGGAATTTAATTTAATTAGTAATTCACAGCTATCTCTGTAATTCCAAAATCATGTATTATGTTGTTTAACAAAACTCAAATTTAAATTAATTAACGAAATACGTCAAGTGGTTGATCACAAATATTATCTGCAGTTATTGTTGCATCCAACTAAAAATATATTTGATAATGGCTCAAGACCAAGGTGGAATTTGATTATTTTCTAATATATTTTCAATAATCAATAATCAGGCAGTACAAGTTGGACAAACTGTCTGGATTTACTTCGACGAAATCGTGTATCTGAAACCACACCAGTTGTTTTAATTAATTTTTTTAAATTTAATTATTTTTTTGGTAGTCATGTGTTTTAGGCTCAAAAGTAAAATCTAAATTTGCTTATTTCCCTTAATGCGGGATTAAGGGAAATAAGCAAATTTAGATTTTACTTTTGAGCCTAAAACACATGACTGTGACAAACGTTTTGAGTCAATTGAAGACATTAAACGTGAATTGCTACGCGCATTGAAGGCTATTCCGGAAATTGACTTTAACAACTGTTTCGAGGATTGGAAAAAACGTTGGCACAAGTGTATTGAGGCCGGGGGGATTACTTTGAGGGGGGCGAAATAGATTTGGAGAAATAAATAAAGAATTTTAAAATTATGAACACAGTCTTACTATTTTTTGCACATAGTAGCACTTCAAAACCTTTTCAATAATACACGTATATATAATAAACGAATAAGTAGCTACCAGTGCCAAAATGGTGAATTTATGAACTCAGGTGGTGTCGTAAATTATTGTCTGATCCAATACATTTTAAACAACCCACTACAAGTGTATATGGAAATAATGTAAAGCAATATCGTAGTATCGGGTGCTTTTTGGAGGTTGTTTCCTATGAAAGGTATTCGATCCCTTGAGGGGATAATCCAAAAGGCATTCTTTTCTCTGACTTTAAAATAAAAGATTAGCGAAAATAATTTGAATCCGTTCTTGAGATAACATGGACACAGACAACCAGATAGACCAAACAATTTTTTTACATTTTTGTAATCAGGTACGTTTGTCAAGAAAAATAGTTTTGAACCAGGGCCATTTGCCATAATTTTTATCAGTATTTCAATAACTTGGTCTTACAGGCAAAAGTTAAAACTTAACGCCATAACACACGGAAATTTTAGACGGTTCTACCGGTTTTATTCCCTTTCAAAATCCTTAGAAATTCACTAGATTATTGTAATGGTTCTGTTGTCCCGTATTTTCAAAATGTGAGTTTGTATGAAGAACGTAAATTTTTTTCCTCCGTTCATTGTGTTGAGATGGACCGACTGGTTACATTATGTTTGAGCCTTAAAACTAACCGGTACGATTTGAATTTTTTATAGTATTATGCTATTTGATTTTTTATGAAATAGCATCTACAATCGATAAAATTGATGTTGTTCTATATAAAATTCCGTCTCTGGCCTTCATGATCCGCCACTGACATGAACGATGGGTGGCGCCGAGATCTGTACTGTAACTCTACTAAAGCGTTTTATTTGAGTTTAAAATTCTAGCCGAGCCAATTAATTGAATTAATTTTTATTTGAGACAGAAATGTGATAAAAAAATATGTGTTATCCTAATTATTTTTAAAAGGCGATGCTTATATTCGGCGAATGGTTATAATGTGTTGCCACACATCGCATTTTTTATTATTAAACATATTATTTAGTTAGATAGAACCCTCTAAAGACATATTAAAACGGACTTGCATATTTGAATATAACCACTTAGACCGTTATTAATTTTAACTCCTTAAAAACTCCTTAATTTTAATTCCTTTTAACACGTGTTTTTTATATCTAATCAATATTATGATTATTTGTAGTATAAATTATTGACACGAGAAGCTACTGGTACAACTTGTTTTACAAGATTCTTTTAAGCCTTTATTGGAAATAAATTGAGCTTCCCTTAATAGTTTTTAATTTCTGCCACTTATATTCAGATATAGATACAATTATATATATAATGAATTTGACACAACAATTAAAAACTAATTAATTTGCATTTGTAGATACTCGTAGTTATTCTCTAATCAAATCATACATTCTTAGGTTCATTTAACTTAAATTTTAAATAATTAAGTAATACAATTATAACAAACGATAATTTTATAATAATCAGCAATTAGTTGCATGAGTACTCTCTAGAATAAATATGTATATCGTAAATGTTCAATTTGTAAAATTTAAGTTGTGCGGTAAACAGTACACAAATAAATTTCGCGCCAAATAAGTTTTGTTTTGGCATTACATCAAAATTTTACAACTTCACTATAATAACGTTAAAAGGTCAAGGCGAATATTGCTCACGCACAATTAATCATTTCAATTACCTAGGCTACTGGTATTTTTATGTAGTTTCGTCTCTAGTTAATAGGCTTGGTGTCGAATTTCTTGGCACAAATTATTCTGCAAACGTGCCAAAAATTGGTCATAATAATCAATATCCCACGCACGGCGGGAAATTATATAGAATATAAATTATCACGGATACAATCAAAAGTATCCGTGATAATTTATATTCTATAATTGAATTGTTCGAAAACAATGCAGTATATTTCCTTCTCATTCGAAATAAATCTTTGATTGAATCAAGAAGCATCAATCATTTTAACCAGTCTTAATATCAAACTATCAATCAAAAAATGTCGACGCAATCTAAAATTCGAATTTACGGCAATATATAAACGCGAACGGCGTTATTAAATTTAAAGTGGTGTTTTTATCATGTTTAGACGTTATAGGAAAGCGGAAGTTATCTAGACATTGCAACTGATATTCTAACCACCAGCTTTACTTGCATATTTTCAATAATATTCTCATTCTCATAATATATGATATACACACATATGTGATATAGCCATGATTGATATTTATTTCAGCTATTTAAAAAAAATTAATATTCACTTATTGTTTTCGATATAATATTATGTATTTAAGAAGACACGACAACGGCGAAGAAACGTAACCAAACTCGTTTCTTTTTAAAGTTTTTTTTATCATCTTTTATATTTTCATGGATTCATCATTATTTATTATTGGTTTAACCCTCTCTCCCATAAGTATATCTTATTAATATAAGTAGGTTCGTCTCATTAATTCTATCAGGGTTCACTAATTTACTTTAAGCTAATTTACTTTATACACTTTCCAAGAAAGTGAAATAACCAGACAAGAAAAAATTGCCAAAATAAACCTGATAAATGTGACACGTTTAATGTCATGATCGATCATTATTTGGAAATGTATCAATATGTATCTCGAGAATTGTGATTGTTTTAAGCATTATGGAATGAGTAACGATAAATTTAATAATGTTGACAATAATTGCAAATAGCATACCTGTTATTTAATTTTTAAAGTATAATCGGATTACAAAACTAAATATGATATACCGATATATCTCATCTCAGCGGATACATAAACAAAACTTTCTTAAAATAACGATCACATTTAAATAAGTAATACACACTATTAAACGCCATGGCAGACATTGTGTCTCCAATTTAGTTTTACATATATGTATTTACGTATTATTTTTATTAGGTGTCCAATGACCATATATAGAAGTCAATGATAATAAAAATAATTTTGTGATCTTTCAAAACAGCTGATTACCTTCTTGAGAATAACTATGTCATTTGAAATTGTTTTACCTTTTATGTGTATTTTATGTTAATATTATTTAACCATTTATAAATGATGCAATATTTTAATTTAATATTTACATATCATTAATCTTTTAACACGCTCGCTGCCGATTTAATTAAATTTGAAGGAGGAAATGAAAGTTAAGCGAATTTCTAAGAAACAATTTTAGTTTTGCCTGTCTGAAAATCTAAAGAAGGTTCTTTTAAAAAGTGTTCTGCCTTAAAGTGGAACTTTACATAATTTGAAGTTCACTTGATTGCGGACTAATCAAAAATTTGTATTGCCAAACCCAAACCAAGCTGAGATGACCATGTACGTACGGTAATTGTAAACAGCAATAAAATTTTATGTGGAAAACAATAATTTTACGGTTTATTCAATTGGAGATAATCTTCATAAAAATTCATCCGTCAGCTATATATATATATAAATAATCAATGATTTCAACGTGACATTCTTCTTCACGATGTCATAGAGGAACTCGATTTTAAGTTTCCAACTTTATTGTCGTGACATTCTTAGGTAAATCACTTGGCATCACGTTTTTAAATCAGGCAAACATGTTAAATATGCTCAACCAAAGTTTAAAATATAATGTCCTATTTTCAGATATTTTCTTGGAAAATCCGTTAAATGTGTCACCGCGCGTATAACGTACACAACAGCTTTGTATACTCTGGGCATATACGGATTTCCCCCTTTAAAAATTAAATTTTATGTTTAATCTTGAATTCAAAATACACGCCCTAGTTCGCAAAATAAAAAAAAATATTTTTTTTTTGCAAAAATAAAGATTGAGTAATAAATCATTATGATGTTGGCCAAATTCCAGCTCTTAATTTAGAACATGTGTGCAAAGTGTCAATCTATTAATAGCAAATTTGAGTTATTTTTATCATTGAACGTAAATCAGATGTTATTATTATTAACGATGATTGCAGTTTATCGCTTAAAATCTTCACCCCATCTAAATGTTGCGCGTGGAAATTGAAAATTGGAGTTGATGTTTACTGTAAACTATATTAAGTGTAAGTGTAGTAAGTGTATTTGTCCATGTATAATAAATGAACAAATTTTTTTATTACTCCTTTATCTAGTGCTATTAGAATTTTCTCACTGGTGAAGGTACGTGTATTTCTTGGCGAAAATAAAAAGGTCCGGACAAGCCAGAATTTTGGATCGAGTCAGGCTCACGAAGAAGGTTCCTTACTATGATTTAAATTGTCGCCTTTAAATTGAAACAAACTGTATTAATAAAAAATCAATTCTAGAAAATAAAACTGGAAATGATAATGAAAGGAATTTGCAGATTTAAAAAATATTTAGAATAACAAAGGTAATAGACCGGTTAAAATACAATTACACTAACGTTTATCAATAAAGGGTGAGTAAGTAAAAAATAGCAGATTTTTTTAACAAAATTTGTCGAAATAAATTCATTTTTATTTCATTGTATATTTCATCTCGAGCTCCAGCTCTGAATTTGTCTCGAGTCAACTCGCAAGAGCCATTATTACGCAGTTTTTTCACTAGTATCGACTTGCCGAAATCAAGTTAATGTCATCGACTTTAGTTCACAATGAAAAAATGTACCCTATCGCTCACTGTAATTTTTTGTTGTTGAAAAATTGAGTTGTTCAAGCATCCAGTTGGTAAATATCGCTGTAAATGGCAGGCTTCTGTTCCTAGGAAAGGTCCAATTACTAGGCACGACAACGAATTTCGGTTGCCACGCCTTTCTTCTAGGGCAGCAATAGTTGGCCAAATGACATGTGCGAAGACATCTTTGTGTTTTCACGTTTCGACTATACCCAGATTTTTGAGAGAAACAAAAATTCTGTACCAAAAAACGCATTGCGTCATAGACGGTCGGTTGTATCGACCGAAATATCACGCAGAGTGGAAAATGTATATGTGTGTATGTATATATGTATATGTATGTATATATGTATATGTAAAACAACCATATTATTGTTCCCAAATTCACTTTCAATAATATTTTTTTACAGATCGATGCTAAATAGTGAATGGTAACTTTTTTTGTAATTTATCATTTCATAATTCAATACCTAGAATAGATGTTTTATGCCTATAGATCGAACTTACTCTGGAAAATAATTTTAATAGAAGTTCTGGAATATAGCCAACTGAGACCTGATTTAATTCAGAACTTAATCTATGTTTCTTTATTATTAATGCATCATTGTTTTTACTTAAGGTAGTTTCTGCATATTTTCCATGTATCGCTATCTTATCTTTAATTTGTTGTTATAAAATATTCAGAGCCTAAGGAGTCTGCCAGTTACACCAATAAACAAGAAAACGTTCAAAACTATACATAGTATTTATGTTTAGATACGCATTCTAATACATATACTCGAATAGGACATATTAGGTGTACAAGTAGAAACTCTGCTTTTTGGTCAAATTCAACTTTATTCAAAACTTAATTGTTACAAAGATTAATTATCGAAATATTCGCCATTACTAACTATGGTCTTTTGCCATTTAACAGGTAGATGATGAATGCCTTCGCGATAAAAACTTGGTGGTTTCGAAGCAAAATAGTCATTGGAGCTATTTTTGCACATCTTCAACTTTCTTGAAACGCTGGTCTTTCAAATATGATGACATCGATCTGAATAAGTGGTAATCAGAGGGAGCCAAGTCTGGAGAATACGCCGCATTCTGTAAAATTGACCAGCCTAAGAAGAAGATGGATTCCTGGGTTGATTTTGCTGTATGTGGACGAGCGTTATCATGCAGCAATATTCCTTTCCGCTTTCCGACCATCGCTTAATTTGATCAATTGGGCTTGGTAACATTGAGCTGTAATAATTTGACTAGGCTATCGGCTATTAACGTACAAAATCCACTTTTAATCACCCGTGATGATTGTGTGCAAAAAATTCATTGTTTCTTTTGTACCGAGAAAGCAAGTTCATGCAGATGTCTACTTTTCGGTTTTTATTTTCTTCGCACAGTTTATGAAGAATCAATTTTGTTACAAAACCACTTTTTTACTGTTGAATGACTCACAGAATGTTCACTCAAAGTCGAATTAATCAATTCCGTAGCTTGAGCAGTTAATCAATTCCAAAGCTTGAGCAGCATTTCTTCATTTGAAAACAGAATACGTAAATGTTGTTTATCGACATCCATCTCTTATAAAATTGATACACACGGAACGGCAGCTTGTGAATGACTGAAACTTATGTCATAAAAACAGCTATAACTAAGCTACATGTATCCAAATTGGTGGCCGATTTGGATGCGTTTCAATGAAATTTTCAATTAAATGAATGAATCAATTTCTTTGTAGTAGAACAAAAATTAACCTAGTTCCACCCAATTTATGATCCAATATAACTTTTTCCAAAAATCATTTTGTATTATGATTGGATTACATATTTCAGATTTCCTCATAATCAGCAGGGTTTGTAGGCTTGTTTCCAAGTGAGCCGCCACATTCCAGAATTTCTTATAAAACCCGATTTATAATCCCCTTTTCATAAACAAATCGAATCTTATAATAATCGAACAATAATTGATTTAGTTCCATTAGACCATAATAATGAACTTCAGAAAATATTGTTTTGTTGATTTGCTCATATTTGGACAGGGATTGACCTAATTCCACTCGAAAAAAAACTTTATTTATCGAAAAATCACATATGCATTTTACATCTGTATTTTCATCATAATAAGACAATGATTGGCCTAGTTTCACTTGTAGGATCTAAATTCCACAGAGCTTCCAGAAAATTCCCGGTATCAACAATCAAATGGGCTCTTATTCTTTAATTATAGCAACAATAATTTTCTATTGTAAATTTCTTCTACCTCCGCTCATTACATTATATTTTTAGATGCATCATAATTGATTAAGAATTGGTCTACTTACATCTCTAGAAGTTTAATTCCAGGCTAACAAAAGCCGCGCTGTAAACCAAATTTCATCAAACAAACCGAATTTTGTAATCAATGCCGCCGTAATTAATGTGCATATATATTTATGAACTTAACTAATCATTTTTTTTATAATCGGCAAATCTGACTCAATTTACTTTCCAGAATTTCTTCTGAAAATAACATTATAATTTTAATAGAATTGGTCTAGTTCTATTCGCAGGAAACAATTTCAGGAGCTTCCAACAAATGCCGGCTAAAAACTCAATTTCGTCAAAAAACGGATTGCGTAATAATCCAATAAGAATTGGCCTAATTCTACTGTAATGAGCCCGTATTCATGAACTATAGGTCAAAAATTATTTTATAACCCAATTTTATTTAACAACCCCAATTTCATCATATTTCGTCCAGAATTAGTTCCACTTCAATGAGCCATATTCCAGAACTTCTTTTGAAAATGTAAGGCTCAGTATTACTCCTTGGCCGCTGTATTGCACAATTCGAATCCTGTTTGTGCCAATTCACGAAATTTATCTTACTCGTTAAAAACTCGAAGACAATTACGTAAATTTTTCCAAAGACACTTCATAAAATTCTCACCTTCTGTGGCACTATTCTAGCTTTGGTTGAGAATCGGAAATTGGGAAAATATTTCCATAGGATTTTTGTTTGAATTGTATGTTTTGGTATACTGATGTAATTAGTATACCAAATGAAAGGTTGTTGTAAATATTTTCGAAAAAAGTTTAAATGGGGAATACAGTTTCCCTTTACGTCCTTACCTTATGCAGTTGCTTGCCAAATCGAAAAAAAAATTTGTTTTTAATATATTTACACTAACCTGAATGGTATATTTCTGGCCTACTAATGCAGAAGAAAATGCAATAGCAGGCCAGAAAATACAATTCAGACAAAATTGGTATGAAAATATTTTTCCCAATCTCTTATTTCCAGAGAAAACCAGGAAAGTGCCACTGCTCAGTTAAAAATAAATCAATTTTACGAGTAATGATTTATTAGTATTTTGAAAGGGTCGATCAGTTTGATTACTGAATAATATTCGCACGATTTTATTACTTATTATTCATCGAAAAGATTGATAAAGAAACCTTGCAATCAGATCGTTGCACATAGAATAATGAGGGGGTAGGGATACAAATGAACTGAAGTGTATTATCGGACGTCATGATAGCTATTGCGCTCCATGACTAAATTTCCCAAAGCCTTTAGGGACTTCCTTATTGCAAATTACCATATAAGATAGATTAATTTATTTTTCATATTCAAATCGGATACTAAACGATCTAAAAATAAATTTCTCGCTGTCCTGCAGCTTGTAATTTACAAAGCACGAGTAAATCTGCCTTGGCTTTCGGAGCGAGAGGACCCTAAATACCAATGACTGCGGAGTGCTATCTAAATTTGGCAGGGAGATTATTCGTTATATTTTTGGTACGCTGATGATATGACTGTCGAAAAATTTCAATTCGTATTGACTACGATCTTTTATAGCTCGACCTTATCAGCTTCATATGATGTAACAATAGCAACCTCCAGTTGCATGTAAATAAATGCCAATCCATCACACATTTCCGCATAATGAATTCCCATTCCTGAGATCCTGAGCAATGATATTGTAACTGGAGTAACTTCAATTCGAGATCTAGGGATTACTTGGATACCGAACTGACTAAGACATTTTATTATTATCAGAACCAATTTTATGCTTACGAGTAGCTTTGTTAAACACTGGTCTAAAGAATTTTTTTACTGTACATAATGAATGCCCTCTTTATGAAGGCTCTAAAAGTATGATTTCCGTATTATGAAGTTCACACTAAGATAAATCAGGAAGTTTAACATACATTTCTTCTGTCTGCTTTGAGGAGTCTTCCTTGTGTAGATATTAACAACTTGCCTCCCTATTTAGATGCTCACAACTAATCGTTGTAACAACAACAACTAACCGTTACTCGATTAGATAAATTTGAATGAGAATTATCCTGCCTTATAGACAGTACCTGCTTTTAGGATCTCGTATCAAAGAACTAACTGCGATAAAGTTGAACCCATCACTAGGTTGCTGTGGGAAACCAACGGAGACACCGAATTATAGTCGCCCTTAATAAGCATGAGGTGCATCGCAAACATTTTTTCCCACCGTTGTGGTTATTTTATAAATAAAATTTCTCAAAAATAACAGTTTTTTAGCAACATCGTAACAGTTTTCTTGTAAATTTTAACTTATCTATAGTTTCGCAAATTGAGTGGGTTTTCGCACATTTTTAAGAATATCTCTAGAACTACTTATTGCAATATGTCACAGAAGTTACATTTAAGATTCCAAATTTATCCCCTTCAAATGATACCAGAGAAGAAAGACCATTGATAAAACGAAAGGATTCGTTATGAGACCCCTTATTTCGTTTTGATTCAAGGAATCATAAAAACAACTATAGCAAGCGAGCATAATGTTTGTATAGTAGTTTTATATGTAGATCTATTCGTTGTAAAATATCCTATAACTCATTGTTGCTTTTTTTAGATAGCCAACGGCCTCGTCGGTCTTCGATTATTTTTTATTTTTGTAATAAACCCAACTGAGACCCTCTGGTGGAGTGCAAATCTCGGCGCCGACCAATCGTCCATGTCAAGTTTCAGACTATAATGGATCTCACATTGCACAGATGGCATACAATAAGAGTGTCAGTAGGTGAATTCAGTGGTATCTTAACGAAACAAGTAGGTCCCAGAAAGTGGAATTCTAGTTAGGATGCATCGAGATTGATCGTAAAATGAATATTTTATCTATGTCTATGTTTTGCCAAAATTTGACCAATATGTTTGAATTTGATTTTTTTGCTCTAATTTAAAATTATCAAATCCACAACTTCCAGACAAACTTTTTCTTTCATAATAATGAAACACTGTGCTTTGAATTTAGAACACAAATGTTTTGTCGATAGATGTCATAAATACTAGGGATGTCTTCTTGGAAAGTTTGACGGCCTCATGGTAGATATAATTCATCACTTATAAAAACCCACTTCCGTAAACTTCCAAATCTTATCGCCTGGCACCACCATATTAATGCTAGTACTAGCTTTTGTACGCATAAATTATTGATTATTTCCAGTAGTGCTGCAGGCTTGGATTATTCATCATTATAATGAGCGAATTTTAGAAGTACTTAAGTCACGATTCATCAGAATCGCAAAGAGATAATGTAACAACAACTTCATCATCAAAGCCAAACAACCATTGCTTGGGCTAATACAAATTTTGGTAACGAAAAATTGGTAAAATGGAAGGAAAGCAAAGCACCCCCTCCCCCACGGATGCCTCATCAAGCCCTAGATCCCGGCTAGCATGCAATGGATTAATCAATCATTAAAAAATGAGACGGACAAATCCGAGCGCCATAAAATAAAATAAACAAAAATTTATCATTACTCAGAACTTTTTTCAAAAAAAATTTAAGAACCCAATTCTCTTCATAAAAGCGAAATTAAACGTAGTAAATGTTATTGTAAAGCAAAATTCCAAGTAATTTCAGTCCAAAGTTTGATGAGTAATACGGTTATTCTTGACAAACTGGCCCACTCAAAATATAAAATAGCGAATCGACCTGCTTACAGTATTAAATTCTAAGAATATCTATCTTAACTGTTTGTAACTGTAACTTGTTTCTACACCCGACGCGCATTGCAGCAAGTAATGATTGACAGCTCCCTTAAATATGTTCATTTTATATACTAACGGAAGATTTGCCGAAAAAATTTCTTCAACGAAATCATCTGTTTACTTCTATTCATTTATTTTGTTTTTTTTATTCAAGCGTCCAAAAGTAGTTTAAATAAAATGTAAATTACCGTGGTACTAACCATAGCCATGGTAGAAAACATCCAAGAATGGATTGTTAACGTATGTGGAAAAGTATGCAATATTCTTTCATCACATTATTCGGTGCTTAACACACCTTGGCCAATTTGTACAAGAACTAACTTCTTTACAAAAACAATCTCTTGTCATTGTCATGGACAACATTTTTATCACAGATTAAAGCCCATCATAAATTTTTCAAAAACTACCTAATGTAGCTCACCGGACATAACGATTTGATAACAATATAAAATCTGAAAATAAAAAAATGTATTTTAGATTTTAGTATACAAATACTTTACATAAAGTAGATAAAAAAGTACATACTACGTGATATGTCAATCAATCTCACTGTCTCGACAAACTCGCACACGAGCATTTTATCATTTATGTCACTAAAGAATTCTGTTTTGATTATCAAATAGTTTGAGACCCAGTGCAAGATTTTTGATAAAAGTCCCAATCGCGCGTTACATACACATTCTCAATGGTGATGATTTTCAAAAGTGGTTGCGTATATTGCACGCTGATAGGAAGTAATCAATTATAGCCGCGAATCTATATGTTTCGCGGTTATACAATCGACTCTCCATTGCTTATATGCATGCGTATATAAAAATAACCTTCGGCAATTATCCGAATACAGTAAAAATATGACCGATAATTGTATAGCTGATTTTATTTTTGAAAATAATTAATTTAATTATAATGACCCGGAACATTGAAAATGCTCATGGCCAATTTTTTTATTCACACATCGGAATAATAAAAGACTCTGTCTTTCAAATGGTTATCTAATGTTTGATGTGTTTATCATATTATTTGAATGTATTATATTTTTCTATAGCCCGCAAATACAAATAATTGAATTAAAATTGGATAGTTGTTCTTAATTAATTTAAAATTTATTGTTTAAACAATTTTAAGTCTCAACTTAATAATAATAATCGTAAATCTTATGATTAATTAAGAAAACGTTTCAAGGTTTATTTTATATATGTATAATGTTTTGCTTTGGTTACATTAAATGAAAATTGATTTGACTGGTGAACCATTAGCACTCTATAGTATAGTAAATAATTGACATGTAGGATATTAGAATGTTCACGTTCTTTTTGTTTCAAAGGCACTTGTCGTGATTCGTATACACTTTGATGAATTTCCTTATTTTTTGAATGACCTTATAATTACCTAAAAACGTTCTATCTAATCGATTTTCAACTTCCATTTCCCTATAATATTGATATTTGATAAGCACATCGTACAGCAAATTTACAGTTCTTTGTTTAATATATTTTATGTGCTTATAAATAATATTATTTATTTAATTCAAATTCAAATCAAATATGTATTCGACTATATGAATTGCGCGAAAATAAGATATGAATTCTATTATACAGGGGTGCTTAGTTTAACGTTGATTTGTGGTCATGGGTTTTATTTTAATATAGCATGCTTTGGAGGATATTCGACATGTTAGCTAAAGAATTCTACTATAATGTTCAGCAGACTTAAAAGACTTGAAGGTTGGTCGATAAGTTTATTAGAAAGAAGTCACGTACACCCGTACGATTAAACATAAACTAATGTTTTTTTTCTGTAAATATTTTATCATTTGGCAGAAAATGTATTTATCGATTAACAAAATGGTATGTACTAGTATCATCATCGCGACCGATCATATAAACTTTAGTTGAACCATAAGTCACCAATTATAATAAAGGGTCTTTCAAAAGTCGCGCCTAGATATCTTTTTAAAATAAAACATGGAAATACTTAGATTTATTCTGGTGTTTTTTATTTTTTGTAAAAATATGGCTTTTGACAATTATATGTGAAAAATGACATCATTTAAATGTCCAACACGGGCACGTCTACAGGCTTCTGTACGAATATCAAAATTTTTAAAACTCGCTTACACATTACAGCATTATAAGTTCATCAATTTCGGTCCGAATGTTTTTTTCAGCTGTGCAATTGTTGTTGGTTTATTCACATGAACTTTACTTTTCAAGAAATCCCAAAAAGTAAACTAATGGCATTAAACTGCATGATCTAGGTGGACAGTTTATGTTACCATTACGTGAAATTAATTGACCTGGAAACTTAGCCCACAATAGCTGGATGTTTTCACGTGTTGTGTGACCAGTAGCTCCCTGCTGTTGTTATAAGGATACAAATGCAAATCTTTATGTAAAATTCGCCAAACAGTCGATGGATGAATGCCTAATTCCTGAGAACGTTGTGATATCGATGTTGAAGGTTCCTCCGCGACACTTTCGCCACCAGCAGCAATGTTCTCACTAGAATGTTCACTTTTTGGTTTGCACACCTTTTTCGATCCTCGACAGAACCAGTCTCTTCAAATTTTTTCCCTTATGAATTCCAGGCTTTTATCTTGTAAACAGTTTGGATAGGAGAAAATTATTTATAATGAAAATTGTTCAGTGTTGGGGAAGTTTAGTGGTGATCTAAAATAACCTTGAAACTCATTAGTCTAGGATATATTAACTAGAGTTAGTTTCTTGTTTTAAATTGAGACCTATATTTTTGAGTGCACTTTTTGATTAAGCAGTTAAAAATAAATAATTTTTGCTCATAGACAATTTTTTGTAAATGTATGGTTTAGGAGATATGAACAAATTATCCCAAAACAATTTTCTCTAAGTTGTAACAACACTGTTTCATTGTAACGACAAATAAAACTAAATAAAAATTCAATTCTTCTTTGACTTATTAAGCAAATTAAAACAAAAAATGAATTTTCCCATTTAAGTGTAACTTCTCATCAAAAAAATTACTTTCGTCAATATCCCCCAAATTAATGAGTTTAAATGTGATTCATGATCACCACTAAACGCCACTAAATAAAAACTCTTAGTAATTACTTATGTAAAGGTTGTTTTCTTAGAGGTTCACAATTCTAAATTAAAATAAAACAAAGAAAATCATTTTGAATATCAGTGAAACTAGCTTTATTGGACAGATAATTTTATGCCATTAATGCATGAATATGATGTCGGCCACGTGGCCGCCAACATAGCGTAATCTTGTGTTCCAAGTGTTCAATCGTCTCTGGTTTATCAGCGTAGACAATTGACTTAACATATTCCCAAAGAAAATAATCTAATGGAGTCAGATCACACGATCTCTGCCCATAAAGCGCACCAAACAGTGATTTTCTCTGGATGTAATAGTGTTTTGGCAAAGGCTTGTGTATTATCTTCACTCCAAATCTGATAATTCTGTTTATTAACGTACCCATTCAACCAAAAGTGAGCTTCATTGCTGAACAAAATTTTGTTTGGAAAATTAACATCAATATCAATTTGTGCTTCAGCCCATTGGCTGAATTGGCGGTGTGTGCAATTTTCGGATGGCTTTACTTCCTGCACAAGTTGAATTTTGTAAGCACTTAAACCAAGATCCTTAGATAAAATCTTTCATAAAGTAGATGGACACATCTCCAGTTGCTGAAAACAACGTCGAATTGATTGATTTGGGTCTTCCTCAATGATGCGCTGTACAGCGTCTATCACTTGTTCGCTACGCACTGTTTGACGTCTTACTGGGTGCCGAATTACCCGCTCTGATGGACGATTATGACGACCGTAAAATGCACGATGAGTTTGGCGAACAGAACCATTATTTTGATAAAAAAATTTCAACAATTTGCAAGCGTTGCTCTGGCGTGAGTATTCATTAAGAAATGGCAAATCAAACTAATGGCAATGCAAATGTCAGCTGTCAAATCGGTTGTCAAACAAAACAGTGCTGCCAACCTCTAAAAAACACCCTTTATGATTCAGTTTCCTTGTAAATGTAATTTTTTACGCCTGCTATTGAATAACTCAGAGGTGGACACACTTTTTGTGGGCGAAATTTTGTATTTTTCAAACCACTTATTAATAACCACAAATACTGTTCAAATCGAAACTATATACATATTTAGGAGAGTTTTCAATTTTATGTACAGAACGGGAACAATTCTCTTCGATGATAATGATAAATAAAATGTTTTTCAGAGATGTGATGTAAAATAAAACACCGAAGATAATTTATGATTTAAATTTTGTCGATGAAAAATATGTATCACTGATGATAAATTGTTCGCAGGTTTTCGCCTTGATTAAGCTTCATTCAATGTTTAAGTTTTTTCGGTATTAGGTAATATTGTGTGAATATTATTACTCTCTGAACCCATTTTTAACGATTTCGAAAACTACAAGTAAAAATGATTCCCTTTTAATATTATTATTTCGTATCCCGTGTAAAACTTTCATAATTTTCAATTAAATAAAAATGAAATTTGGTTAGTAAACACGAGGAGATTTCTAAATTGATTTTTGTGAAAATATAAACCAAAATTGAATACATTTGTTGTTTAGTGTGACATCTTGAAATGTTAATTTTCGTTTAGTTAAGTAAAATCGTGTCTCACGATAAAAACTATCCAAATTATTTTCTATCGAAAATAATGCCTCGTAATACATTATTTTCAGTGCAGATACTCCTGATGATGACCTAACAAGTCGAAATCGATCGAGTACAAACATTTTGAACAGGGAAATTTTGACAGTTGCTTGTGTCTGACAAACATTTTTGTTTTAATAAAATAAATTTATAAACATACTAAAGGGTGATCCAATAAGAAGTCCCGGAAGTTTTTTTTTGAAATTAAATGCATTAAAATCAATTTAATAATCAAAAATTGTATTTGTGACGTAAGTTCGGTTTATGAATTTTAATGTTTGAAAATTATTTCTTTTAAATGTTGTCCGCGACTGACTCTTAGATGATCGACTCTATGGGTCCAATTTTCGAGCACTCGAGCATTTTGGCCGACATTGGGATCACCCTTTAATAAGCTTTCAATATATTTAAAGCTTTTGACGGATCTTAACGTTTTTGGACTATTTTTTGAGTTCGGGATATCGGTTTGTCTGGTGGTTCCTTTTGGTCAGCTTAACTAGTCACTGAAATTTTTAGGTTATTTACTAGGCTGAATATGTAAGATATAGGCCTAAACTATCTAAATTGTAATAGAAAACTGGGAGATGTAGGTCATTGAATTCAAAATTTCAGAAAAATTCTTCCTCCACAATGTTTAAAAAGAAACTGAAACTTATAGTTTTTTGGTTGAACTAATAGTTTCTATCAGAAGACCTATGATCAATATATTATATCTATTTTGTTTATATCAGTAATACTGGACCTTGAACGCAGTTCCATTGAAAATAAATTATACGAGTATAACCCTTTCGAGTTCAGACAAATAATAAATTTGACGTTAGCAAAAGTTCAATCCACACAAATGTGTAGGTAAAAATCTATAATTCAAAATGCCGTTTTTGTTCTAATTTTCATGATAACAAAAGTTCAACCCACACAATTGTGTGATGGATTAAATTGCGCTAATATTTCTTTATCGAAATGATTATTACGGACCGGTGTACACATTTGTGTAGGTTCCGACTAGATCCAGGAAAATGTTTCGTTTTTTATTGTATTATCTTTGGTTACACTTGAATTTTATTCAGGCAGCATAGGCAATACTGTTTTAATCAAATTTCTAACCTCGAAAAGTGGTGAATTTTACAATGAGTGCAGAATACAAGAGTAAGTACCAATTAAATAAAATTATAATTATTTATTTATTTATTTTCCTTAAATTTTGATGATTATCATCTGTAAACAATACAAATTTATTAAACTGTAGTATAATTAATTGAGAAGTCGGGTTTAAAAATGAACACACACAATTGTGTATACTGAACCTTAATCTGGATCGGATTCAGCAGCCGCTGGATGGAGTACCGCCAAGATTATTTAGCTTGCAACGTAACGAAAACGCGTCAAATGGATTTATTGCAATTTAAATTTGAAATAGCTGGTGCATTAATTTCAAATACTAAACGAGTCAGAAAACAAAGCAGTAGTAATAAAGATGACAGGTTGGACCTAGGTCGATCTAGAATGTGTTCTCCTTTGCGGTGTATCGCAAAGAGATACGACGGATACGAACACTGGCCGATATATGAATCTCTTGGGAACGCCAAAAATTGCAGATCTGGTACACGTTGTCGATGCCAAAAATGTAATGTGTTGTTGTTCTTATCCTCCCAAAAACGTTGTTTTAAACAATTTCATCTAAGCAAGTTAAATCAAAATACTAAAAAATAATAATAATATAAGTGTGATATTTAAATGGAAAGTGAAATAACAATATTTTTTTTTATTTAATTTATAAAATGGGTCTCCGTATTTTATTTTAATAAATTGCATTGTCTACGTTCAAGGCACACCATTTCATTTTCCATACTTAAAATTAATTTTTTTACAACTTGATTGATTTTTTGGTTATTAGATTAATTCTGAATCTTATCTAAAAATTTCATCAAAATTAGTGAAGATTTAAATTCCTTGATTTTTCCGATGTCTTAAAACTATCCTACATGATTGTGCCACTTGAACTATAATTAGGGTGACATTTTTTGGGAAAATAAATTTTTAGTGGCATGCACAAACGTGTAGGTTGGACTTATATTTGCCAATAAATCAACTGCTGAAATTTTGTTTTGCTGTAATCCTATTTTACCTACACAATTGTGTGGTGAGGACTCGAAAGAGATAAGTAACTTCATCTTCAATTAACTTCCCCAAATTTATTTGGACTAAGCCGTGCGACAATAAATAACACGTTTACCGATTTAGTCAATCGTCCACGATATATAATAATTTTTCTTAAACATATGTAGTCGACCGTCGAATATAACTATATAGTACAGGTTAAATGATTCTTTGACGAGTAAAATAAAAGGTACCTATTACCCCCCTGGAAGGAGGTGGACAGGGGTTTATGAAAGGATACACAAAATGTTTTTTTCGTTATGAGACAACGGCATTTTTTATAAAAAAAAAACATTTCAAACTAATTTTGTTTACGCCATTTTATGCTTAAAATAGCCGTTTTGCCAAATTTTAGGTTTCTAGCACGACTATTAGTTTGTACACCTCTGTTTGTTTTTGTTTTCGCAACACGAAAAACAGAGCACTTAGAAGGACGTTCAGTGTCTCAAATTAAAGGTATTTCTGTAAGCTACAAATAGCTTTGTTTGAAATGTTTTTATAGAAATTACCGTTCTCCGAATATAACGAAAGAACCGGTTTGTGTACCTCATTGCAGCAAGGACGGGAAATAAGTAAACTTTTATTGTTTTATTTTGTGGTGAAAGGCTGAACAGCTCATACTTACTAGAATTTATTCAGTAAACTTGTTATTTTCGATAATTTTATCTGAATTAATATATTTTTCGTCATTTTGATTGTTTAAAAGCCTCGAGTATGTTTGAGCTATATTAGTTTTCATTTTAAAAAGCCTGTTTGTGGATTCCATAAATAGCTTTATTTAAAGCTAACTTATCCTGGTTTCTTGAAATTTTGAACTTAAAACTTTAAAGATATATCGATTTTTTGATATATTTGATCGTAAAATAAGGTTCTTCATACTCGTATAAGTGATTTCCTTTTTCGAAATTGATTTTGTTTTTATTGATTTGAAAGTTCTAGTTGTCGGTTATTAGGCTTGTATATACTGTTTCTGAACCTATTATTTTCCGGTTAAAATTTGGGCGGCAAAATTTTCAGTACTAAACTAACTTTCAGATTTGTTTTACCTTGTGAAAGTGACTGTACAACCTGTAATAATTGTACAACCTGTAATAATTGTACAACCTATAACTTTGAGATCAATGTGGCGCAATTTTACTGAAAAGTGAATAATTTTCGGGAGCATTTTACTAAAATACTGACTTGACTTCTATTTATTTGTTTGAAACGCTTTCCCAACATACCCAAGTCAATTTTTCCGCCGAAATCCGCCAAATATTATATTTAAATACGAATACGTAGTTATAACAACTAACATCGATTCCTAATTTTTGTTTTTTCCACAATTTTGTTTATTATTCATAGAGTTTAATTACATTTCCTCTTCTCAAAATGTTTCAATTTTTTTTATTAATAATACTTATTAGTAAAAATAAACTTTTTTTTATAAAGTGTTTATTTATATTATATGATTTATTATTAGTAGTTATTAATTTTTCCAATTATTTTCTTAAAATACAAATGCGTTATTTAAATAAACGGGGATTTAGATATTTCCTCCAACGACTTATAAAGGCGTTTTTACAGAAAACGTTAAATAAAATTTGAACAACACCGTATTTAACGTGTTTGCGGTTTTTAATCTAAATACCTTGGCCAAACTGAATTATATAATAAATTATAATTTGCAACAGTTAAATAAGATCCGCCTATAGGCGATAGGAATAATAGCTCCTCTAAACGGGCTGCAAATTCCAATTCTCGTCTCGATAGTTAACAACCTCGTCGTTGACGCAACATCAAAATAATCCTAGTTAGGCATTTTTTCGTAAAAAATAGTTTCCAATGAATTAGGTTTATTATATCGACTTCGATAAGATTTAATATTGTCCGCCGATTAAATTTTTATGATACATCCGCTATAACATATCACAATATGATAGTAAACTTTGTTACTGGAGGAAAAAATAATTATGGCCGCTATTGGTTAATTACGTATATACAGATTATATTGTGTACATTAATTTATTGGTGCTCATTCAGTGTGCAAATGGAAATGAATGTCCTAGCAAAGCTAATTTAATGATTTTATTAATCTATCATATTATAAGACTTAACCGATGATGCTAAAGTATTATTATTGTTTAATCCTCTAAACTTCACTTATGTGCAAATTTGATTAGAATCAGGATAACATTGTATGCAAAAATTGCAACAGCATCCACACAAAACAAACATAATCTCTTAAAACTTAACTGGCGCTGTTTTTACCATAAAACATATTCGATACAGAGCTGAGAATCGCATAAAATTATTCTAATTTTTCATTTAATTTTCCCATTTTTCCCACAGACGAACGACAACGTCTTGTATTTTTCGCAAGAAACAAGAAAACAAAATGAAAATTAATGTCGACGTTCTTTTTAAATGTATCGATCCAGCCAGACTCCCTCTCTCACTCTCTCTCGTTTGTTTTGTACGTATCATTTCTCGACTGATAGAAAAAAGTATACGCAAAACTATTTGGAATAAATTTAAGTTATGTATGTGGAGTAGTTGCGAACGAAATTTTAATTTTATTAAGCATACATAGTTCAAGGTGACGCCATACCAGATGCCAATAAATCAATCGATAAAACCAACAGAAATCTTATAAGTTTTGAAAACAGTAACATTTTTTGACTGGAAATAGTTATGAATGTCGTTTTGTTAGAGAATGCCCTACAATCGATAATTTATTTAATTTTTGTGGTATACATTTTTTATAATTTTTACTTCCGATAGAACGGAAAGAATTTCACTTCGCTTCCGGTTGGATGATTTTTGTTTTTTTTATGGTGTTGCAATTTTTTTTTTTTTTTCAATTTAGAATTTATACACTATGTCTGTGTTAAACTTATACCTTCATATATATGTTCATCAAGATGAACTGAATTCTATACCTGTTGTTGAATTATACGCTCAGATATTCATCGACGTGTGTGTCGAATAGATTTTTAGGTACAAACTTAACTTAAACGACCCGATGAACTGTCCTGTCCACCCACAGCTAACTCTCCTTTGTTAAAATTTAAAAAAAATGGAATGAATTATTTTTGCGTCAACAATTTTCAAATATTTAACTTTTGTGTTGGTCATGTTATGTAGATATATAGAATCATGTTTGAAGAGGTGTTATTTCGTGAAGCTATTTAAAACATTGCAATCTAATTTGTATTTATAAATTGAATTATTTAGCGTAAAAGAACCAACAATGATTCTCTATTTTATTAAGCATTTTTTTAATTTCTCGTTACAACGAAACAGTGTTTGAATTTAGAGAAAAATGTTTTGTTTAAATCTCTGAAACCACACACTTTACTAAAACTGAAAATTTAAACTGTCACACATTCATTTTCGATAAATTACCTTATAGGTTCCAGATTAGCTATGTTTGAACCCATATTTTGTTTGGTTATTTTTTTATTTTTAGAAATAAACATATTTGTATTAGTCTAGCGATGGCAAGGTTATCCGTTGAAGATGAGATCCATCGTGCGTTCCCTTCCTGCTTTTATACTACAATATTTGGATTCGATTTATTTTATTTGTTTTAAGAGAACCAAATTAATTTAGTTAAAAATCATTCCATTCCATTTATTTTATTCCAGTATAATTTAATTATATCGTACATTGTGCTAAATAATTAACCTTTAACTCATAATAAAGAGCTGATAAAAATAAAAATAATTGTGTTGTCTTGTGTTAACCGCCTTACATTATATTTTCAACTAACGATTTACCAACTTTGACTACTGAGGTTTCTGTAACCGGGTCTATTCAGTCATATTTAACATGCTTATGCTATCCTTCCATCTTGCTAAATGTAATAACACCTGCCCGGCGTCATTCGGGAGTCTCGCTAAATTGCCTGATCATACATTTCAATCAATCAATCAAACCACACACTTTACGAAAATATTTCTATATATAAAAGGAATTTATTTATTTATTTATTTTTAACTGCTTAATCAAAAAGTACAGTCAAAAATATAGGTCCTAATTAAAAAATAATAATTTTCGCCAATTACTAACAAATTACTGAATTTCAAGGTCATTTAAGATCACCACTAAACATCCCCCTCGACATTGAACAATTTTCATTGTTCCTCCTACGTTGCACCGTTCCTCCTACCTTCACTTGTAAACACCCGTCATTTATTAAAAGACTCACCCTGTATATTCGGTAATAAAGGAATAAGCTGCTACCTTGCCAAAAACGGTAAATTTCTCTGCGATTGACTGATCACAACATTGTTGCTTTTTCCAAAACCTTTCAAACGACGTGTCGCATGATTTTATTGGAATGAATAAAATACAACTCCTTTCAGCACCACTATTGTAGTTTTGAGTACTAAGGCGCTACAACTAAATTTGCGGCCTTCTTCCTTTACCTTTTCATTGGCATATATATTCTTATAGATTGCCACCAGTATGCCACATAGCGCCACAATGATAATTTGGAGTACTAAGTTGCCATCTAAACTTGGGACCTTCTTCAAACTCTTTTCAATTATATGTGACACGTATATATTCTCATTGCTTATATATATACGGCTGAGTGGAAGGAGAATCATAAAAAATACGGTTTGTTTGTGTGCAGGTCCAAATAACGTAAACACGGAAAAACACTTTCATACAAATGCTATGTAAATTATTTTTTGCTAAGATCTTTTTTTTGACTTTATTTATGTGGCGGAAAAATAAATTTTCAGTCACCTGAACATACACTTTGTTTATTTACCTTTAATTTTGATAAATTGTTTCTCATTTTCAAGTTAGTTTTCATTCAGAATTTTATCATTTTCCGCTATGATGTCTTTAATTTTATGATCACTGTACAATATATAGAGCAAAATTTGTGTGTATGCACGTAGAGGGGATGACATAGGAAGAAAAACGAACGAAATTACTACTCTATGCATACACACTAACTGTGCTCTACATATTTTATATGGCAATCATCAAATTAAAGACATCATAGCGGAAAATGGTAAATTTCTTAATGAAAACTACCTTAAAAATAAAAACCTAAATTAAACATAAATAAACAAAGTTCATGCTCATGAGAATGACAAATTAGTTTTTGCCGCATTTACAGAGACCGCCGTAAACATACAGGGTGGGCCAAATATTTTTGTTTTAAATTGCGGTTTTTTTGAGTATGGTAAGGATTATGTCACTTCTGATTTCACAGAAAGTTAGTTTTTTCCTTCCGCTGAACGAAAATGGTTGTGTATTTGCTTGAACAAAGCTGGGAAATATTGAAACATTAATTCGAAAATTTTGGCAAAAAAATCATCTTTTCAGATGATCCGCATTTCCATCTTGAGGGCTATGTAAACAAGCAGAATTGTCGCATTTGGGGCACGGAGAACCCGCCCGTGATCGTAAAAAAGCCGATGCATCCTCAACGAGTGACTGTTTGGTGCGGATTTTGGTCCGGTGGCATCATTGGGCCATTTTTCTTTGAAAATGAGCAAAGAGCCGCCGTTGTCAATGGTGAGCGCTACCGCGCCATGATAAACAATTTTTTGTTCCTGGCACTTGAAGAGGAGGACATAGGCAACATTTGGTTTTAACAAGACGGCCACACAGCTCACGTTTCAATTGATCTTTTGCGCACTGTCTTCGAAGACCGAATTATCAGCCGAAACGCTGATGTGATTTGACGCCATTCGCATTGTCATTGAAGACATAATGCCACATACCATCGAAAATGTGCTCAAAAATTGGACCGACCGTATTGGTACGTCTAGGCCAGTCGAGGCAGTCATATGAATGAAATAGTATTCCATAATTAATCGGAAGGATTGTTCTTTACAATGAAAAAATAAATTTGAAAAAATATTGAGAACTTTTTTTTTATTGCATTTAAAAAAAAATTATTTGGCCCACCCTATAATAATGGAATAATTAGCTACCAGCGTCGAAACGGTGGATTTGTGAACTAAAGCGCTGATTTCAAAATTATTGCTTTGGAATAGTTTCAAATAATGTACCACATGATTATATGGGAATGTAACTTCTTCTAGCGTCAACGGTAGTTTTGAGTACAAAGGAGAGTGTAGTGGTCATCATTGAGTAATGACGTCACATTTTATATTCTTTAATGAATCAATAATTGGCTACCAGCACCAAAACGATTGATTTATCCACTAATGCGGTGATAATAAAATTGTTGCTTTTTTCAAGACCATTCAAACGATATATCACATGGTTGTATAGTATATTAGAATAATAAAAATGCAACAGTTCCTAACACCGCATCGGTAGTTTTGAGTACTAGATTGCACTACCTAAATTTGTGGCATTTTTCAAGACCTTTCCAATTACAAGCAATACGTATATATTCCATAATAATTGAAGCATTTCCTACCTTCGCCGAAACAGTTAATTTGTGAACTAAAGTGCTGATTACAAAATTGTGACCTTTCCAAAATCTTTTCATTAACAGGCCACAATATTGGCTGAATTTCTTGTAGCAAGTATACAACCCCTTTGAGGTAGAGATCCCGAAAGCTTTTTCAATTCTCCGAGTTAAATATATAAGGTAAAAGATGATTGGTGAAAAAAATTTCAAACACACAAGCTCTTCTTGAGATATTATCTGTACAGACAGGCGGATGGATAATTCGGATGGATGGATTGTTTGCAGTTTTTGGCTCAGTTACCTTTAAAACATTGAGTAAAATGGTTTTGGACCACGGAAATTTTCATCATTTTTATCAGGATTTCAACAACAATACTTCACAATAAAAAATAAACTCAATAGATCATCAGAAGTTGACGATAAACATAATAATTGTAAATATGTAACGAAATCTCATCGGTTCGCCCATATAAATAAATAAAAAAATCTGTAATGGAGAAAAAATAGCTACCTACTGCTGCCCTGCATAATTCTAGAATGGGAGAGGAACACCTTCCTTCCTTTGCAACAAGCGAGACTAAATATTTATCAGAATGTCGCTTTGGACTTTGTGCGTTTACAACATTCGTCTTGAAGAGAAATATTCATCAATACGGTTATGTAAAATATTTGGTAATTATTTATGCAAAATGTTTATTTCTAAAATCGTATGTCGTACGAGATGTCATTTAGAATTACAATTTTCTCGTGACTAAATATATGTATAAAGTCTTTTTTAATGAAGTATACAATAAAACAAATATTGTAAATTTTATCACCATAGATGCCACAATCACCTGCTCAGCTATTACAACAGCTATTTGTTAACACAACTATTAAATGTCAATTGTACGACTAGACAGATAACATTTGATATTTAAATTAGAATTGATCTGTTGTTGTAAGAGGGGATAATTTGTGTTGGCTTTCGCTGCCATTTTTTGCATAAATTCTTGTTTGATAACAACAACCGGCGCCAAAGTCGTATAATTTATGTTTATTGAGTGTTCGTATATCAATAATGCAAAATTCACAGCAATTTATAAACAAATGATGTTAAGAGGAAAAGATCAATAAATATTTGGGTGGCATAAAAAATCTCATATTCATAAAACAGAAATTACAATTTTGCGCTGTTCGATTACATACTTCTTTACCTATATATACCACAATAATAGAATTATCATAAATGTATTGGTGTAGGCGGATTGTAATAAAATTTTCTATTTACATAATCGAATCACGGTGACCAATTATGGTAAACCTTCAAACCTGATAATAGTTTTAATAATGTGATTCATAAGCTAGTTTTAGTTGGGCCATTGTGATAGTCAAATATGATTATCGCTTTAATCAGCATTACTATGTGTGCGTTGTTTGTTCTCTTTTCACCGGAAGTTGTCGAAATATGTGTATCCCAAAATCAAATTTGTGTTACATAATACTGGTGAAATTGTGTTTTGTTTTACAACGCGCATCAAGCAGAACTATACAGGCAAAACGGAAATGGTCTATTATTTCCGATTTTATAGCGGCATGAGTTCAATGTCAAATTACACCAATTCGTACTATTTCTGCTTATCACATTTCGTTTATTTTCAAACCAATTTTATATATGAAACGAACGATTAAATACAACAAATGAAGAACGGAGAATGTGTGAATTTCCAATTCAATGAATAAGTGATTTCAATGAATGAAAATGATATGTATTTTACTAACTGGATGTACTTTAATATCGCGTTAAACACGTTCAATGCCAAGTTTGTAAGTATCCACCCATATTTAAACTACACCTTCACCACCAAATTGATTTTAAAATTAAATTTCAATCTTGTACTATAACCAAATGCAATTTCTTTTAATGAACAATAAAGAAATAATTAAGAAACACTAAAAAAATATATTAATTGCAACAATGGTAATAATACGGTAGGAATTTGTTTTAATTAATCAATTGACATAGAAATTATTGTAATTAGTAAATTATTTTGTATTTATATAGTGTTGTTGTTATTATTACTCAGCCAAATCAGAGTGATCGTAATGTATATCAATTACATGAATTTTGTGTCTAGTGAAAATCGAAAAAGTAAGTCAACAATTAATTAACACTGAATTTAATTAAGCATTTAATGCGCGTAATGATTGAATATCAGCTAAGCTACTGGCACATGTTCGATACACATTGGCAAGCATTTGCATTTTATTTGTTGAGAATATATAAAACAAATAATATTCCCTTTTCATTCGCAGTTTTAATAATTGGGATAATTAAGGAGGTAACATTCGAAATGGTGCCTGATTGGTAGTAAGCTGAAAGTTTTTGAATCGTAACTTCACACTTGATCTAAGTTGAATTGAAATTCCTTTGAATATTTGGTGCAGCTTTATTCCAATTCGTTTTTTTAAATTTTTTGTGTGGCACCGCAAACGATTCTTCGGAATTTATTTGAGATACGGTTTAGATAGATAGAGCTGGGGAGCTAGGGAGTACTATGTTTTTATCCCACCAGAACTAGGATGAAAACGTAACTGATTTAGTCACGGTCGGTAATATTGTGAAACATCCCTCAGAGGCAAAACCTATAAAGAGCTGGAAAAACTTTAGACTTAAAATCTCTTACACAAATAGTCGATAAAAGGATTCCGACTGTAAAACCGGTACAAACCGTAAAACAATAACTGCAGGTGGATTTTGCTTATATTACGAATTCGAGTAAAATTAATTTTGTCAAATATCGACCAAAAAAACCAAAAAATTAATCATTACGAGATGTATTTGGAAATTATAAATGTGTACGAATTAACTAACAACAATTAGTAGCAAAGGCCTTTTTACGTTATTTGCCTTGTTAGGCTTGTTTCAAGGTATATACGATGTACGTACATACATCAGAATGGTTTTAAAGAATAACGCCCTATTCATGTTAAGGCTCAAAACATTTTGAATTTGCTACGAGGGTTGCCTTAACTTATTTATCAAAAATGGCTTTATTGTTTCAAAATATTCTCCATGAAGATCAATACAGTTTTACATGCGTTTGGACCAATTTTCGAAGCACTTTTCCACTCCGAGTAGTACCTCCGATCTGTGAGACCTTGCATTGTCGTGGTGGAGATTGATCCGTCGTCGGCGGTTGCTTTTTCCTTATTTCACCAAAGACTTCCGGCAAAGGAATGGTTGTGTACCATTCAGAATGAACCGATTTGCGTTGCACCAATCCGTACGGTTGCAACATGTCCAGTTTTTTCCGAAAATACAGGAGTCCATTTGCCTCGAAGTGCTTCGTGCGTGAACAA
This sequence comes from Nephrotoma guestfalica, assembly GCA_963691935.1. Classification (NCBI taxonomy): domain Eukaryota; kingdom Metazoa; phylum Arthropoda; class Insecta; order Diptera; family Tipulidae; genus Nephrotoma; species Nephrotoma guestfalica. The sequence continues at coordinate 174,006,877 of OY829915.1, forward strand.
TTTTTGTTGCATTTGGCTCATACCCATACCGTCGATTGATGTTTGGTTTCAGGCTCACACATATATCCAAGATTCGTCACCTGTCACGATGTTATCGATTAAAACTGGTCCTTGATGGTGCTTCATCGCCAAAAGTCCCACGAAAATGTTTACGATTTAGTTCCATTTTCGCACTGAAATAAAATTTTGAAATCGCTATAACGATAGAGTAAGTAATGTAATAGAGTAACGAAAACGATACCAATTACGGTAAATAAAGATGCGTAAGTGTACTGTTTAACCAAACTTAAAATGTTAAATTGCGTAATCCACGTATTTTTTGATGAAAATTTTTCCTCTGTTTTGTTACTCATTATAACATTAAATACTCTTTGCTATAACACAAAAAATTTGTGGCGATATATAAAAACGTTCTGAGTAAATATATTATCTAAAACGTCAAACTTTACGATAGAGACGTCAGTTATCAGATGGCAAAAAATTATGACGAAAGAGAATACGAAAATGCACCTAAATGCTAAATTTGTTTAATAGATGATCACTCACTCACTACAAGAACACTCAATTTTGGAACAGATAAGATTCAAAGCAAATACAGTACATAATATTTCACACCGTTGAGCTAAGTTGTAGCCTTTTTTTAGTCAACATACTCGTACGTGTAAAAGGTATACGATGCTATAAGGAGAGTTAATTTTTGCTGTACCGAGCAGTTAATACTCTCTAGGTGCGATCGCTACCAAATCTCTTGAGAGTCCAGTATGTCGACTGCATGACTTTATTTAGAAAATTCACTAAAATTATTTACTCTCTGTACAATTATTAAATAAAAAAATTAAGTTTTCTCATCTCTATATTATATTTCAATGGATAGATAATAAAGAAAAATCAGATTCGATACATACTACGTTCGAAACATTCAGATGAAATAAATTAGCAATCTTAGGGAACCATCATCACTCACAACCAAATATACTTCAAAGTAAAAACATTGTGAAACTTTGTGATTCGGATGATTTAAATTCCGTCTCATACTTTGACTCCATCTCATAAATAACAACTTACCGAAAAATAACTATTCTGCCTAACTAGTTTGGCATCGTAACATAGACATTGGATTATTTAATACTCTATACTTGGGATGGCCTCACATTATTCCAAGCCATTAAATTTTTATTAGTCATAAGAATTAATTTCATTAAATTATCACTTGCAATTTGCGACTAATGTTTCGATTTTAGAAACTTTATTGTTGAATAGGCATCGTCCCATTTAGTCGAAAAAATAATATCGATTATTTTAAACGTCGAATAAAACTTGGAATATTTTTGTCGTAATTATTTTCGATTAGTTTTTTTTTTCGATAACATTTTATTCGATATTTTCGTGGCGATGTTTTCGTAAACGATCAATTAGTCTAGACCCATTGAACAATATGATTTACAACAAAACGTTGTGTTGAATGTTGAAATTAACCTGCAGTCAACCTTTTCCAAATAAAGGTACTTCGATTTAGATACTAGTTTGTAAAAATCATTTATTTTATTGTATTAATTTGTGAAGCATTTCCGTACTTTGGTCTCGTCAAGTTCTAATACTTTTATTTCTCTTGAACTTGTTTCATGCAAATAAAATAAAATGATTGATATTTTGATATTTTGTCCATACCATCGTTGGCTTGCGCTCCGCCGGAGCAGACAATATATTCAGCCTTATTGGGATTTGGACCTGGTACCTCCCGACCAAAACACACCATGGCTTAAGCTATAAATCGATGATATTTAGCAAGAATTTCAGTATTCGTGTCTGTCAATGTTACAATTTAGCATCGCAAATGCAATTTAGTTGCTTTAATTCTGAACACATGAAATTTCCCTTGTTTTAGACTTGAAGTGGATGCCAACTAAAGAAGAAACCACCGATGAATTGGGAAATTAGTTTTAAAATTTTGTATCCGCGCAAAAGTCACAATCAAATAATAGTTTGTTTGCAGCTTTACTTTTGGAAAAGGTTTTGGGTGGGTACATTTCGTCAACCTGCTTAAACAGGTATCGTTATACGGCCGTTATACTAGTTACGATTATATTTTCTGTTTTGATGAGTATTCTCAGATTTCTAAAAAATTCAAGGTTATCGCTTTCAACCGATGAAGTGACCTTTGTTTGCTAAACGATCAGCCTGTTAGAATCTTCTTGTGTGTTAGTTCATACACGAGTCTCAAAAAAACTTCTCTTCTGAAAAAATATTTCTTTCAATAAGATGTAGAAAATGTAATTGCAGCAAGGCGACTTCCATCAGGTGGGCCCCGATATTACAACCTAACTATTCTATAGCGGTTATATATTCTGTCTAAAATTTGCTGATCGATCATAATTAATTAAAAAAGTAAGTGTAACATCTTGCAATATAAGAGTGCGAGGTTTTATTGGGCCGACATAACAGTTGCTCAGTCTTTCAGATTGATTGATTTGATTGATTGGGGCCTATTCCTACAGCCTGTTTACACATAACAATTGGAAGGATAGGAAAGCTGTTTTAATTTTTGGGATAGAACGACCCGGTTTCAGACACCTAGCGATCGTACGGCACAACACAGTTCTAATCTACTTCTAATCTACTAGAGGAGGGAAAAAGGCTTAATAGGTTTAATGGATAACGATGGTATTGGTCTTCAACAATTGCTTCTCTAAATCAGCAACCTGAGAAAAAAAAAATTATTTATTTCACGTACATCTGGAAATTTCCTGAAATTTAATTCTTATCCTTATTAATATAAACATTTATTAATTTAATCCTTCTGCAATTCCACAACTTACAATAGAATTTCCTGAAACCATAGTTAATTAAATTATATTAAAAATTACTTTAAAATTCGTTAGTATTTAACCCTTGAATTGGCAACCACGAAATATCTTTAAAAAAAAATTCAAAAAATATGTGAGGCATCCCAAAGGCAATAGTTCTCGGAAAAATATGAGTTTTATTCATTGCCAGATTAGCTACCGGGGAGTGGTTATTTCAAGTAAATTTAGCTTATTTCGCCAAAATTTCAAATGTTTTATTAATTTTGGTCACCAAAGAATGTTCGTTTTATTACCAAGTATAATTGGTAGGCCATCTCTCAACAAATGATGGTCAAATTCGGTGTGCAAAGCCAAATTTGACAACATTTGTGGGATTCGGCTACAATGAATGGAACCAGGCCGTTTCCCAACCGATAACTTTCCAATTTAGTTTGCAGAGCTGAGGTAGGATTCTAATAAAAAGGTCAGTTTATTTTGGGATTTTAACGTTTATTTTTGATGAAGTGTAGAACTTCAATCATTTTGAATGTAAATTGGCCATATCAAACAAAAAAAATTGTCAAATCAGGTATTCAGAATTGGGTGGCGATTGAAAAATGTATTTTAGAGAAATTCTAGAGTTCGGCCGTGCTAGGCAAGTTCTTAACTAATTGTGCTCGAATTTGGTATGTTGAGCTGAATCGAGATTCCAACATAAATCCCGGATGAAGTTCTGAATTTTTTTACAAAATAAATTTGAAAATAATCGGCCAAGGAATTATCCTCCATCCGTCATAGCCGAACCAAATTTGATCTTAACCCGCTAAGAGATGACCCAGTCAAATTCAGCTTCCTCACAACTAAAATTTGTTAAAATTCAAATTCAGCCCAATTCATACGCAAAAATTAATTTATGCATCTTCCGCAGTATACCGTCTAAAAACAGAATACTGAGACACTTCCGCACATCTCAGTCAATCAAGAAAGATCAAGGTTTACGTGGGGTGATGGCACGAACGGAAGATAGAACCACGCGGAAGGCTTCTTACATAATTGGTGCATGAGCAAATCGTTGAATAGTATTTAGAACTCAAATCAATCGATATTCGTGTTTGACGTTCCCATACAATTGCGACCCTGTTTCGATAAATATTGTTGAGCCAGATAAATTTTATCATAAAAAATAGTGCCAGCAGTAAGCAATCTAAAAAATAGTCAACATTGAAAGGCCGAGGCATATCACATCAAACATTTACTTGTCGTTACAAACGAAAAAGAAACACAAAAATTTAAAAAAAAAATCATTTTTCCTTTGCCATGCCGTAACACATATGAAGACTCACTTCTTTAAACCAGTCTACACAAAATATGTTTTATTTTTATTTAGAACAGTTTCTCAGTCTTTCAGAGATTTCAAATTCGATTCAGAAGCGGAATCATAATATCCAACCAAAAATTTTCAAACCTCTACGTAATCTATATTCGGCATTGAGTGAAGTTCGGTTATGACATTAAAATACATACATTCATATATATATTTGTGTTATTGTGCCGTTATTGAGACTGGACTTATGGTAGTTAGTTACAAGAGGAGGTAGGACTACCCAAAAATGAACCGAGTAGTGGTCACAATCGTTGTGATTTTTGTTCGTCCAACGTTTACTTTTAATGAAGAATTTTTTCATCTGGGCCAATTAAGAATAATTTTAAACCCTCACTATCCAATTATTTAAACATTATAGCCGTGTTTTAATATTGGAGCACTATCCGACGCCGAAGGGAAATTTCTATTGAAACTGTAGCTATTTATTCACTGATGTTGCTATACCATAAAAATGAAAAAATAAATTCATCCATAAAACAAACATTTAACGACCTGAAATATACCAATTAACATTTATTTTGACAAGACGTTATAAAAAATAAATCATCTTGCTGCGTTTTAAATTTTTATTGTAAAATTAAGTTTCTAATGGTTTAAGGGTTGTACAAAATAAAGGAAATTGAAAATTTGCCTTTGAACTGGATAGTGCTCCCGATAGCGGCTCCCGATAAGTAAGAGTAATATTTAGAGCAAAATATTTTTTTATCGATTTTTAACTAAAAAGTTGAATGAAAAATCTTAGTTTAGAATTAAATTAATTAATCATATGCAAAAATAGCGCGCTAAATATAAGTTTTGACATAGAAAATTGCGTGCTCCGGATACAGCTATCGGGCGCTAATAAAAGAAACACGGCTTATGCCATATTCGTTCCGGTTAGGAATTGATTTTTTTAATCAAACCTTACATCTCAGTTCATTGTTATTACCCAATTAGAATATACGTATAATTTACATTTGCGGTTTAGACTCAATGTAAAAATTCTAATTTGACATTTACATCATAAATCCTAATATTACGTCTTACGTTTCTGTTGCGCTCGATATAACGCGATTGATATCGTATCCGTTTAACCTCAAACCCGAATAAGTCTATTCGATGTTGTTAGGTTTATTTTGGTCGATAACATTGCTTTACTTTTCCTTTAGTGTAATGTTTTTGCTGCTATCATGGAATATTTTATAGAGATGGGAATTTGATTTTTTGCTATTCAGTGAATTCTTTGAATTCTATACCAATTTTTATAAATAAAATAAAACTAAAGAGAATTTTTCAAATAAGAAATTGGCAGAAGATCGGTATTCGATTTGAGATTGCATGGGTGGTTTCCAAAAACGTTATACTACCTAGTTGTACAATATTTTTTTGTCAGACCTGTGCTCAAAGTGTTTTATTAGTTACATGCATTAGTCAAATGTGCGTTTTATACTTTTATATTTTTAAATCAACGATGGTTTGGGTTTTACATAGCGCAATTCGATTTTACGAAATGCTTACATTACTATACTAATAAAGCGAATTATAGTTTCATGTAGATCAAATAAATAGCTAAGTTCTAATTTGTTAACAAAAAATATAGCACTGATTAATTTTTGTCTATCTTTTTTTCATTGAAATTGATTCACTTAACATCAAGTTACCACGAGTCTATATTTGATGATGATGAGCCTCTAATGATTTCATGATTATTGAATTATTGTCGGGAATTTAATTTAGTTTGATGTTATGTATTATATCCTTGTAGTGCTCGCATTATTATTTCGTTACGTTATTCGTCCTTTAAAAATTTATAATTTACGCATCATTTCCTAAATTAAATTAATAATTTCCGTTTTGTTTTCTATTTTATTTGCAGAAAACACCAACAAAAACTAACCAGGCATCATGAAAGTTTCCATCTAAACGAGAAAAATCGAAGGAAATTTTATATTTTGCGTTTCAAAAACACAAAAATATTTTAGACAAGATAAATCGATAAATTTTTTAACCACATCTACTCGCAATAATGGAACAACCGAATAATTTGGTATCTATAACCCAAACTCTAACCGCAACTGATAGTGGTCTAGATGGATGTAGTACAAATAGTATTGGGAACACATCATCGGTTTTCAATGACGCTGGTGGCAATTTACCCCATCATCATAACAATCATGACAATACAGTAAAAAATTCTGAGACAACGTCTGCAATTGATTTAAGTGAAATGAATTTACAAGAAGATATTCCACACGATGATCATGACAATAATGATTTGCTCCTGTCGCCGGACGATTCATCACAACTAGGAGATTTAGTAGCAGCGCCGAGTGATGGCGCATCAAATACCGCAACCGCAAACAAACGAATCTCACAAAACCGTTTGTCTTCCGATTCTGGTTCCACATTTGAGATTATCGATTATAATTCACCAAACGAACTTACAACCTCAACCTCGATGATGGACGATTGGAATGGTAAAACACAAATGCCATTGCAATCGTCAACAAGTGAACATGATACGTTTTCGCCTGTAAACAGTGAGGAAAATATATCGTGCCATTTAATCAATGAGACTACGCTTAAGGTGGGCGACTGTAATTTCACAATTGCTGACCAATCGCAAAATAATCAAACCGATAATAATTTGTTTCGGCGGCACAAAAATGATCTACATTTTCAGCGATCATCTACGACAAAAGAAGAGAAGCAACGACAAAATGAAGAGATTGTTATATTGGAATCGTCGTCCATATCATCCGAGACAGGATCCTGGGAGGCACTTTTTCCAAACAATCATGTAGAAGTCAAAGAAAGTTGTAAGACTTTTTTAGTAAAGGAACGTACCCACTGTGATAATTTAACTACTAGTAATTGTAATCGAATAGTAAATAATAATAATATTGAACTACGGTGTAATATGGGTGATTATTCGCCAACGGATTGTCCACAATCTTCTCGGGTTGTATCCGCGTGTTTTATTGATGCAAGCTCTCTACTGGACGATGACGAAGTTTCATCGATACCATACATCAATACTAACACAAACAGCCGCAATGGACCAAATCCGGAAATTGAATCTACATTAAATAAAGTAGAGACCACAAATTCTTGTGATCCAATTCAATGTTCGAGTAAAACGGAATCATCGCAAAATAGTCCTAAATTAGAAGAAAGACAAGTAACTAAGGAAAATTCGGAGCCAGAAGATGAGTTAGAAAAACATCTGTGGTCGCCAAATGATGAAGAAGAGGCAATTGAGTACCATGCTAGGCAAGCAATACCACAACAGTCCCAGACACCTAAACAGACGATGGATGATGTAAAACAGCGTCAACAGTACGAAAAAATGCAAGGCGAATTTTTATTTAAAAATAATATAAAACAGTTTTCTGGTCATTTGATTAGTCCTAAAATGCCGTTTCCGACATCATCTGCGGCGGAAATTCAGGAGCACAACGGTGTCGCCGTGGCTGAAGAAGCTACAACTCTTATTTATCCAGATACTCCGCATAACTCAATCATTACAGTTTCGTCATTGTCTCTTGAGTGCAAGATGAAACCGTTGGTCGATAAAACTGCTACAATGACACCTCCATTAGTCTCGTCGAGTGTGATGATTCCTAGTCAACCAATTTCGCTATCGCAAACCGAGGAAATTGGGTATCGTATCCCAAAACGTAAGTGTGATGAATCCGCCCCAATCGTAAGCGGTGGAGTCTCGGTTAAGGATTTTTCGCCCAAATTATGTGAAAGTCCACCGGTACGTCGAAAAGTGGAAAACTGTCCGATTATTTCCGGTGGATCAATTTTTATGCATCTAAAAGAGGAAAATCGCACGCCGCCTGTTTCTCAAAATAACAAATCTTGTGAGAAATCATTATCCTCATGGATTGTGGATATGAGTGATTGTTCGAATCGGCGTTCTAGTGATAGCTCGTCCTCGTCGAGTAATGAAAACCATAATCAACACCATTCATTGGAACGTTGTTCATCAGGTGCCTCGAAAAATGGTAGTCTAGGGTATTTTGTGGATTTTGATAATTTAGAGGAGGCAATTGTGATTGATGCGGAGGATAAGAAAAAAGATGATTCGAATTTCGGTTCGTTAGCAACTGATACTCCGCGTAAAAAAGGTACAGGATTTTTTATTGATTTATCGGACACCGAACAGCAATATAATTCGATCACAAGTACTGTCTCATCGTCCCGGACGCCACCTATAACAACACAATCTCAGCTTAAAGAGGATAAAGTCGATGAGAATAATAAGAAAAATATTTTCTCAATGTTCATTGATTTCGGGAGCGAGGATGGTGGTGGTAGTGATTCTAGCCTCCGCCGTCAACGGCCTATAAATCGCCGCGAACCATTCTCGCTTTCGTCCAAATTAAGTACATCGTTGAATTATAAAAAATCGAGCTCGAAAAGTAATAGTAGTAATGATTTAATGTCAAAGAGTATTTCGACTGTTGAAAGTTCAGAAGTTTCATCGGATAATGATTGTGTTAGTAGCGGGTTTAATTCGTTGACCAAAATTGATGAGACTAAACGTTTGGAAGATAATCAGACACCACAAAATAGTATTAACAGTAGTAGTAGTGCTGTGGGAGGATTTGGTGGGGTGATTTATCGGCGAGCTACCAACTTAGCATCATTTAGTAAAGGTGAGTTTTATATAACTGTGGTTGTAATTTATATGTTTAGATTACTCATAAATTACAAAAGTCATCGATGATCTCAAGAACAAGTTTATATTACAAATCCAATGAATCAGCTTTTTCTAACAGTGAAATAATTGTAAGCATTAAGTTACCATTGACTAATGTTACCATATTGTTTTTCAGATTTCAAGCGCCATTCCTGGAATACATCAAATAACGGTACTACAAATCAGACTGACATTGAAAAATTGGAAAATGAAAATAACAAAAACTCTAGCAATCGCGAATACAAACGCTCCCAAAGTTTATCGACCGACAAAAGTATAATGAGCATCCTCGATAAAATCCCATTGATTTCGAAAACATCGAGTATGTCAATTGATTCGTCCATTTCACCGTATGATGATATATCAGGAACTAAGTCCGATATTAGTATATGTTCATACAATTCAAATCAGGATCGAATGAAAAAACATCGTCGGGATGCCCAAATTGGAGAAACATTCGATAAAAGTAGTCAGGGTTCGATAACAGATGGAATATTTTCAAAAGATTCATCGCCAATGTCGACCACAACCGAGACCGATGATATAACATTCCAGAACGAAGTAATTCCATCGCATCAGGCTGCAGTTAGTGCAGCGGATATTGTTACTAGTACAACATCTACAAATCAACATACAATGGAAACGTTACAAGCCACTATTGAAAAACAGAAAAAACTTCTTGAAACTGTTAGTGAAATTGTTGAAGTGAACACAACCACAACTGAAGATACGACTCAAGCGTCAATAACAACAAGCCAATTTGTGAAATTGTCAGATATGGATAAACCGATGACACCAGTTAAATTCGAATTGCATTCGACATCGGAAATAATGACAACGTCGGCAGGTTCTCGCGTTGCCAAATTGTTTCAAGATCAGAAAACTGCGAATGCAAAAGATAAACGGATCACGTCGAATGGTTGGAATATGTCGCGTTCAACTGGGAATAATATTGCTAATTTAGCTACGTCATTTGAAAATTCACGTAGTTTAAGCCGATTATTTCCACATCTGAGTAAAGGTAAATACTTTTGGGCCTGACAATTTTTTTGTTTACTAATTTAGTTTTATTTTGTATAGTTTTTAGCAATAGTTTACCTTCAGATGTCGGTTATAATTCAATCGAGAAAAATTTAAACGAATTAAATGATTTTTACATGCTGGACGAGATATCCTATGCATCGAGCGTTGCATCAAGCCGTTCCGGATTTGGTAAGGCGATCACACCTAAAATTCTAATTATCTATTTTCTGGTACTAATATATATTGTTTCAGAATCGGCCGATGAATCGTCGATATCATGCCGCCAGCCTCGTCGACTCGGTGAAGATTTATTAAAAATGTTTTTACAAGAGATTGCGACAGATGTCACGATTGAAATTGGAAACAAAAAAATGCGGGCGCATAAATGTATTCTACGTTCTAGGTGTCAATATTTTGCTGCAATCTTAGCCGGGGGTTGGGTACAGAATGCCGGGAATATAATTTCTCTACCCGGATATTCGTACGATGTTGTTCATTTTGCTTTATGTCATATTTATTCTGGGGCCGCGCATCCACCAGAAGGGATAAGTTTAATGGAACTTGCTGCTTTAGCAGATCTATTGGGTTTAGAAGGACTGAAGGAAGTCACTGCCTATGCGCTAAGAACGAACTATTGCCACAATTTTCACAAGCCATGTTCGGGATGTATCGATGGTATTGTACAAGTTCTACCGGTTTCGTTAAATCACGGACTGGATGATTTATATCGGAAATGTTTAAAATGGGTTTGTCGGTACTATGTCAAAGTATGGCCTACTCGTTGTTTTGCGCAGCTGAATTATGATTTGATATGCCGCTGCCGACAGCAAATTGTAGCTCACATAAATTCGGAAAATGTGCTTAACACGTATATAGAATGTGAAAATTTACTGGCGCAAATTGCACCTTGTAAATGGGCTACTAATGTGGAGCACGTGATTCAAGAATTAGTAGAAATATCACAAAACTATATAAGCGATCATTTTGCAAGTTTAATTGCAAGTGATAGCTTTTTGTCCTTAGGACACGGTAACAGTTGGAATACTTCACGATTGGAGCATTTATTATTACGAACGGCTTCGACTTTGACATCAGACCAAGCTTGTAAATCGTATCAGAGGGTAACACGACTTAATACAGTGCTTGGAGCAAAGGTAATCACTGTTCCTTCACAATCTGGTGGATTGCCATCGCTTGAACTTGGCCAGCAAGAAGAAATGGATTGGAATGAGGAATTTGTTCGATTGGTTAGTGCAATATTATCGGCCGTTGAACAATGTTTAACACGACAGTGTGCACGTGCAATGAAAGTAAACGCGTGGCAGCGTATGGACGTTGAGTTGCGTAAAAAAATTCAGCAATTAGCGTGCCTTTCCGGTCCCGTAGAGCGAAAATCTCGAGAGATCAATAAAATGAATCTGAATTATAATCAATCCATGATGCGTAGATATCAGGACTTCGATAGAATTAGATCAGCACTTCGTACTCATAATAACCAAAGGTCGATGTCGAATGACCGGCGGCAGTATAAGGCCAGTGCGTATACTCAAACACATAATGTTGATCGTGTATTGCCACAATCCAACCTCACTGATAAAAGTGTTCAAGCAAATCGTGAAAATAATAATGGTGTCACGGTTCGTCCAGCCATACCTGTATCGAAAGTAGCATCAAAATCCCAAGTTCCAGAAATTTTTGTAGCCAAGCCAAAACCCACTATTCAAACTCATAAACGCTCCCAATCTGAAACCATTAAACTTGTAAAAGATAAGTCAACATCAAATATACATAAATTAAGTAATGTGAAGCCGAGATATTTAGAGCCAAAGAAGGCGGCAGCTCCAGTGCGCCAGAATGGAAAAATTGTGACCAAAGTCAATCGGTTATCGTCCAGTGAAAGTTCAACACGTGCATCGAGTCCTGCGGGCAAGAAAACATTATCGAATAAAAAAATTCACGATTCGAACATTTCACTTGATAGTCTTTCTTCCCCAGCAAAAGCCGCAAAAGTATTGAAAGCTTTAAATCCTCCAACGCATATGGATAATGAGTACTCGGGCGATTCATTGGGGGAATCCTGCAAAAGCCTAAGTAAAACAGATAAAACAATAAGTCACGAGTATTTGGTGACCAATAAGCCGTTGCAATCGAAAAATTTGTCGAAATCTAACCCCGTTATAATGAATAAGGAAAATAAATTGAAGAAAAATGCGTCCACAACTGCGATTCCGTCTCAGCTAAAGGCTAAAACAAACGATATTATGAACAAGAGGCGAGCTTCATCGCTCACAAAGCAAATAATAAATGAAAATACATCATCCCAGTCGTCTTCATCCTCGTCTATTCCAAAACGAAGTTTTTTCACTGCCAAATCTCGAGAAATTTTATCGAAGAAGCAACAGGCTACCACGATTCAACCGAAATGCCAACCAAAATCAATTCCCGTGACCAAATCATCGTCGGCCAGTCCCGTACTATTGGAAAAACAAAAGATTCCTTTAAACAAGTCTAGTTCATCGTCTAACGTACCATTCCATTCGAATCGTCGAAGTCCTGGTAACATAACAACTACAACAAACTTGGCCAAAGACAATAAAGCAAAACTTACAAAGAATTTGAACAACAAAATTAAAACGAATACAAACCAACAGAACATCAATATAAATAAGGTGGATGAGGAAATTATTGTGGAATTTGTAATTCCCAGTAAAGTGAGCCACCAACCGATGGAAAATGATGATGACAATGAGGAAATCCATCATCCACATCGATATGAATCAAAATTAGAACGTTCAAGTACATTTTGTAAGGAATCATCGGATATTCCATCGGGTGAACTTCAGATTATAGAATAAATCTGAAAGAGAAGAGGTAAAATGGAGTAGTTATTGAGGAGGACGCACGTTCTGCCCTAAGAAAATTTTATTTTTGTAGACTAGTTCAACGTGTGCTGTCTGTGTGTGTGTGTGTATGTGTATTCCTGATTTATTTGTTATGTATATTTTGTTCGGTAATCCGATTTACAGGAACAATCGATACCATACATTTTAGGCGCGTTTTGTAAAGCATCAGACATGCGTCTTCTAAAATCTCCTCAAAAGTAGTTTGTTGTGATAAATAAAATTGGAATAATAAATAATTTTGCATGCGCCATTTAAATAATAAAAAAATAAAATTTAATTACGTAATCTAATAATAATATCTTTCTAGTCACCGTTAAATTAAAAAAAGCATAATTAGTAATTTAAGTGTTTTTTGTTCATTTATTATTTTTTATTTTTAATGTATATGTATGTACTTACTCAAATATCAAATATATAAGATTTACTTTTTAAAGCCATGTGAGTTTAAAAATAGAACCTGCCCGCCATAAATTTAATTTTGGCTTAATTTGTTTTATTTTCAAAAACAGAATTTTTTTTTAATATTTACAAAACAATTCAATAAATTTTAATCCAAAAGTATAATTATAATAAATAAATATATTTAAAATAATAAAAGTTTGTTACAATAATATATCGTTTGTTAAAATTAATTAAATTTAAAAAAAAAAAAGATTTATAGCAAATTTGCTGTGAATTAAATTGTATTTTTTAATTTTTATTTTTTTAATCATTCCATTATAATTATTATTATTTTATTGTTTTAATTAGATAGTTATTTGTTTGTTTCGATTCATTTTTCAACAAACTAGTCACAAAAATATAATAAAATTTAGAAATTGTGATTTATAAAATTTAATTTGTTATGATTTTTATAGCACATTTGAATTGATTTTAATTTTTATTATTAATCACATTATGGTTTTAGTGACATCTATTAGTAGATATTTTACTTACGATTTTGCTATTTGATAGAGAAAAGAATAAAAATTTATATATAAAATTATAATGAAAGGATATATTATATTTATTGTAAATTAAACATAAAAACAAAATAAATTAAAACGAAAGAAAAACTAAACTATAAACTATATTATAATATTTGAATATAAAATGAAACAACAGATGTAATAAAATGCATATTGAGGTGCTTATAAAATTATAACAAAATTGTTTTATTAAGATTGTTACCCAAATTTGATGCTCTGTGGTTTGAATCTTGAAAATATGTGCCCTCTGTGAATGGTATTAGGTATTGAAATAGTCAATGCACTATTAGTGGTTTTATTTAGTATTAACTTTATAAGCGCTAGATGCCAGGGGGTTCTATATAATTAACGTCACCAAACTTTTTTTGAGCCGGTTCCACTCGAATATTATTTTCTATTGTGAAATCAATCGTAATTCGATAAACTTGCCACAGCAAATCATTAATGGTAATTCCTGAATAATTCGAGATTGATCGAGCCATAATTCTGATAGGAAAGCAATTGATTTGACCTAAACGAATTCTCATGGAAATTATTATGGTAAAGTCAGTAAGGAAGAGGATTTCCTTGTTTTGTGGCGAATAAAAGAAATATTGTAAACGCAGACAAAGTCATCTTCACACGATATATCGGAGTACCTAGCACTCCTTAAGTTGTAGTTGCTCAATCTTTCTATAACTGGAAAAAGTTACGGGCACCATATATAATTTTAGAGACGAGTTACAACCGCAAGAGAGATTATTTTCGGTATTAAACGTTTTTACGAACACCGCAGTTGAAATAATCTACTGTAAATTAGAACCCTAATGTTTGAAACAATATGAAAATAATTAGACAACTGGTTAGAATTCTTAATGAGTCCAGTGACAACAATGTGCAGCGATGGGTTCACCTAGGTGCATAGAGAAGCCTTCAAAGGGTAATTACTGCAACTCCCAAACGAAATTTACATTGTATAAGACTATCACATAACCAAGCGGACTGCAAAAAATGCGCATCATCTCCAAATTATTCATCGGGAGTACCTCTTGCTACCACAATCGCTGACCCCGATCATTTGAGACCATTAAATAGCCCAAAGCCACGAACGAATACAAATTTTTTTTCGTTTCATCTTATCACGGCTCTCGGTCCTCAAACAGTGAAGTGTGTGCAAGATCAAACCCTTAAACTACCGGGTATCGATAAATACAAAGCGTTGCAAGGAGTAATAACGATCGAGCAATTTTGTGATTCAGCGAAGATAAAACTCGATCGGCTGCTATCTGGATTGCAACTGGGTGATATAAAGCCATCACAGCTCTTGAATGAATCGGAAACTTTATCTTAACTTGTGGTTGACAAAATCGTTGATGTGCATGATAGCAATACACAACGAATCGATTCGACTTCTCAAATAAATGCATTGTCATAACGAGTCGAAGAACTATTCGGTTCAATGCAAATAATTCAAAAATATCTCGTGGTCGGAAAAAACCAATCGATATCGCAGTCAATCCCATTCAAAGGAGCAGGTAGCAAAGCGTTCGATTTGTTCGATTACAAGTAAGGTTCATTAGTGAAGAAATGCATAAACCCATCCAATTTTGATGGCCAGAACCAAATATCATCGAAGTTGGAAACCATTAGGGACCGCACTTCATGCGGCAAGCGACTGTAACTAAAATTCAAACAGCTGGTTTATCGTAATCGTTTTGAAAATACTTTTTGGTATCACATTTCGGTTTAGTAGCCGACATCAAATACATGAAACTCATCGACCCAAACACTAATCTGGATATAACGGGAAACCTAATTCGAATTCAGTTGTACGGCATAACAGCAATCAAAGCGGATTCTTACTCCCGGCATCACTGAGCAGCTATACGAATTCAAAGCAATTACGCATGAGTCGACGAACGCTCGAAATCGAAGATTGGTTCGCGTAAGGGGTTTGTCGACCACCAAAAGGCAATTGGGCAAGTCCGCTTCATATTGTGAAAAAGAAAGACGGTAACTGGCGATTATGTGGCGATTATTGGTCAATAAACGGAATAACAAAACCTCCGTTATTCAATTCCATTTATTATCGATTTCTAGCATCAACTTGAGTCATGTACCAAATTCACGAAAATCTATTGCTTGTTTCGAAACTTGGCATTTGTTTTTCCTTACTTCGACGATATTTTAATCGCGTCGGAAAGCATAGAAGAACATTTTAAACACGTACACATTGTCTTCGAATGATTAAGGTATGGTGATAAATCTAAGAAAGTGAGAATTTGCAAAAGACGGCCAGCGAACATCAACGGACTCCTTCGATTTTTTGGCATGTTAAATTACTATCGAATTTTTCTACCCAACGCAGCACATGGTCAAGCAATCGAGGAATTTGAAACGTGCAAACCCAAATTAGTGAATTGTTTTCAATTAGTTTACCGGATACCAAATGCTCAATTTCAAGTAGCTAGAGGAGCCGTGTTACGGTAACCTACGAAAAAAGACTGGTAATACTGTTCTTCCATTCGCGAAAATTACACGATGCTGAAACCCGTTACAGTACTTACGATCGAGAATTATTTGCGCTTATTCGGCTATTAAACACTTTAAAAATTTTATTGAACGTCGTGAATGTATTTTATTTTCCGAAACTTGGACAAGACTTTACCAAGATAACGCCGACATTTAAACTTTATCGCACAATACACATGGGATATTCGGCACATTTCAGGTGACTGCAACATCGTAGTAGATACCATTTTACGCATCGAACAGATGGACATCGGGAGCACGATCAATTACGTCGCCATCGCCGACGCACAAACGCATGATTCAGAACTCGCAGCGCTAATGGAATCAAATGCAACTTTGATTTTTCATAAATTTCAAATCTTTGAAAACGACAAAAGTATTTTGTGTGATGTTTCAACTGTTCTCAGCGCCCATTTATTACAAAAATATTCCGCAGACAAATCTACGAATCATGCCGTAACGTTTCTCATCCCGGTATTAGAGCAAGAGCAAAGCAAAAACGGCACGTACGAAACGACCAGTGAACGATTCGATGAGCTTTACATCGATATCATCGGGCCTTAACCACGATCCGAAAATAATATCTATATTGTTCGAAGACAATAACAAACATCAAAGCGGAAACTATTACTAACGCATCAGTCAAAACTTGAATAAGTCGTTTCGGTCCCATCATATCATCAACATCGTGACTGATGGAAGCACACAATTTGATCCAGCACTCTTTAACGAGCTATCCAAAGTACTTGGATCACTTGGATGTCAACATAAACATACCATAGATACAATCCAGTGCGTGCAACGGTTTATTGGAACGATGGCACAGTACCTTTATATTCGCAATTGTAGCCAACAACAGTGGACAAGGGTATTGTCACTTATTTTACTCGGTCTAAGCAAATCATTTCGTTACAGTTTTCAAAGTATGTCAGCCGAAATTGTGTGCGGACAGGATATGTGAATACTCGCGAATTTCATTGCACCAAGCAAGGATATCAATCAATCCGAATTGGGCATGCAGTTGCGTAAGGAATTCAACCTCATCGACATCTCGGCATGCTAAGGGACAACTATTTGTGTTCAAAGAACTATCAACGTGCGAATTTGTTTTGGTTAGAACGGGCGCTATTCAACATTCGTTACAACTTTCATATGAGGTACCATTCCCGGTTATAAAGCGAAGTGAAAATTTTTTCACCCTTTTGATCAAAGTCGTCAAATCTACTGCATTGATAAATCGGCTTAAACCTTGTTTTATCGAGGCACCACAATGGTCGGAGTGCATGGACGGAGATACGAGTCAAATCAAACGCGACTTCCAATCGGAAACAACACAGCCGCTTGATCAACAAGCCGGCTCGTTCTCGTTGACGTGTAGCATTCACTACAATCACTGGAGGTATCATAGTGTGGCGGCATCCAGATCAAGTATTATAACCACTCGCTATTCAATCAAATAGAGGACTATCTAAATATCAGACCACACCAATCGTTAATCCGGTTTACGGAGTCACTAGAGATATTACTAGAGGTCTACCGGCAAAGCAACAATTCGGATTCCAAAACCATTCTCGAATTAGTTGGGAGAAGGTGCAGATTAAGTGGGCACAGTTCTCCAAATAATTAAATATTCAGATTGTCAACCATATAGAGAAATTATATGCAAATTATGTATGGGAGGTGTGATATTTCATATTTTGTATGGAGAGTATGAAATTTCATAAGGCGATTATGTTAAAACTTCAATCGTCGATTACAGGCATACCGGACTATGTTTTAACCCAATTTAAACGGATCTTTATTCAAAATTAAATAACCATTCATGATTGGTACAATACTCCAGGAATTGGGACAATATTTTTTTTTGTATTTTTCGGGCGATAAAACAGCAAAGGGGTACCCCTTTGCAAATTTGTAAAATTAAATCGAAATTTTTTTCTACCCGAAATAGTCTGCATATAGTTTCATATATTCAGACTGTGAACCATATAAAGAAATTATATGCAAATTATGTATGGGAGGTGTGATATTTCATATTTTGTATGGAGAGTATGAAATTTCATAAGGCGATTATGTTAAAACTTCAATCGTCGATTACAGGCATACCGGACTATGTTTTAACCCAATTTAAACGGATCTTTATTCAAAATTAAATAACCATTCATAATTGGTACAATACTCCAGGAATTGGGACAATATTTTTTTTTGTATTTTTCGGGCGATAAAACAGCAAAGAGGTACCCCTTTGCAAATTTGTAAAAATAAATCGAAATTTTTTTCTACCCGAAATAGTCTGCATATAGTTTCATATATTCAGACTGTGAACCATATAAAGAAATTATATGCAAATTATGTATGGGAGGTGTGATATTTCATATTTTGTATGGAGAGTATGAAATTTCATAAGGCGATTATGTTAAAACTTCAATCGTCGATTACAGGCATACCGGACTATGTTTTAACCCAATTTAAACGGATCTTTATTCAAAATTAAATAACCATTCATGATTGGTACAATACTCCAGGAATTGGGACAATATTTTTTTTTGTATTTTTCGGGCGATAAAACAGCAAAGGGGTACCCCTTTGCAAATTTGTAAAAATAAATCGAAATTTTTTTCTACCCGAAATAGTCTGCATATAGTTTCATATATTCAGACTGTGAACCATATAAAGAAATTATATGCAAATTATGTATGGGAGGTGCGATATTTTATATTTTGTATGGAGAGTATGAAATTTCATAAGGCGATTATGTTAAAACTTCAATAGTCGATTACAGGCATACCGGACTATGTTTTAACCCAATTTAAACGGATCTTTATTCAAAATTAAATAACCATTCATGATTGGTACAATACTCCAGGAATTGGGACAATATTTTTTTTTGTATTTTTCGGGCGATAAAACAGCAAAGGGGTACCCCTTTGCAAATTTGTAAAAATAAATCGAAATTTTTTTCTACCCGAAATAGTCTGCATATAGTTTCATATATTCAGACTGTGAACCATATAAAGAAATTATATGCAAATTATGTATGGGAGGTGTGATATTTCATATTTTGTATGGAGAGTATGAAATTTCATAAGGCGATTATGTTAAAACTTCAATCGTCGATTACAGGCATACCGGACTATGTTTTAACCCAATTTAAACGGATCTTTATTCAAAATTAAATAACCATTCATAATTGGTACAATACTCCAGGAATTGGGACAATATTTTTTTTTGTATTTTTCGGGCGATAAAACAGCAAAGAGGTACCCCTTTGCAAATTTGTAAAAATAAATCGAAATTTTTTTCTACCCGAAATAGTCTGCATATAGTTTCATATATTCAGACTGTGAACCATATAAAGAAATTATATGCAAATTATGTATGGGAGGTGTGATATTTCATATTTTGTATGGAGAGTATGAAATTTCATAAGGCGATTATGTTAAAACTTCAATCGTCGATTACAGGCATACCGGACTATGTTTTAACCCAATTTAAACGGATCTTTATTCAAAATTAAATAACCATTCATGATTGGTACAATACTCCAGGAATTGGGACAATATTTTTTTTTGTATTTTTCGGGCGATAAAACAGCAAAGGGGTACCCCTTTGCAAATTTGTAAAAATAAATCGAAATTTTTTTCTACCCGAAATAGTCTGCATATAGTTTCATATATTCAGACTGTGAACCATATAAAGAAATTATATGCAAATTATGTATGGGAGGTGTGATATTTCATATTTTGTATGGAGAGTATGAAATTTCATAAGGCGATTATGTTAAAACTTCAATCGTCGATTACAGGCATACCGGACTATGTTTTAACCCAATTTAAACGGATCTTTATTCAAAATTAAATAACCATTCATAATTGGTACAATACTCCAGGAATTGGGACAATATTTTTTTTTGTATTTTTCGGGCGATAAAACAGCAAAGAGGTACCCCTTTGCAAATTTGTAAAAATAAATCGAAATTTTTTTCTACCCGAAATAGTCTGCATATAGTTTCATATATTCAGACTGTGAACCATATAAAGAAATTATATGCAAATTATGTATGGGAGGTGTGATATTTCATATTTTGTATGGAGAGTATGAAATTTCATAAGGCGATTATGTTAAAACTTCAATCGTCGATTACAGGCATACCGGACTATGTTTTAACCCAATTTAAACGGATCTTTATTCAAAATTAAATAACCATTCATGATTGGTACAATACTCCAGGAATTGGGACAATATTTTTTTTTGTATTTTTCGGGCGATAAAACAGCAAAGGGGTACCCCTTTGCAAATTTGTAAAAATAAATCGAAATTTTTTTCTACCCGAAATAGTCTGCATATAGTTTCATATATTCAGACTGTGAACCATATAAAGAAATTATATGCAAATTATGTATGGGAGGTGCGATATTTTATATTTTGTATGGAGAGTATGAAATTTCATAAGGCGATTATGTTAAAACTTCAATAGTCGATTACAGGCATACCGGACTATGTTTTAACCCAATTTAAACGGATCTTTATTCAAAATTAAATAACCATTCATGATTGGTACAATACTCCAGGAATTGGGACAATATTTTTTTTTGTATTTTTCGGGCGATAAAACAGCAAAGGGGTACCCCTTTGCAAATTTGTAAAAATAAATCGAAATTTTTTTCTACCCGAAATAGTCTGCATATAGTTTCATATATTCAGACTGTGAACCATATAAAGAAATTATATGCAAATTATGTATGGGAGGTGTGATATTTCATATTTTGTATGGAGAGTATGAAATTTCATAAGGCGATTATGTTAAAACTTCAATCGTCGATTACAGGCATACCGGACTATGTTTTAACCCAATTTAAACGGATCTTTATTCAAAATTAAATAACCATTCATGATTGGTACAATACTCCAGGAATTGGGACAATATTTTTTTTTGTATTTTTCGGGCGATAAAACAGCAAAGGGGTACCCCCTTTGCAAATTTGTAAAAATAAATCGAAATTTTTTTCTACCCGAAATAGTCTGCATATAGTTTCATATATTCAGACTGTGAACCATATAAAGAAATTATATGCAAATTATGTATGGGAGGTGTGATATTTCATATTTTGTATGGAGAGTATGAAATTTCATAAGGCGATTATGTTAAAACTTCAATCGTCGATTACAGGCATACCGGACTATGTTTTAACCCAATTTAAACGGATCTTTATTCAAAATTAAATAACCATTCATGATTGGTACAATACTTCAGGAATTGGGACAATATTTTTTTTTGTATTTTTCGGGCGATAAAACAGCAAAGGGGTACCCCTTTGCAAATTTGTAAAAATAAATCGAAATTTTTTTCTACCCGAAATAGTCTGCATATAGTTTCATATATTCAGACTGTGAACCATATAAAGAAATTATATGCAAATTATGTATGGGAGGTGTGATATTTCATATTTTGTATGGAGAGTATGAAATTTCATAAGGCGATTATGTTAAAACTTCAATCGTCGATTACAGGCATACCGGACTATGTTTTAACCCAATTTAAACGGATCTTTATTCAAAATTAAATAACCATTCATAATTGGTACAATACTCCAGGAATTGGGACAATATTTTTTTTTGTATTTTTCGGGCGATAAAACAGCAAAGGGGTACGTACCCCTTTGCAAATTTGTAAAAATAAATCGAAATTTTTTTCTACCCGAAATAGTCTGCATATAGTTTCATATATTCAGACTGTGAACCATATAAAGAAATTATATGCAAATTATGTATGGGAGGTGTGATATTTCATATTTTGTATGGAGAGTATGAAATTTCATAAGGCGATTATGTTAAAACTTCAATCGTCGATTACAGGCATACCGGACTATGTTTTAACCCAATTTAAACGGATCTTTATTCAAAATTAAATAACCATTCATAATTGGTACAATACTCCAGGAATTGGGACAATATTTTTTTTTGTATTTTTCGGGCGATAAAACAGCAAAGAGGTACGTACCCCTTTGCAAATTTGTAAAAATAAATCGAAATTTTTTTCTACCCGAAATAGTCTGCATATAGTTTCATATATTCAGACTGTGAACCATATAAAGAAATTATATGCAAATTATGTATGGGAGGTGTGATATTTCATATTTTGTATGGAGAGTATGAAATTTCATAAGGCGATTATGTTAAAACTTCAATCGTCGATTACAGGCATACCGGACTATGTTTTAACCCAATTTAAACGGATCTTTATTCAAAATTAAATAACCATTCATAATTGGTACAATACTCCAGGAATTGGGACAATATTTTTTTTTGTATTTTTCGGGCGATAAAACAGCAAAGGGGTACCCCTTTGCAAATTTGTAAAAATAAATCGAAATTTTTTTCTACCCGAAATAGTCTGCATATAGTTTCATATATTCAGACTGTGAACCATATAAAGAAATTATATGCAAATTATGTATGGGAGGTGTGATATTTCATATTTTGTATGGAGAGTATGAAATTTCATAAGGCGATTATGTTAAAACTTCAATCGTCGATTACAGGCATACCGGACTATGTTTTAACCCAATTTAAACGGATCTTTATTCAAAATTAAATAACCATTCATGATTGGTACAATACTCCAGGAATTGGGACAATATTTTTTTTTGTATTTTTCGGGCGATAAAACAGCAAAGGGGTACCCCTTTGCAAATTTGTAAAAATAAATCGAAATTTTTTTCTACCCGAAATAGTCTGCATATAGTTTCATATATTCAGACTGTGAACCATATAAAGAAATTATATGCAAATTATGTATGGGAGGTGTGATATTTCATATTTTGTATGGAGAGTATGAAATTTCATAAGGCGATTATGTTAAAACTTCAATCGTCGATTACAGGCATACCGGACTATGTTTTAACCCAATTTAAACGGATCTTTATTCAAAATTAAATAACCATTCATAATTGGTACAATACTCCAGGAATTGGGACAATATTTTTTTTTGTATTTTTCGGGCGATAAAACAGCAAAGGGGTACCCCTTTGCAAATTTGTAAAAATAAATCGAAATTTTTTTCTACCCGAAATAGTCTGCATATAGTTTCATATATTCAGACTGTGAACCATATAAAGAAATTATATGCAAATTATGTATGGGAGGTGTGATATTTCATATTTTGTATGGAGAGTATGAAATTTCATAAGGCGATTATGTTAAAACTTCAATCGTCGATTACAGGCATACCGGACTATGTTTTAACCCAATTTAAACGGATCTTTATTCAAAATTAAATAACCATTCATAATTGGTACAATACTCCAGGAATTGGGACAATATTTTTTTTTGTATTTTTCGGGCGATAAAACAGCAAAGGGGTACCCCTTTGCAAATTTGTAAAAATAAATCGAAATTTTTTTCTACCCGAAATAGTCTGCATATAGTTTCATATATTCAGACTGTGAACCATATAAAGAAATTATATGCAAATTATGTATGGGAGGTGTGATATTTCATATTTTGTATGGAGAGTATGAAATTTCATAAGGCGATTATGTTAAAACTTCAATCGTCGATTACAGGCATACCGGACTATGTTTTAACCCAATTTAAACGGATCTTTATTCAAAATTAAATAACCATTCATAATTGGTACAATACTCCAGGAATTGGGACAATATTTTTTTTTGTATTTTTCGGGCGATAAAACAGCAAAGAGGTACCCCTTTGCAAATTTGTAAAAATAAATCGAAATTTTTTTCTACCCGAAATAGTCTGCATATAATTTCATATATTCAGACTGTGAACCATATAAAGAAATTATATGCAAATTATGTATGGGAGGTGTGATATTTCATATTTTGTATGGAGAGTATGAAATTTCATAAGGCGATTATGTTAAAACTTCAATCGTCGATTACAGGCATACCGGACTATGTTTTAACCCAATTTAAACGGATCTTTATTCAAAATTAAATAACCATTCATAATTGGTACAATACTCCAGGAATTGGGACAATATTTTTTTTTGTATTTTTCGGGCGATAAAACAGCAAAGGGGTACCCCTTTGCAAATTTGTAAAAATAAATCGAAATTTTTTTCTACCCGAAATAGTCTGCATATAGTTTCATATATTCAGACTGTGAACCATATAAAGAAATTATATGCAAATTATGTATGGGAGGTGTGATATTTCATATTTTGTATGGAGAGTATGAAATTTCATAAGGCGATTATGTTAAAACTTCAATCGTCGATTACAGGCATACCGGACTATGTTTTAACCCAATTTAAACGGATCTTTATTCAAAATTAAATAACCATTCATGATTGGTACAATACTCCAGGAATTGGGACAATATTTTTTTTTGTATTTTTCGGGCGATAAAACAGCAAAGGGGTACCCCTTTGCAAATTTGTAAAAATAAATCGAAATTTTTTTCTACCCGAAATAGTCTGCATATAGTTTCATATATTCAGACTGTGAACCATATAAAGAAATTATATGCAAATTATGTATGGGAGGTGTGATATTTCATATTTTGTATGGAGAGTATGAAATTTCATAAGGCGATTATGTTAAAACTTCAATCGTCGATTACAGGCATACCGGACTATGTTTTAACCCAATTTAAACGGATCTTTATTCAAAATTAAATAACCATTCATGATTGGTACAATACTCCAGGAATTGGGACAATATTTTTTTTTGTATTTTTCGGGCGATAAAACAGCAAAGGGGTACCCCTTTGCAAATTTGTAAAAATAAATCGAAATTTTTTTCTACCCGAAATAGTCTGCATATAGTTTCATATATTCAGACTGTGAACCATATAAAGAAATTATATGCAAATTATGTATGGGAGGTGTGATATTTCATATTTTGTATGGAGAGTATGAAATTTCATAAGGCGATTATGTTAAAACTTCAATCGTCGATTACAGGCATACCGGACTATGTTTTAACCCAATTTAAACGGATCTTTATTCAAAATTAAATAACCATTCATAATTGGTACAATACTCCAGGAATTGGGACAATATTTTTTTTTGTATTTTTCGGGCGATAAAACAGCAAAGAGGTACGTACCCCTTTGCAAATTTGTAAAAATAAATCGAAATTTTTTTCTACCCGAAATAGTCTGCATATAGTTTCATATATTCAGACTGTGAACCATATAAAGAAATTATATGCAAATTATGTATGGGAGGTGCGATATTTTATATTTTGTATGGAGAGTATGAAATTTCATAAGGCGATTATGTTAAAACTTCAATCGTCGATTACAGGCATACCGGACTATGTTTTAACCCAATTTAAACGGATCTTTATTCAAAATTAAATAACCATTCATAATTGGTACAATACTCCAGGAATTGGGACAATATTTTTTTTTGTATTTTTCGGGCGATAAAACAGCAAAGGGGTACCCCTTTGCAAATTTGTAAAAATAAATCGAAATTTTTTTCTACCCGAAATAGTCTGCATATAGTTTCATATATTCAGACTGTGAACCATATAAAGAAATTATATGCAAATTATGTATGGGAGGTGTGATATTTCATATTTTGTATGGAGAGTATGAAATTTCATAAGGCGATTATGTTAAAACTTCAATCGTCGATTACAGGCATACCGGACTATGTTTTAACCCAATTTAAACGGATCTTTATTCAAAATTAAATAACCATTCATAATTGGTACAATACTCCAGGAATTGGGACAATATTTTTTTTTGTATTTTTCGGGCGATAAAACAGCAAAGAGGTACGTACCCCTTTGCAAATTTGTAAAAATAAATCGAAATTTTTTTCTACCCGAAATAGTCTGCATATAGTTTCATATATTCAGACTGTGAACCATATAAAGAAATTATATGCAAATTATGTATGGGAGGTGCGATATTTTATATTTTGTATG
Organism: Nephrotoma guestfalica; assembly: GCA_963691935.1. Taxonomy (NCBI): domain Eukaryota; kingdom Metazoa; phylum Arthropoda; class Insecta; order Diptera; family Tipulidae; genus Nephrotoma; species Nephrotoma guestfalica. The sequence goes on from OY829915.1 coordinate 174,033,044, forward strand.
GAGAGTATGAAATTTCATAAGGCGATTATGTTAAAACTTCAATCGTCGATTACAGGCATACCGGACTATGTTTTAACCCAATTTAAACGGATCTTTATTCAAAATTAAATAACCATTCATAATTGGTACAATACTCCAGGAATTGGGACAATATTTTTTTTTGTATTTTTCGGGCGATAAAACAGCAAAGAGGTACGTACCCCTTTGCAAATTTGTAAAAATAAATCGAAATTTTTTTCTACCCGAAATAGTCTGCATATAGTTTCATATATTCAGACTGTGAACCATATAAAGAAATTATATGCAAATTATGTATGGGAGGTGCGATATTTTATATTTTGTATGGAGAGTATGAAATTTCATAAGGCGATTATGTTAAAACTTCAATCGTCGATTACAGGCATACCGGACTATGTTTTAACCCAATTTAAACGGATCTTTATTCAAAATTAAATAACCATTCATAATTGGTACAATACTCCAGGAATTGGGACAATATTTTTTTTTGTATTTTTCGGGCGATAAAACAGCAAAGAGGTATATACCCCTTTGCAAATTTGTAAAAATAAATCGAAATTTTTTTCTACCCGAAATAGTCTGCATATAGTTTCATATATTCAGACTGTGAACCATATAAAGAAATTATATGCAAATTATGTATGGGAGGTGCGATATTTTATATTTTGTATGGAGAGTATGAAATTTCATAAGGCGATTATGTTAAAACTTCAATCGTCGATTACAGGCATACCGGACTATGTTTTAACCCAATTTAAACGGATCTTTATTCAAAATTAAATAACCATTCATAATTGGTACAATACTCCAGGAATTGGGACAATATTTTTTTTTGTATTTTTCGGGCGATAAAACAGCAAAGGGGTACCCCTTTGCAAATTTGTAAAAATAAATCGAAATTTTTTTCTACCCGAAATAGTCTGCATATAGTTTCATATATTCAGACTGTGAACCATATAAAGAAATTATATGCAAATTATGTATGGGAGGTGTGATATTTCATATTTTGTATGGAGAGTATGAAATTTCATAAGGCGATTATGTTAAAACTTCAATCGTCGATTACAGGCATACCGGACTATGTTTTAACCCAATTTAAACGGATCTTTATTCAAAATTAAATAACCATTCATAATTGGTACAATACTCCAGGAATTGGGACAATATTTTTTTTTGTATTTTTCGGGCGATAAAACAGCAAAGAGGTACGTACCCCTTTGCAAATTTGTAAAAATAAATCGAAATTTTTTTCTACCCGAAATAGTCTGCATATAGTTTCATATATTCAGACTGTGAACCATATAAAGAAATTATATGCAAATTATGTATGGGAGGTGTGATATTTCATATTTTGTATGGAGAGTATGAAATTTCATAAGGCGATTATGTTAAAACTTCAATCGTCGATTACAGGCATACCGGACTATGTTTTAACCCAATTTAAACGGATCTTTATTCAAAATTAAATAACCATTCATAATTGGTACAATACTCCAGGAATTGGGACAATATTTTTTTTTGTATTTTTCGGGCGATAAAACAGCAAAGAGGTACGTACCCCTTTGCAAATTTGTAAAAATAAATCGAAATTTTTTTCTACCCGAAATAGTCTGCATATAGTTTCATATATTCAGACTGTGAACCATATAAAGAAATTATATGCAAATTATGTATGGGAGGTGCGATATTTTATATTTTGTATGGAGAGTATGAAATTTCATAAGGCGATTATGTTAAAACTTCAATCGTCGATTACAGGCATACCGGACTATGTTTTAACCCAATTTAAACGGATCTTTATTCAAAATTAAATAACCATTCATAATTGGTACAATACTCCAGGAATTGGGACAATATTTTTTTTTGTATTTTTCGGGCGATAAAACAGCAAAGAGGTACGTACCCCTTTGCAAATTTGTAAAAATAAATCGAAATTTTTTTCTACCCGAAATAGTCTGCATATAGTTTCATATATTCAGACTATGAACCATATAAAGAAATTATATGCAAATTATGTATGGGAGGTGCGATATTTTATATTTTGTATGGAGAGTATGAAATTTCATAAGGCGATTATGTTAAAACTTCAATCGTCGATTACAGGCATACCGGACTATGTTTTAACCCAATTTAAACGGATCTTTATTCAAAATTAAATAACCATTCATAATTGGTACAATACTCCAGGAATTGGGACAATATTTTTTTTTGTATTTTTCGGGCGATAAAACAGCAAAGAGGTACGTACCCCTTTGCAAATTTGTAAAAATAAATCGAAATTTTTTTCTACCCGAAATAGTCTGCATATAGTTTCATATATTCAGACTGTGAACCATATAAAGAAATTATATGCAAATTATGTATGGGAGGTGCGATATTTTATATTTTGTATGGAGAGTATGAAATTTCATAAGGCGATTATGTTAAAACTTCAATCGTCGATTACAGGCATACCGGACTATGTTTTAACCCAATTTAAACGGATCTTTATTCAAAATTAAATAACCATTCATGATTGGTACAATACTCCAGGAATTGGGACAATATTTTTTTTTGTATTTTTCGGGCGATAAAACAGCAAAGGGGTACCCCTTTGCAAATTTGTAAAAATAAATCGAAATTTTTTTCTACCCGAAATAGTCTGCATATAGTTTCATATATTCAGACTGTGAACCATATAAAGAAATTATATGCAAATTATGTATGGGAGGTGTGATATTTCATATTTTGTATGGAGAGTATGAAATTTCATAAGGCGATTATGTTAAAACTTCAATCGTCGATTACAGGCATACCGGACTATCTTTTAACCCAATTTAAACGGATCTTTATTCAAAATTAAATAACCATTCATGATTGGTACAATACTCCAGGAATTGGGACAATATTTTTTTTTGTATTTTTCGGGCGATAAAACAGCAAAGGGGTACCCCTTTGCAAATTTGTAAAAATAAATCGAAATTTTTTTCTACCCGAAATAGTCTGCATATAGTTTCATATATTCAGACTGTGAACCATATAAAGAAATTATATGCAAATTATGTATGGGAGGTGCGATATTTTATATTTTGTATGGAGAGTATGAAATTTCATAAGGCGATTATGTTAAAACTTCAATCGTCGATTACAGGCATACCGGACTATGTTTTAACCCAATTTAAACGGATCTTTATTCAAAATTAAATAACCATTCATAATTGGTACAATACTCCAGGAATTGGGACAATATTTTTTTTTGTATTTTTCGGGCGATAAAACAGCAAAGAGGTACGTACCCCTTTGCAAATTTGTAAAAATAAATCGAAATTTTTTTCTACCCGAAATAGTCTGCATATAGTTTCATATATTCAGACTGTGAACCATATAAAGAAATTATATGCAAATTATGTATGGGAGGTGCGATATTTTATATTTTGTATGGAGAGTATGAAATTTCATAAGGCGATTATGTTAAAACTTCAATCGTCGATTACAGGCATACCGGACTATCTTTTAACCCAATTTAAACGGATCTTTATTCAAAATTAAATAACCATTCATGATTGGTACAATACTCCAGGAATTGGGACAATATTTTTTTTTGTATTTTTCGGGCGATAAAACAGCAAAGAGGTACGTACCCCTTTGCAAATTTGTAAAAATAAATCGAAATTTTTTTCTACCCGAAATAGTCTGCATATAGTTTCATATATTCAGACTGTGAACCATATAAAGAAATTATATGCAAATTATGTATGGGAGGTGCGATATTTTATATTTTGTATGGAGAGTATGAAATTTCATAAGGCGATTATGTTAAAACTTCAATCGTCGATTACAGGCATACCGGACTATGTTTTAACCCAATTTAAACGGATCTTTATTCAAAATTAAATAACCATTCATAATTGGTACAATACTCCAGGAATTGGGACAATATTTTTTTTTGTATTTTTCGGGCGATAAAACAGCAAAGAGGTACGTACCCCTTTGCAAATTTGTAAAAATAAATCGAAATTTTTTTCTACCCGAAATAGTCTGCATATAGTTTCATATATTCAGACTGTGAACCATATAAAGAAATTATATGCAAATAATTATGTATGGGAGGTGCGATATTTTATATTTTGTATGGAGAGTATGAAATTTCATAAGGCGATTATGTTAAAACTTCAATCGTCGATTACAGGCATACCGGACTATGTTTTAACCCAATTTAAACGGATCTTATTCAAAATTAAATAACCATTTCTTAATTGGTACCATACTCCAGGAATTGGGACAATATTTTTTTTTGTATTTTTCGGGCGATAAAACAGCAAAGAGGTACTACCCCTTTGCAAATTTGTAAAAATAAATCGAAAATTTTTTTCTACCCGAAATAGTCTGCATATAGTTTCATATATTCAGACTGTGAACCATATAAAGAAATTATTGCAAATTATGTATGGGAGTGCGATATTTTATATTTTGTATGGAGAGTATGAAATTTCTAAAGGCGATTATGTTAAAACTTCAATCGTCGATTACAGGCATACCGGACTATGTTTTAACCCAATTTAAACGGATCTTTATTCAAAATTAAATAACCATTCATAATTGGTACATACTCCAGGAATTGGGACAATATTTTTTTTGTATTTTTCGGGCGATAAAACAGCAAAGGGGTACCCCTTTGCAAATTTGTAAAAAAAATCGAAATTTTTTCTACCCGAAATAGTCTGCATATAGTTTCATATATTCAGACTGTGAACCATATAAAGAAATTATATGCAAATTATGTATGGGAGGTTGTGATATTTCATATTTTGTATGGAGAGTATGAAATTTCATAAGGCGATTATGTTAAACTTCAATCGTCGATTACAGGCATACCGGACTATGTTTTAACCTGACCAATTTAACGGATCTTTATTCAAAATTAAATAACCATTCATGATTGGTACAATACTCCAGGAATTGGACAATTATTTTTTTTTGTATTTTTCGGGCGATAAAACAGCAAAGGGGTACCCCTTTGCAAATTTGTAAAAATAAATCGAAATTTTTTTCTACCCGAAAATAGTCTGCATATAGTTTCATATATTCAGACTGTGAACCATATAAAGAAATTATATGCAAATTATGTATGGGAGGTGAGATTTTCATATTTTGTATGGAGAGTATGAAATTTCATAAGGCGATTATGTTAAAACTTCAATCGTCGATTACAGGCATACCGGGACTATCTTTTAACCCAATTTAAACGGATCTTTATTCAAAATTAAATAACCATTCATGATTGGATACAATACTCCAGGAATTGGGAAATATTTTTTTTTGTATTTTTCGGGCGATAAAAACAGCAAAGGGTACCCCTTTGCAAATTTTGTAAAAATAAATCGAAATTTTTTTCTACCCGAAATAGTCTGCATATAGTTTCATATATTCAGACTGTGAACCATATAAAGAAATATATATGCAAATTATGTATGGGAGGTGTGATATTTTCATATTTTGTATGGAGAGTATGAAATTTCATAAGGCGATTATGTTAAAAACTTCAATCGTCGATTACAGGCATACCGGACTATGTTTTAACCCAATTAAACGGATCTTTATTCAAAATTAAATAACCATTCATGATTGGTACAATACTCCAGGAATTGGGACAATATTTTTTTGTATTTTTCGGGCGATAAAACAGCAAAGGGGTACCCCTTTGCAAATTTGTAAAAATAATCGAAATTTTTTTCTACCCGAAATAGTCTGCATATAGTTTCATATATTCAGACTGTGAACCATATAAAGAAATTATATGCAAATTATGTATGGGAGGTGTGATATTTCATATTTTGTATGGAGAGTATGAAATTTCATAAGGCGATTATGTTAAAACTTCAATCGTCGATTACAGGCATACCGGACTATGTTTTAACCCAATTTAAACGGATCTTTATTCAAAATTAAATAACCATTCATGATTGGTACAATACTCCAGGAATTGGGACAATATTTTTTTTTGTATTTTTCGGGCGATAAAACAGCAAAGGGGTACCCCTTTGCAAATTTGTAAAAATAAATCGAAATTTTTTTCTACCCGAAATAGTCTGCATATAGTTTCATATATTCAGACTGTGAACCATATAAAGAAATTATATGCAAATTATGTATGGGAGGTGTGATATTTCATATTTTGTATGGAGAGTATGAAATTTCATAAGGCGATTATGTTAAAACTTCAATCGTCGATTACAGGCATACCGGACTATGTTTTAACCCAATTTAAACGGATCTTTATTCAAAATTAAATAACCATTCATAATTGGTACAATACTCCAGGAATTGGGACAATATTTTTTTTTGTATTTTTCGGGCGATAAAACAGCAAAGGGGTACCCCTTTGCAAATTTGTAAAAATAAATCGAAATTTTTTTCTACCCGAAATAGTCGCATATAGTTTCATATATTCAGACTGTGAACCATATAAAGAAATTATATGCAAATTATGTATGGGAGGTGTGATATTTCATATTTTGTATGGAGAGTATGAAATTCATAAGGCGATTATGTTAAAACTTCAATCGTCGATTACAGGCATACCGGACTATGTTTTAACCCAATTTAAACGGATCTTTATTCAAAATTAAATAACCATTCATGATTGGTACAATACTCCAGGAATTGGGACAATATTTTTTTTTGTATTTTTCGGGCGATAAAACAGCAAAGGGGTACCCCTTTGCAAATTTGTAAAAATAAATCGAAATTTTTTTCTACCCGAAATAGTCTGCATATAGTTTCATATATTCAGACTGTGAACCATATAAAGAAATTATATGCAAATTATGTATGGGAGGTGTGATATTTCATATTTTGTATGGAGAGTATGAAATTTCATAAGGCGATTATGTTAAAACTTCAATCGTCGATTACAGGCATACCGGACTATCTTTTTAACCCAATTTAAACGGATCTTTATTCAAAATTAAATAACATTCATGATTGGTACAATACTCCAGGAATTGGGACAATATTTTTTTTTGTATTTTTCGGGCGATAAAACAGCAAAGGGGTACCCCTTTGCAAATTTGTAAAAATAAATCGAAATTTTTTTCTACCCGAAATAGTCTGCATATAGTTTCATATATTCAGACTGTGAACCATATAAAGAAATTATATGCAAATTATGTATGGGAGGTGTGATATTTCATATTTTGTATGGAGAGTATGAAATTTTCATAAGGCGATTATGTTAAAACTTCAATTCGTCGATTACAGGCATACCGGACTATGTTTTAAACCCAATTTAAACGGATCTTTATTCAAAATTAAATAACCATCATAATTGGTACAATACTCCAGGAATTGGGACAATATTTTTTTTGTATTTTTCGGGCGATAAAACAGCAAAGAGGTACTTGCAAATTTGTAAAAATAAATCGAAATTTGTTTCTACCCCGAAATAGTCTGCATATAGTTTCATATATTCAGACTGTGAACCATATAAAGAAATTATATGCAAATTATGTATGGGAGGTGTGATATTTCATATTTTGTATGGAGAGTATGAAATTTCATAAGGCGATTATGTTAAAACTTCAATCGTCGATTACAGGCATACCGGACTATGTTTTAACCCAATTTAAACGGATCTTTATTCAAAATTAAATAACCATTCATAATTGGTACAATACTCCAGGAATTGGGACAATATTTTTTTTTGTATTTTTCGGGCGATAAAACAGCAAAGGGGTACCCCTTTGCAAATTTGTAAAAATAAATCGAAATTTTTTTCTACCCGAAATAGTCTGCATATAGTTTCATATATTCAGACTGTGAACCATATAAAGAAATTATATGCAAATTATGTATGGGAGGTGTGATATTTCATATTTTGTATGGAGAGTATGAAATTTCATAAGGCGATTATGTTAAAACTTCAATCGTCGATTACAGGCATACCGGACTATGTTTTAACCCAATTTAAACGGATCTTTATTCAAAATTAAATAACCATTCATGATTGGTACAATACTCCAGGAATTGGGACAATATTTTTTTTTGTATTTTTCGGGCGATAAAACAGCAAAGGGGTACCCCTTTGCAAATTTGTAAAAATAAATCGAAATTTTTTTCTACCCGAAATAGTCTGCATATAGTTTCATATATTCAGACTGTGAACCATATAAAGAAATTATATGCAAATTATGTATGGGAGGTGTGATATTTCATATTTTGTATGGAGAGTATGAAATTTCATAAGGCGATTATGTTAAAACTTCAATCGTCGATTACAGGCATACCGGACTATGTTTTAACCCAATTTAAACGGATCTTTATTCAAAATTAAATAACCATTCATGATTGGTACAATACTCCAGGAATTGGGACAATATTTTTTTTTGTATTTTTCGGGCGATAAAACAGCAAAGGGGTACCCCTTTGCAAATTTGTAAAAATAAATCGAAATTTTTTTCTACCCGAAATAGTCTGCATATAGTTTCATATATTCAGACTGTGAACCATATAAAGAAATTATATGCAAATTATGTATGGGAGGTGTGATATTTCATATTTTGTATGGAGAGTATGAAATTTCATAAGGCGATTATGTTAAAACTTCAATCGTCGATTACAGGCATACCGGACTATGTTTTAACCCAATTTAAACGGATCTTTATTCAAAATTAAATAACCATTCATAATTGGTACAATACTCCAGGAATTGGGACAATATTTTTTTTTGTATTTTTCGGGCGATAAAACAGCAAAGGGGTACCCCTTTGCAAATTTGTAAAAATAAATCGAAATTTTTTTCTACCCGAAATAGTCTGCATATAGTTTCATATATTCAGACTGTGAACCATATAAAGAAATTATATGCAAATTATGTATGGGAGGTGTGATATTTCATATTTTGTATGGAGAGTATGAAATTTCATAAGGCGATTATGTTAAAACTTCAATCGTCGATTACAGGCATACCGGACTATGTTTTAACCCAATTTAAACGGATCTTTATTCAAAATTAAATAACCATTCATGATTGGTACAATACTCCAGGAATTGGGACAATATTTTTTTTTGTATTTTTCGGGCGATAAAACAGCAAAGGGGTACCCCTTTGCAAATTTGTAAAAATAAATCGAAATTTTTTTCTACCCGAAATAGTCTGCATATAGTTTCATATATTCAGACTGTGAACCATATAAAGAAATTATATGCAAATTATGTATGGGAGGTGTGATATTTCATATTTTGTATGGAGAGTATGAAATTTCATAAGGCGATTATGTTAAAACTTCAATCGTCGATTACAGGCATACCGGACTATCTTTTAACCCAATTTAAACGGATCTTTATTCAAAATTAAATAACCATTCATGATTGGTACAATACTCCAGGAATTGGGACAATATTTTTTTTTGTATTTTTCGGGCGATAAAACAGCAAAGGGGTACCCCTTTGCAAATTTGTAAAAATAAATCGAAATTTTTTTCTACCCGAAATAGTCTGCATATAGTTTCATATATTCAGACTGTGAACCATATAAAGAAATTATATGCAAATTATGTATGGGAGGTGTGATATTTCATATTTTGTATGGAGAGTATGAAATTTCATAAGGCGATTATGTTAAAACTTCAATCGTCGATTACAGGCATACCGGACTATGTTTTAACCCAATTTAAACGGATCTTTATTCAAAATTAAATAACCATTCATAATTGGTACAATACTCCAGGAATTGGGACAATATTTTTTTTGTATTTTTCGGGCGATAAAACAGCAAAGAGGTACTGCAAATTTGTAAAATAAATCGAAATTTTTTTCTACCCGAAATAGTCTGCATATAGTTTCATATATTCAGACTGTGAACCATATAAAGAAATTATATGCAAATTATGTATGGGAGGTGTGATATTTCATATTTTGTATGGAGAGTATGAAATTTCATAAGGCGATTATGTTAAACTTCAATCGTCGATTACAGGCATACCGGACTATGTTTTAACCCAATTTAAACGGATCTTTATTCAAAATTAAATAACCATTCATAATTGTACAATACTCCAGGAATTGGGACAATATTTTTTTTTGTATTTTTCGGGCGATAAAACAGCAAAGGGGTACCCCTTTGCAAATTTGTAAAAATAAATCGAAATTTTTTTCTACCCGAAATAGTCTGCATATAGTTTCATATATTCAGACTGTGAACCATATAAAGAAATTATATGCAAATTATGTATGGGAGGTGTGATATTTCATATTTTGTATGGAGAGTATGAATTTCATAAGGCGATTATGTTAAAACTTCAATCGTCGATTACAGGCATACCGGACTATGTTTTAACCCAATTTAAACGGATCTTTATTCAAAATTAAATAACCATTCATGATTGGTACAATACTCCAGGAATTGGGACAATATTTTTTTTTGTATTTTTCGGGCGATAAAACAGCAAAGGGGTACCCCTTTGCAAATTTGTAAAAATAAATCGAAATTTTTTTCTACCCGAAATAGTCTGCATATAGTTTCATATATTCAGACTGTGAACCATATAAAGAAATTATATGCAAATTATGTATGGGAGGTGCGATATTTATATTTTGTATGGAGAGTATGAAATTTCATAAGGCGATTATGTTAAAACTTCAATCGTCGATTACAGGCATACCGGACTATGTTTTAAACCCAATTTAAACGGATCTTTATTCAAAATTAAATAACCATTCATATTGGTACAATACTCCAGGAATTGGGACAATATTTTTTTTTGTATTTTTCGGGCGATAAAACAGCAAAGAGGTACGTACCCCTTTGCAAATTTGTAAAAATAAATCGAAATTTTTTTCTACCCGAAATAGTCTGCATATAGTTTCATATATTCAGGACTGTGAACCATATAAAGAAATTATATGCAAATTATGTATGGGAGGTGCGATATTTTATATTTTTGTATGGAGAGTATGAAATTTCATAAGGCGATTATGTTAAAACTTCAATCGTCGATTACAAGGCATACCGGACTATGTTTTAACCCAATTTAAACGGATCTTTATTCAAAATTAAATAACCATTCATAATTGGTACAATACTCCAGGAATTGGGACAATATTTTTTTTTGTATTTTTCGGGCGATAAAACAGCAAAGAGGTACGTACCCCTTTGCAAATTTGTAAAAATAAATCGAAATTTTTTTCTACCCGAAATAGTCTGCATATAGTTTCATATATTCAGACTGTGAACCATATAAAGAAATTATATGCAAATTATGTATGGGAGGTGCGATATTTTATATTTTGTATGGAGAGTATGAAATTTCATAAGGCGATTATGTTAAAACTTCAATCGTCGATTACAGGCATACCGGACTATGTTTTAACCCAATTTAAACGGATCTTTATTCAAATTAAATAACCATTCATAATTGGTACAATACTCCAGGAATTGGGACAATATTTTTTTTTGTATTTTTCGGGCGATAAAACAGCAAAGAGGTACGTACCCCTTTGCAAATTTGTAAAAATAAATCGAAATTTTTTTTCTACCCGAAATAGTCTGCATATAGTTTCATATATTCAGACTGTGAACCATATAAAGAAATTATATGCAAATTATGTATGGGAGGTGCGATATTTTATATTTTGTATGGAGAGTATGAAATTTCATAAGGCGATTATGTTAAAACTTCAATCGTCGATTACAGGCATACCGGACTATGTTTTAACCCAATTTATAACGGATCTTTATTCAAAATTAAATAACCATTCATAAATTGGTACAATACTCCAGGAATTGGGACAATATTTTTTTTTGTATTTTTCGGGCGATAAAAACAGCAAAGGGGTACCCCTTTGCAAATTTGTAAAAATAAATCGAAATTTTTTTCTACCCGAAATAGTCTGCATATAGTTTCATATATTCAGACTGTGAACCATATAAAGAAATTATATGCAAATTATGTATGGGAGGTGTGATATTTCATATTTTGTATGGAGAGTATGAAATTTCATAAGGCGCATTATGTTAAAACTTCAATCGTCGATTACAGGCCATACCGGATCTATGTTTTAACCCAATTTAAACGGATCTTATTCAAAATTAAATAACCATTCATGATTGGTACAATACTCCAGGAATTGGGACAATATTTTTTTTTGTATTTTTCGGGCGATAAAACAGCAAAGGGGTACCCCTTTGCAAATTTGTAAAAATAAATCGAAATTTTTTTCTACCCGAAATAGTCTGCATATAGTTTCATATATTCAGACTGTGAACCATATAAAGAAATTATATGCAAATTATGTATGGGAGGTGTGATATTTCATATTTTGTATGGAGAGTATGAAATTTCATAAGGCGATTATGTTAAAACTTCAATCGTCGATTACAGGCATACCGGACTATGTTTTAACCCAATTTAAACGGATCTTTATTCAAAATTAAATAACCATTCATGATTGGTACAATACTCCAGGAATTGGGACAATATTTTTTTTTGTATTTTTCGGGCGATAAAACAGCAAAGGGGTACCCCTTTGCAAATTTGTAAAAATAAATCGAAATTTTTTTCTACCCGAAATAGTCTGCATATAGTTTCATATATTCAGACTGTGAACCATATAAAGAAATTATATGCAAATTATGTATGGGAGGTGTGATATTTCATATTTTGTATGGAGAGTATGAAATTTCATAAGGCGATTATGTTAAAACTTCAATCGTCGATTACAGGCATACCGGACTATGTTTTTAACCCAATTTAAACGGATCTTTATTTCAAAATTAAATAACCATTCATGATTGGTACAATACTCCAGGAATTGGGACAATATTTTTTTTTGTATTTTTCGGGCGATAAAACAGCAAAGGGGTACCCCTTTGCAAATTTGTAAAAATAAATCGAAATTTTTTTCTACCCGAAATAGTCTGCATATAGTTTCATATATTCAGACTGTGAACCATATAAAGAAATTATATGCAAATTATGTATGGGAGGTGTGATATTTCATATTTTGTATGGAGAGTATGAAATTTCATAAGGCGATTATGTTAAACTTCAATCGTCGATTACAGGCATACCGGACTATGTTTTAACCCAATTTAAACGGATCTTTATTCAAAATTAAATAACCATTCATAATTGGTACAATACTCCAGGAATTGGGACAATATTTTTTTTTGTATTTTTCGGGCGATAAAACAGCAAAGGGGTACCCCTTTGCAAATTTGTAAAAATAAATCGAAATTTTTTCTACCCGAAATAGTCTGCATATAGTTTCATATATCAGACTGTGAACCATATAAAGAAATTATATGCAAATTATGTATGGGAGGTGTGATATTTCATATTTTGTATGGAGAGTATGAAATTTCATAAGGCGATTATGTTAAAACTTCAATCGTCGATTACAGGCATACCGGACTATGTTTTAAACCCAATTTAAACGGATCTTTATTCAAAATTAAATAACCATTCATAATTGGTACAATACTCCAGGAATTGGGACAATATTTTTTTTGTATTTTTCGGGCGATAAAACAGCAAAGGGGTACCCCTTTGCAAATTTGTAAAAATAAATCGAAATTTTTTTCTACCCGAAATAGTCTGCATATAGTTTCATATATTCAGACTGTGAACCATATAAAGAAATTATATGCAAATTATGTATGGGAGGTGTGATATTTCATATTTTGTATGGAGAGTATGAATTTCATAAGGCGATTATGTTAAAACTTCAATCGTCGATTACAGGCATACCGGACTATGTTTTAACCCAATTTAAACGGATCTTTATTCAAAATTAAATAACCATTCATGATTGGTACAATACTCCAGGAATTGGGACAATATTTTTTTTTGTATTTTTCGGGCGATAAAACAGCAAAGGGGTACCCCTTTGCAAATTTGTAAAAATCGAAATTTTTTTCTACCCGAAATAGTCTGCATATAGTTTCATATATTCAGACTGTGAACCATATAAAGAAATTATATGCAAATTATGTATGGGAGGTGTGATATTTCATATTTTGTATGGAGAGTATGAAATTTCATAAGGCGATTATGTTAAAACTTCAATCGTCGATTACAGGCATACCGGACTATGTTTTAACCCAATTTAAACGGATCTTTATTCAAAATTAAATAACCATTCATAATTGGTACAATACTCCAGGAATTGGGACAATATTTTTTTTTGTATTTTTCGGGCGATAAAACAGCAAAGAGGTACGTACCCCTTTGCAAATTTGTAAAAATAAATCGAAATTTTTTTCTACCCGAAATAGTCTGCATATAGTTTCATATATTCAGACTGTGAACCATATAAAGAAATTATATGCAAATTATGTATGGGAGGTGCGATATTTTATATTTTGTATGGAGAGTATGAAATTTCATAAGGCGATTATGTTAAAACTTCAATCGTCGATTACAGGCATACCGGACTATGTTTTAACCCAATTTAAACGGATCTTTATTCAAAATTAAATAACCATTCATAATTGGTACAATACTCCAGGAATTGGGACAATATTTTTTTTTGTATTTTTCGGGCGATAAAACAGCAAAGAGGTACGTACCCCTTTGCAAATTTGTAAAAATAAATCGAAATTTTTTTCTACCCGAAATAGTCTGCATATAGTTTCATATATTCAGACTGTGAACCATATAAAGAAATTATATGCAAATTATGTATGGGAGGTGCGATATTTTATATTTTGTATGGAGAGTATGAAATTTCATAAGGCGATTATGTTAAAACTTCAATCGTCGATTACAGGCATACCGGACTATGTTTTAACCCAATTTAAACGGATCTTTATTCAAAATTAAATAACCATTCATAATTGGTACAATACTCCAGGAATTGGGACAATATTTTTTTTTGTATTTTTCGGGCGATAAAACAGCAAAGAGGTACGTACCCCTTTGCAAATTTGTAAAAATAAATCGAAATTTTTTTCTACCCGAAATAGTCTGCATATAGTTTCATATATTCAGACTGTGAACCATATAAAGAAATTATATGCAAATTATGTATGGGAGGTGCGATATTTTATATTTTGTATGGAGAGTATGAAATTTCATAAGGCGATTATGTTAAAACTTCAATCGTCGATTACAGGCATACCGGACTATGTTTTAACCCAATTTAAACGGATCTTTATTCAAAATTAAATAACCATTCATAATTGGTACAATACTCCAGGAATTGGGACAATATTTTTTTTTGTATTTTTCGGGCGATAAAACAGCAAAGAGGTACGTACCCCTTTGCAAATTTGTAAAAATAAATCGAAATTTTTTTCTACCCGAAATAGTCTGCATATAGTTTCATATATTCAGACTGTGAACCATATAAAGAAATTATATGCAAATTATGTATGGGAGGTGCGATATTTTATATTTTGTATGGAGAGTATGAAATTTCATAAGGCGATTATGTTAAAACTTCAATCGTCGATTACAGGCATACCGGACTATGTTTTAACCCAATTTAAACGGATCTTTATTCAAAATTAAATAACCATTCATAATTGGTACAATACTCCAGGAATTGGGACAATATTTTTTTTTGTATTTTTCGGGCGATAAAACAGCAAAGGGGTACCCCTTTGCAAATTTGTAAAAATAAATCGAAATTTTTTTCTACCCGAAATAGTCTGCATATAGTTTCATATATTCAGACTGTGAACCATATAAAGAAATTATATGCAAATTATGTATGGGAGGTGTGATATTTCATATTTTGTATGGAGAGTATGAAATTTCATAAGGCGATTATGTTAAAACTTCAATCGTCGATTACAGGCATACCGGACTATGTTTTAACCCAATTTAAACGGATCTTTATTCAAAATTAAATAACCATTCATGATTGGTACAATACTCCAGGAATTGGGACAATATTTTTTTTTGTATTTTTCGGGCGATAAAACAGCAAAGGGGTACCCCTTTGCAAATTTGTAAAAATAAATCGAAATTTTTTTCTACCCGAAATAGTCTGCATATAGTTTCATATATTCAGACTGTGAACCATATAAAGAAATTATATGCAAATTATGTATGGGAGGTGTGATATTTCATATTTTGTATGGAGAGTATGAAATTTCATAAGGCGATTATGTTAAAACTTCAATCGTCGATTACAGGCATACCGGACTATCTTTTAACCCAATTTAAACGGATCTTTATTCAAAATTAAATAACCATTCATGATTGGTACAATACTCCAGGAATTGGGACAATATTTTTTTTTGTATTTTTCGGGCGATAAAACAGCAAAGGGGTACCCCTTTGCAAATTTGTAAAAATAAATCGAAATTTTTTTCTACCCGAAATAGTCTGCATATAGTTTCATATATTCAGACTGTGAACCATATAAAGAAATTATATGCAAATTATGTATGGGAGGTGTGATATTTCATATTTTGTATGGAGAGTATGAAATTTCATAAGGCGATTATGTTAAAACTTCAATCGTCGATTACAGGCATACCGGACTATGTTTTAACCCAATTTAAACGGATCTTTATTCAAAATTAAATAACCATTCATGATTGGTACAATACTCCAGGAATTGGGACAATATTTTTTTTTGTATTTTTCGGGCGATAAAACAGCAAAGGGGTACCCCTTTGCAAATTTGTAAAAATAAATCGAAATTTTTTTCTACCCGAAATAGTCTGCATATAGTTTCATATATTCAGACTGTGAACCATATAAAGAAATTATATGCAAATTATGTATGGGAGGTGTGATATTTCATATTTTGTATGGAGAGTATGAAATTTCATAAGGCGATTATGTTAAAACTTCAATCGTCGATTACAGGCATACCGGACTATGTTTTAACCCAATTTAAACGGATCTTTATTCAAAATTAAATAACCATTCATGATTGGTACAATACTCCAGGAATTGGGACAATATTTTTTTTTGTATTTTTCGGGCGATAAAACAGCAAAGGGGTACCCCTTTGCAAATTTGTAAAAATAAATCGAAATTTTTTTCTACCCGAAATAGTCTGCATATAGTTTCATATATTCAGACTGTGAACCATATAAAGAAATTATATGCAAATTATGTATGGGAGGTGTGATATTTCATATTTTGTATGGAGAGTATGAAATTTCATAAGGCGATTATGTTAAAACTTCAATCGTCGATTACAGGCATACCGGACTATGTTTTAACCCAATTTAAACGGATCTTTATTCAAAATTAAATAACCATTCATGATTGGTACAATACTCCAGGAATTGGGACAATATTTTTTTTTGTATTTTTCGGGCGATAAAACAGCAAAGGGGTACCCCTTTGCAAATTTGTAAAAATAAATCGAAATTTTTTTCTACCCGAAATAGTCTGCATATAGTTTCATATATTCAGACTGTGAACCATATAAAGAAATTATATGCAAATTATGTATGGGAGGTGTGATATTTCATATTTTGTATGGAGAGTATGAAATTTCATAAGGCGATTATGTTAAAACTTCAATCGTCGATTACAGGCATACCGGACTATGTTTTAACCCAATTTAAACGGATCTTTATTCAAAATTAAATAACCATTCATAATTGGTACAATACTCCAGGAATTGGGACAATATTTTTTTTTGTATTTTTCGGGCGATAAAACAGCAAAGAGGTACGTACCCCTTTGCAAATTTGTAAAAATAAATCGAAATTTTTTTCTACCCGAAATAGTCTGCATATAGTTTCATATATTCAGACTGTGAACCATATAAAGAAATTATATGCAAATTATGTATGGGAGGTGCGATATTTTATATTTTGTATGGAGAGTATGAAATTTCATAAGGCGATTATGTTAAAACTTCAATCGTCGATTACAGGCATACCGGACTATGTTTTAACCCAATTTAAACGGATCTTTATTCAAAATTAAATAACCATTCATAATTGGTACAATACTCCAGGAATTGGGACAATATTTTTTTTTGTATTTTTCGGGCGATAAAACAGCAAAGAGGTACGTACCCCTTTGCAAATTTGTAAAAATAAATCGAAATTTTTTTCTACCCGAAATAGTCTGCATATAGTTTCATATATTCAGACTGTGAACCATATAAAGAAATTATATGCAAATTATGTATGGGAGGTGCGATATTTTATATTTTGTATGGAGAGTATGAAATTTCATAAGGCGATTATGTTAAAACTTCAATCGTCGATTACAGGCATACCGGACTATGTTTTAACCCAATTTAAACGGATCTTTATTCAAAATTAAATAACCATTCATAATTGGTACAATACTCCAGGAATTGGGACAATATTTTTTTTTGTATTTTTCGGGCGATAAAACAGCAAAGAGGTACGTACCCCTTTGCAAATTTGTAAAAATAAATCGAAATTTTTTTCTACCCGAAATAGTCTGCATATAGTTTCATATATTCAGACTGTGAACCATATAAAGAAATTATATGCAAATTATGTATGGGAGGTGCGATATTTTATATTTTGTATGGAGAGTATGAAATTTCATAAGGCGATTATGTTAAAACTTCAATCGTCGATTACAGGCATACCGGACTATGTTTTAACCCAATTTAAACGGATCTTTATTCAAAATTAAATAACCATTCATAATTGGTACAATACTCCAGGAATTGGGACAATATTTTTTTTTGTATTTTTCGGGCGATAAAACAGCAAAGAGGTACGTACCCCTTTGCAAATTTGTAAAAATAAATCGAAATTTTTTTCTACCCGAAATAGTCTGCATATAGTTTCATATATTCAGACTGTGAACCATATAAAGAAATTATATGCAAATTATGTATGGGAGGTGCGATATTTTATATTTTGTATGGAGAGTATGAAATTTCATAAGGCGATTATGTTAAAACTTCAATCGTCGATTACAGGCATACCGGACTATGTTTTAACCCAATTTAAACGGATCTTTATTCAAAATTAAATAACCATTCATGATTGGTACAATACTCCAGGAATTGGGACAATATTTTTTTTTGTATTTTTCGGGCGATAAAACAGCAAAGGGGTACCCCTTTGCAAATTTGTAAAAATAAATCGAAATTTTTTTCTACCCGAAATAGTCTGCATATAGTTTCATATATTCAGACTGTGAACCATATAAAGAAATTATATGCAAATTATGTATGGGAGGTGTGATATTTCATATTTTGTATGGAGAGTATGAAATTTCATAAGGCGATTATGTTAAAACTTCAATCGTCGATTACAGGCATACCGGACTATGTTTTAACCCAATTTAAACGGATCTTTATTCAAAATTAAATAACCATTCATAATTGGTACAATACTCCAGGAATTGGGACAATATTTTTTTTTGTATTTTTCGGGCGATAAAACAGCAAAGGGGTACCCCTTTGCAAATTTGTAAAAATAAATCGAAATTTTTTTCTACCCGAAATAGTCTGCATATAGTTTCATATATTCAGACTGTGAACCATATAAAGAAATTATATGCAAATTATGTATGGGAGGTGTGATATTTCATATTTTGTATGGAGAGTATGAAATTTCATAAGGCGATTATGTTAAAACTTCAATCGTCGATTACAGGCATACCGGACTATGTTTTAACCCAATTTAAACGGATCTTTATTCAAAATTAAATAACCATTCATGATTGGTACAATACTCCAGGAATTGGGACAATATTTTTTTTTGTATTTTTCGGGCGATAAAACAGCAAAGGGGTACCCCTTTGCAAATTTGTAAAAATAAATCGAAATTTTTTTCTACCCGAAATAGTCTGCATATAGTTTCATATATTCAGACTGTGAACCATATAAAGAAATTATATGCAAATTATGTATGGGAGGTGTGATATTTCATATTTTGTATGGAGAGTATGAAATTTCATAAGGCGATTATGTTAAAA